>JAHLJT010003656.1:65958737-66123923 GCA_031308135.1 Acheta domesticus
ATTGATGATAAGTGAGAAAAGATACCGCGAGTTCCTATTCGCAGGTCTGACACTAATCTCGTTGAAGGAAATGCGCTCGAATTATTTTGACCTTGCTTTGTAATATACTGGGTAGACCACCTAAATTGGCCACAGCAAATATCTTGAAAACAGTTTTAGATATCGAGATGCTATTTGCGCCATGTTGTAGATGATGAGGCAAATAACATATTTCGGTTTCTTGTAAGTTTCGTATGTAATTTTTTGTGATATTGACACAACTTTGTTTTTTAAATAGAAATATATTTTTTTTCTCCAGCATTCTGAAGTACTTTAAAAATGAAATGCAACTTTGGAATGCTGGAGAAAAGTGTATACTTCCATTGAAAAAAGTGTCAATATCTCAAAAATCACATACGGTACTAACAAGGAAACGAAATATGTTATTTGCCACATCACCTGCAACAACGCGATGGCGCAAACATGGCAACATGGCGCAAATAGCACGCGATTCCTCAAACCGTTTTCAAGATATTTACTGTGGCCAAGTTAGGTTGTCCATCCTGTATACTACTTGTACGTCATTTTCAGAATACAATTGATCAACCTTAGTGTAACCGGTAATATTTATATCATCATCTAGCCCCACGTTATGGTGCCACTGTAACCGCTACTAATTCCTATCATCTGGCCCCACATTATAGGCGCCACTGCAACCGATAATTCATTCGATCTGGCCCTACGTTATGGTGCCAATGAAACGGTTATATCATTTAATATTTCATTACCCTCTCGCCAAAATCACTACAATTTATTTATCACGTGGTTACAGATAATTTCGTTGGTCGCAGGTCGTGGCTGGCCCCTACGGGAATTACCTGTAAACTAACGTTCAATACTGCAGCATATCCAGGCTTCTATTTAATTCAAAATAATAACACATTTTTTGTGAGAAAAGGGAGAACTTCGGAAAGTCCGTTCTCATTAATTTATTTATTTTCAAAATAAATGTTAACATGGAATTCTCTTCGCTTTCGTACAGCCCTTACCCAACAACTAGACAACATGTAAATACAACAATACAAAGACTCACACATACACACTCTCTTTGCAACGTCAACAATACAATATGCTACAATAACACTTCAAATCCAAATAACAAAACCAACTGACTTCTATTTAACTTGCGCAGGAATTCCTTTTTTTTGTAAAATATTTATCTGATTTTTCTTTTTTGTACGTACATTGACCATTTGTTAATAAGAAAACATTTATTTTTTTTATAACTTTGCTCAGCGACAACTCGCATGCATTATGCTTTATAAAATATCTCTCAGCATCTCTCTCAACTGATTTGCAAAGAATTTAAATTATTTTGTCTTAAACATTCTTGGTCTTGTACAGATTTAACTTGGAATACTACTCAAAACAATGCGGGCACTTCCCTTTGTCAAAATGCAGCCAGCACGGCGTCGTTGCCCCAAATACGGTCACCAGTTTTGCGTGCCCAATTGCACGCGCCGACAGATCAGCTTACACCAAAATTGCGTCCACCAACTTCCACAAGAAAACCATAGCCTCCAAGAATTTTTTTAATCACTCCCGACTGCGTTTTTTCGAAGCACATACAAAATAAACTTCTTCTTTTTTAAGTATTTGCCGCGTCAGTATCTAATTCTTATGACAAAATCCTATGTCCATTAGCACTGCACTGTTCGATAAAATATTCTAAGTTCGGTTTGTATAAAAATCTTAAAACAGCCTAACATGAATTCGGTGTCTTCTCTACACGAGCTCTGACTTAAAAGTGACACGAAATCAGCGGCGATTCACCATGTAAGTTCGTGTTGTCTACTGTTTTTTTACATGCCGGCGAATTTCATTCTTGCATCCTCTATTGTTGTTTCCTAAAATTTTCTAAAATCTAAAATATTAGTTATTTTGACATTTACATTTCTTTATTACTACTTGTGCTCAACGTCCGAGTTTTATTGCCAAACTATACGTTTCTAACGCTTAATGTGCCGAAAATGATGAATTTCTATGACGAAATTATGCACTGCTTCGGCAATTGTTTTCGACATTATTAACATACAAGATTTCTTCAAAATAAATAATTCCGACGTTCTATAAGTCTTTTAAGCATTCCATAATTTCGCTAATTTTAAATTATGATGATCTGCAACGCCTTTCGTCGCCCACATCAAGGTTTCTTCATAAAATCTTGACATTTATGTTATTGTACTTGAAAGTGTCACGTGAACTTTTCTCCATATCTACATATACAAAATTTAAGCGAACCCGTCGTCCGATCGCGTCAAAACAAAGACCAAAATGTTTATTTATTCCATCTCTAATTCGCTATTTCGTCAGACTTTATTTCTGTACGCGTTTTCAAAATTATCAAATATGATTTTCCGCGGCGAGTCATTCTTTTGTTTTGTCACTATAGATTCAAGTACAGGCCTGCCGCTTAGCTATGGTTCACGTATAGTTGGGCCGCTTCCTGCTATAGTCTATTCAATGTTTACATTTATTTCAAAACTGTTTATGGGGAATTTCGGGGTTTCTATGCAATAGGTGAAACCATTACATTAGAGACATTGTGAGTGTACTAGAAATGTTTCAAGAACTTTTATTTAAAAACGAAATACGCTAGTTTTACGAACTGTTCCGCTTGCAATTTATTTTAAATCCTATCATTTCGCAATGCATCAATCCAGAAATAATTGAATATTTTAATACAATTTTGTTCAACATTGTAATAAATTAATGGAATTATCTATTTAATTATTCTACTACACAAATCACTAACAAATTCTAAAAATAAAAGTAACAAATGGATCCATTGCAATGGAAATTGCATTAAGGAGGGAAAAAATGCTTTTATAGTACATTTTTTCGAAGCTTCACAACCGAGAATTACAATAAAGTGTCTTTCAGTATATTATATTTCCCTTTCAGACAGAACATTCTTGCATTTTTAATTTACTGCGTGAGCGTTGTGTAAGTTCTCTAGATAATGAAAAGGGAAATTGAAATTCTCTTCAAACAGTAAGTCACAGTACATTCTTCAGATTTTCACACATATTCACGACCTTTTTCATATTAAAAAATACATATCAGAATTACTCAGTTCAACCAAACTGCGACTACTAATGTAAAATTGATATACTCATTTTGTATGAAAGAATACCAGGTTATTTTTTAATTTCAGACTATAAACGCATTTGAAATTTTAACATTCAAGCTTTTATTCTGTGAAAACTATTGAGTTTGTCATATGTAGTATGTACCTTTTTTGTTTTTCGACAAAGATAAACATATTGCAAGCTTTTACAAACGTAAAAGGGCACAAAAGTTGCTGTTCCTTAACGCAACACGTGAATAGCAAATATTTAATGGCGGGCGGCATCTTCCTTGGAACCTTGCTGTAGGATGACCAAATGTATCGCTAGCAGTGGCGCACTGAATATGATATTTCAATTAGTCTGTGAAATTAGAGAATAGGCGAAATAACCCAATCAAATATTTGCATTTCCAATCAAAGTCTGCAATATTTCATTCTTTCTGTAATTTTCCCTAGATAAAGGGAATCTAACGAAACCACCTCAATTGGCTGAAGGCTGCATAGTTTACTTTCTATATATGCGCGCTTCATACATTAGTAGTATACGGATGCTCTTAGATGATCACTTTCATAAATTCTGTAGGAGACGGCTATTCAGTATTCAGTGATGAGCATAAACGCAATTGGGTTTCTCAGCGTGAGTGTCACTAACAGTTAAAGAGCGTGGTGCAACTTGGATCACTCTACTTCTACTATATTTGTATTCAGCTGTTACATGTCCCGCAAAGGGCAATTGGCCTCGGCTCCGTTAGATCCCGGGGTTCCTAGTCGGTCACCCAACCAAGAACCAGCGATGTCTCGAATGCGCTTAACCTTCGTGACTTCACCTAGCTAACGAATTCGGCTAGCGAGGCCGGTTTCGCAGTCGTTGCCGCAGTAGAACTACTCTAGCATTCGCCTGGATGACCGAGGGAAACTGCGAAAACCCCGGCCAAGATGTCATTTCTTTCGGTTATTTTTACTGAGGGTCGTGCAAAGCTTGTGGAACGCCATTAGGTAATAGAACAGTGAAAGAGGCGTTATTCATTTCGTTTTACGCTCTCGAACGAGTAACATCGCTTCGAAGATTCGGAAACAGTGGTGACGTTGTGCATTCAGTGCAATTATCAAATAGTATTTAGTGGCCGTTGTTTTTCAGTGAAAGTGCGTTGCTTTCTGCGTGAACAACAATGATTTATCCATCAGAGGGTGAATAAACAACGAAGCCCTAAATTTGACACAGAGTTCGGAAAATCCCACCGACATGGCGCTTGGGAATGGTATCACGAAGAGCATGGGATTAACCACAATCCCGCATCATCATCACCATCAGTAGCAGCATCAACAAACAAACTTGGCTAAACAAAGAGATCGCAGATCTAAGTGATGAAAATACAAATTTTGCAAACCTGGAATAATACTTAGATTCTTCTTCCTTCCTCTCCCGTTATATTTTTTATTCTTGTATATATTTGTAATTATATAAATTTTCTCTACGACTACTGCAGAATATCTACATTTCTCCACGTTAATGATTATCGTACCTTATCATCATACTAATTAGCAAATCTCGTAACTCCAGATTGGACAGTTTTGCAATGAAGATAATAAACATAGCCAGGAAGAAGAATTTTAGTTTCCTTTCTCCTTGAACTTATCAATACTGGGGAAGTGATTTATTTATTTCTTTTGTTTCATAATTATATTTTACCATGATGTGAACAGAAAATAGAGGAGGGAATATGGAGTTACAAAGTTTGCTAATTAGCATGACGTTACATATTTCGGTTTTGCAAATTAATATATTTTCAGAATTGATGTTATCCGCGTGTCACAGTACTCGTGTGTATTTCGGCAAGTTCTGAGACTCCGCGAATTGAGGATTTCAGTATTGAGGAGTGTAGTGTTTCATGTCCAGTTTTTTTGTAGTGTATAGTCAGGTGGTAGAAAACAAGCGTCATCAAAAAAGAGGTTTCTTTTAAGACACTGTCTAGTAATTTGTCATTAGTAACCAACCGGACGATCGAGGCACGAAGGGTCGTGAATCGATGTTGGAAGTGGGGAGGGGGGGATAACCGCTCCAGCGGTCGCTTCTCCACCACTCTCGCGAGCACTCGGCATTTTCGACAGCGACAGACGCCAACGTTAGACACCCAACAATACAGCTATACTAATTATATATACTAGCAAAAGTCATTTAATACAGCAATTGTTTACGTTACAAATATTAACTGCAAGTCACATAATAAAACTACATTTTATATTCAGCCCAAATGAAAAATTTCTTTATAAGAAAACATTAAGACGGGTAGACACCACATGTGTCCCCCTCCCCCGAGAAGCCAATGATTCATATCCAAAAATATAACTTTTACTAATTTTCTGTATTAACGAAAGCCATTAAATATTCTAATTGTTTACATTATAAACATTAAACATAAGTCAGCAAATAAAAATACATTTTATAATCTGCATAAACGCAAAATTCTTTACAAGAAAACATAAAGTCAACTATAGACTATAACTATGCCCCCGCCCCCGAGAAAAATCATGGCTGCACCTCTGCGCATTTACGTCAGCGGAGCGTCTTGAATAAAACAGGATAACATGGTTTTAAAAATCGAAACAATTTATTTACTCTTACATAATTAAATATTTATTCAGCTATTTATTTAGAATACGACCAATTTTAAACATCAATACACATACAATAATAATTCTAAATGTGAAATAATTCGTTATAAAGTTGTCATTTTATGACGGTGAACTAAACAATCTATCAATGAGATATTAGTCTTTGGAAAATAAGCCGACACTCGAGGAAGTTAATACGTCAGATCTTCAATGAAAAATACAATTTTTCAGTCTACTGTTTCACATTTATAGCGTGTATCTCGTTAAATGTGTCAAATGTATTTTTATTTTTCAATTAAAAACATTTGTTAATTGAAATAAATGTAATAGTATTATTTATTTCTGCATAAACTTCACTTTTATTATTCATATTAAACATTTGACTTACTCGCGTACTACTTATATAGTGTAGAGAAAATATTGTAATAATCCAGCAGAAAACGGCGATTTTTCGATACAAAATCTCCTGTTGTAGGTCCCAGATGCCGAAAAAGTGGATAATTCTTGTAACTACGTGTAGTAAATTACTTCCTCTAACACATTGTTTTATATAGTCGGAATTTACGTTTCGTGGGTCACTGATATGGAAATATTTATTTATGTCCGTCTGTGAACAACACCCAGAGGCTAAACCGTAGAAAAAAAATTTTCACCAAAACTGGTATTCTCGATCGACCTGGCTGATGTCACAGCTCTTTGAATTTGAAACAAATATTTCTGTTTTGGGCGATAGCTGACATGAAGCCTGAAGGATATTTTCGAAATTTTGTCTAAAATGGCTCCACGCTTTTTCTTTAACTTTTTCTCAGAGCAAAGTACATTTATAAAAATGGCACAGGTTCAATTTTCTTTCCATTCTGAATTTTCGAATATTACAAAAGTTACAAATAATACGAGATGGTTTGTGCTATTGTAACAACACACGTTATCAACTATTTTTTATATTTTCATATCTATCCGTTTTTGCGAACAACGCTGGTGTCTAAACCTTCACAACATTTTCGCCAAATTTGAAATTCCTCAATCGATCTGAATGATGACGTGAATCCTTGAATTTAAAACTAATATTTTATTTTTGCGAGATCTTGTCGAAATATTTTTTTCGAACAGAGTAAAGTCATTTACAAAAATGGCGCAGATCCGATTTTAGTTGAAATGTCTAAATTTTTAAAAATTGCAATTAAAATTTTCAGCTTCAAACAATTACAATATCGAAGAAATATTTTTCTGTTAATGAAATTTCTGATTCAATATTAGGTCTTTGAATAATGTCATGTATAATTTATTACAAATATGAATGTTTTCTTGCGTAATTTTGTGGCAAATAATGGCAATGTCTAAAAATTTCGTAAACAAGATTTACTCAATGAACGAAAGTTTTCTTAATTTTTTTCACTGAAACTCTTGAAAATTGAATGTTTGCATGACATGTACAGTAGAGTCGACCTCAGAGAATTCCGTTCGTTCTCATCGCCGAGACCTCTATGTCCGAGACTAGTCCCGGCAGTAACATTACGGAGAACGAACGATACCTATCCTTGTCCTGTTATCAGTGTGTGTTCTCCGCCTCGGCGAAAGAAGGAAATGCAACTATGGATATGGAATGCTGGAAGCGTCACCAGACTCGACACCGCTTATCGCTCAAGGGTTCCTACTAAACATACTGCTTAGTACACCAAACGCATTACCTGCTCCACTTTTAATGAAGGGATACATTTTTGGTCACGGGGTAAAAGTTCTTAAGTCAATTTTAGGCGAAATTGGGCTAAGTACTGAAACTACAAGTTAACTATCTATATTTTGTTTCAGTAAAACTACCGAATTCAAGTTGCCTCCTTAACGACAAAAACGCGGAATTGGGAAATACAGATTAATCGGCTTAATATAGCTTACGGCTCAATAACCTAACCCTTTTTTTCTCCAAACTAAGATTTTTGACTTAAGAACTTCAATCCGTGACCACAGAAAATAACTATGTATACAAACTAGTATACTAAAATTCGAGAGCACACGGGCACTTGCGGATTGACCCTTGCAGGGTCCCCAGAGTGGTCCTCGTGTGGGGGACCTTATTCCTATACAATTCACTTCATTTTTAATTCTTTATTTTGCTTTGGGACAAAAAATTGATTTTCTACTCAGAAACTGATGCCAAAGAATATTTTTCAAGAATCATTTTAGATTCGACTTAATTCTTGTTGGAAAAATTTTATTTACTACTTCATTGTGTATATTGGGATTTTAGTAAAATGTAAGCCTCACAAAAACGACAAAGTATTTTCTATTCGAAAATCAAACTGAATAAACTACATTGAGAGCCATAAATATCTATATATTAATTAAAAACAAAAATATTGGATATAAAAACGAGTGGTGCTAACCAGTTCATACTTTCTCGCCCGTTTATTACAAAAATATGTATCGCAAAATTTTGCGAAAAGTACTCGGGTTTGCGAAAATCTCTACTTTAATATTTTGGTTGTAGGAACACTCGGAAAACATTTTGAACTTTTGCAATTTTGAAAACGTTTTCAACGAACATGAGATCTGCACCATTCTCTTAAACGTCCTTCACACTATCCAACAACAAAATTTAATCAAACATGAGGGAGCCATTTTTTAAAAGTTTGAAAATGACCTAGAGGCTTCGTGTAAAGTACCCTCCAAAATTAAAATATGGATTTCAATTCTAAGGGCCACGACATTAGCCAGATTGTTTCGTGAATATCAATTTTATTGAAAATCAGCTGAACAGTTTAGTCGATAGCGTTGTTCACAGACAGACGGGCGGAGTGGCGGACGGACGGAGTGAGTGAGTGGCGGACGGACGGAGTGAGTGAGTAGCGGACGGACGGAGTGAGTGAGTGGCGGACGGACGGAGTGAGTGAGTGGCGGACGGACGGAGTGAGTGAGTGGCGGACGGACTGAGTGAGTGGCGGACGGACGGAGTGAGTGAGTGGCGGACGGACGGACTGAGTGAGTGGCGGACGGACGGAGTGAGTGAGTGGCGGACGGACGGACGGAGTGAGTGGCGGACGGACGGACTGAGTGAGTGGCGGACGGACGGAGTGAGTGAGTGGCGGACGGACGGACGGAGTGAGTGGCGGACGGACGGACTGAGTGAGTGGCGGACGGACGGAGTGAGTGAGTGGCGGACGGACGGACGGAGTGAGTGGCGGACGGACGGACTGAGTGAGTGGCGGACGGACGGAGTGAGTGAGTGGCGGACGGACGGAGTGAGTGGCGGACGGACGGACTGAGTGAGTGGCGGACGGACGGACTGAGTGAGTGGCGGACGGACGGAGTGAGTGAGTGGCGGACGGACGGACGGAGTGAGTGGCGGACGGACGGAGTGAGTGAGTGGCGGACGGACGGGGTGAGTGAGTGGCGGACGGACGGAGTGAGTGAGTGGCGAACGGACGGAGTGAGTGAGTGGCGGACGGACGGAGTGAGTGAGTGGCGGACGGACGGAGTGAGTGAGTGGCGGACGGACGGACTGAGTGAGTGGCGGACGGACGGACTGAGTGAGTGGCGGACGGACGGAGTGAGTGAGTGGCGGACGGACGGACTGAGTGAGTGGCGGACGGACGGACTGAGTGAGTGGCGGACGGACGGACTGAGTGAGTGGCGGACGGACGGAGTGAGTGAGTGGCGGACGGACGGACTGAGTGAGTGGCGGACGGACGGAGTGAGTGAGTGGCGGACGGACGGAGTGAGTGAGTGGCGGACGGACGGACTGAGTGAGTGGCGGACGGACGGACTGTGTGAGTGGCGGACGGACGGAGTGAGTGAGTGGCGGACGGACGGAGTGAGTGAGTGGCGGACGGACGGACTGAGTGAGTGGCGGACGGACGGACTGAGTGAGTGGCGGACGGACGGACGGACGGACGGAGTGAGTGGCGGACGGACGGACTGAGTGAGTGGCGGACGGACGGAGTGAGTGAGTGGCGGACGGACGGACGGAGTGAGTGGCGGACGGACGGACTGAGTGAGTGGCGGACGGACGGACTGAGTGAGTGGCGGACGGACGGAGTGAGTGAGTGGCGGACGGACGGACGGAGTGAGTGGCGGACGGACGGACTGAGTGAGTGGCGGACGGACGGAGTGAGTGAGTGGCGGACGGACGGACTGAGTGAGTGGCGGACGGACGGACTGAGTGAGTGGCGGACGGACGGACTGAGTGAGTGGCGGACGGACGGACTGAGTGGGTGGCGGACGGACGGACTGAGTGAGTGGCGGACGGACGGACTGAGTGAGTGGCGGACGGACGGACTGAGTGAGTGGTGGACGGACGGACGGACTGAGTGGGTGGCGGACGGACGAAGTGAGTGGGTGGCGGACGGACGGAATGAGTGAGAGGCGGACGTTTTGCCGTCATATTCGGGTTTTCGGTATAAAGGACCCTCAAAACATGAATTCTAACTACATTATGTGTTCGACCATCTTTTTTTTAATTTAGCAAGTGGATTTATTCACTTTTTCGGTATCAGGTCCCTGTAATACGGATTTTTATTACGAAAATGTGCCTGTTTTTGGCGCAGCATTTCATAACTACTGAGAATGTAAATATGTTGACTTATTTACGGTCGCAAAAACATTCTTTTCTCTGGCTGTCAAAGAGAGCGAAATATTGCGGAAAATGGGTGCGTTTACATGTACGTTACCGTGAAGAACAATAAAGATTATACTTTTAATTTTTTATTATTCACATCTTTGCATTGAAGTATCGAAAAAATTTCAATATTTGATGGTAAACATGGCATTTTATGTAGGCTATTACATACTTGATATTTCTGAATTAATAGAATTAATATATGAATTAATAGAAGTATTGGTTTTCAAAATACGAGTTTGGAATGTGTCCATTTCAGAAGGCAGAATGAGTCTTAGGCTTCTTTTACTATTGAACTATCTAATATTTACAGAATCAATATGGTTAAAACTTGGTCAACATTTCTTAACATAAATTGAGTCTTGGAGTATCTTCCCATGCCATTTTGATAATTTTCGTGACCTGCGTCGCTATAAAAGGCATTTTTTATTTTCTGCAGGTGGCTCTTATTGCGGATGCCTGTATTTTATTATTTTTTTAATTTTTTTACATAATACGAAATAATGACACACAGTCATAGTCAACATTATCTTCATTACCAGAAATATTTGAATGAGACATCTCCATTTAAAAATCCATGGATCAAGTAAAAATATTGATTTCTAGTTTTTCGAGTTCCCATATTAAACGGCAAACTAAATTTCTAATGCTTATGGCATGGCGTTCAGTCTTCCTGAAATCTCGCTGGTGATTGATGAGGCAATCGTGATGGCCCAGGAAGAGAAACAGGTCGTGGAGAGAGGGCTGTCATTCCAACGCTTTTGTCGGTGAGCAGGCAAGGAAAGATGGTAAGGACATCTGTACCGAGAAAATTGAAGAATTTTGTAACTCAACAGCGCCCCTCACCAAACTTCGCGCCGGGAATGAGACTCATGCGATCTGACTCGTAATCAGTTTAGTGAAGACTGGCACACGTAACACGATACAGTTGCTGATATCTGGGAAGATATACACCAGATAATTGCACACAAAGGAACATTTCGGTTATACTTCGGTTTTTCGTTCTTGGCGCACCAAGGTCACGGAAGAAAAATGGAGAGGGCAGGCTTTCTCTAATAGGGAGCTTTCACGTCACAAAAGAGTAGTGAATAGCAGCTGGAGAAAGCCTTCCCTCTCCATTTTTCGCCTGTGATCTTGGTGCGCCAAGAACGAAAAACCCAAGTATAGTAGAGAGATTTTGCACAGCTTGAAGAACTTTAGCGTGAACCACTTGAGCTTCCACGCATGCCCAGTTTGAGTTGCCCATGCGCAGTTCGAGTTGCGCATGCGCAGTTTGAGTTGCGCATGCGCGGTTCGAATTGCGCATGCGCGGTTCGAATTGCGCACGCGCGGTTCGAGTTGCGCATGCGCGGTTCGAGTTGCGCATGCGCGGTTCGAGTTACACATGCGCGGTTCGAGTTACGCATGCGCGGTTCGAGTTACGCATGCGCGGTTCGAGTTGCGCATGCGCGGTTCGAGTTGCGCACGCGCGGTTCGAGTTGCGCACGCGCGGTTCGAGTTGCGCACGCGCGGTTCGAGTTGCGCATGCGCGGTTCGAGTTGCTCATGCGCAGTTCGAGTTGCTCATGCGCAGTTCGAGTTGCTCATGCGCAGTTCGTGTTGCGCATGTGCAGTTCGTGTTGCGCATGTACAGAGGTTGAAAAGTGGTATAAGCTGAGGTGCTTCATACTATTCTAATATTTTTTAGCATTATCTGCTTGCATCGAGGGTTACTGGCTTCAAAAATATCGAGTTGCCTTTTCCCCGAGGACGTTCTCGATGCAAGGGATGTGTGTGGGCCGCAACCTTTCTCCCACACGAGAACGAGTGAGAACATGCGACACATGACCGCCATTTCCACTACTTCTCCCTCCCTTCCTTTCTTTCCGTTTTCTGCCACGGTTCCTTTTGATCTTTCTTTGCTTTTTTATGGAATGTGTGTGCACGCGTGTGTGTGCGTGTGTGTGTGTGCGCGCGCATGTGTGTGTGCGCGCGCGTGTGTGCGTGTGCCCGCGCGTGTGTGCGGGAGGGGGGCAGGTTCTTTGAACTCTACATCAAAATCGGAGAGAAAGCTGGAGGGTGCTAGGATAGGAGGTGGTCGTGTTGCCAGGTACAGCTGAAAATTAGACTCGCCAACGTCCGCACATAAAAATTGGCTAATTTGGGAGAAATCTGAAAAGTGTCTTCTAAATGTTCAATTATATATAACATACACATATAATAAAATGCTGAAGAAAGCGTGAACATCGGCGGTATCTTTACTAACATTCGCGCTTGCTTGCGTCGCGCGAACCCACGCAGCAGCCACGCACGTTTTAGGTAACGTTGGCAGCAGTACGTGTTTTCGTTCCTGTAAGAAGTTGCGAGAGGAGAGCTGGCCCCCTGTAATGGTCTCCACTACGTTGTAAGGGATTTGGAAGGCTCGGGCGGGGGGCGGGCGGCTCACTGGGGGCGCCTCGGAGCGACCGCTCCATCTGCTCCGTACCTCTTCCGCTTCTGCACAAGGCTCGTTGCAATCCTCTGCGTAGTAGTGCAATTGAAACTTCGCGGGCAAGGACAGTTTTTATACTTGTTATTTTTGAACAATTGTTTTGAACTATTTTTATTATTAACATTAATTATATTTATATAATATTATTATTATTATATTATTACGGACTACTACTGACCAGGCAACGCGCTTCTCTCTTCCGAGGCCCAGTCGTATTCTATCCTGGAGAGATCAATGTGTAGAATTTCGGCCGCATCCCTTTGATAGGATGATAATGAGGGGTGAAATGACTAGAATGATGGTGAGAGATGTTAGGTGTGGTAGTGGGAGGTGGGAGGTGTTCGTGGGATTTTGGGACCATCCCAGCATTCGTCTTATGATTAAGGGAAACCACGAAAACCCCGGTCAGGATGGCCGTCCCGAGGATCGAACCCTGTCCTGCCCATAGCGAATACAGCACGCTACGCACTGAGCCATATCGCTAGGCTAACATGAATTATAATTATTAAACTACCTTTTCCTTTGTAAGAGCTTATCACACCGAAACTATCAGTAACCTGCGCAAAGAGCACGCTGTACCGATACTTCCGGGAAAGTGCCGAACGTGAGTAGTAACGACAGTTTCGATCCTTGACAGGGACCTACCTACACAATTCACAGGCAGATAAGAAGCACGCGCACCCTCCGGGACTGTGAAAGAAAGTCAGCTAGAACATCGACAACAGAATGCGTTTTGCCCCGCGGTAATGCTCTTGTAACGCACTCGATCATAGTGAGTCATGTAACGCTTTTCCCGTGTCGCGGATTGGCAGACATCTTCAGCCTATACCACATCGCGCTCTGCCGTTTCACCTCCACCGTCCGTCGCTCACCGCGCCCACGCACGAGGGCTGGCTAATTCGCCATTGAGCCGCGGAGTCAGATCGCGGTGCGTTGAGTAGCTGTTCCCCTGTGAAAGGTCGCCGCGTGTGGCGCGAACGCCACCTGGCGGGGGCGCGTCAAAGCCGCCCATTCACCGCCCTCCGGCCCTCCCGCCATCAACGCGCCCAGCGCGCCCTGTCCCGCCGCGGGCGTTAGCCCACGAGGGCGGGAGCGAGTGATCGATAGCCTCCGATTCGACTCGCGGACACCAGCCACTCTGCGACGATTAGGCAGCGCTCCGATGTTGTGGGCGAATTTTCGCGCTGTCCGCGCCCGCCCGGCTTCGGCAACGACTCGATCTAACAAAACGACGCATTGAAGGCTGAAACAGTCAAACAGATTGCGGACAGTCTTCGTGAATAGCCATTGGGAGAGTGAAATGGCTTCGTGATGTTCTGAAGCATATTGTTTCAATGTTATCTATATTTCACTGAAAATTGTTGGAAAACGACCTTTGAAAAAAAAAGTACCTGACAGAAAAGAACAACCATCGACATATTTTAACCCTTAACTTCTGTCATGAGATCGATAACACATTGGCGTCGGGTCACTCCGAACACTGATTCAAGAAATTAATGTTGTTTGTACGATTTTTGGGAGGGTTATGTGCTTAATAGTAAGAAGAATGTTGAAAAACATGTAATAACAAATCGTCACGTTTACGTAATAAAATAATATATTTAGTTGACACCTTACTGTTCTGCATACTAGTTACTACAAATCTGATCGCAAATCAAATCACCCCAACTTTCGTACAATTTCGTAAAATGTTACTATTTGTCGCTTCTGCAGAGGACCTGTGCCTTCTTCTGGGCTTTATGAATAGAAGGAATAACTACAGATCGGAATATTGCTCTCGTCGCTTTAAAGTAAGAACTAAGTATCAGGGTCAGACTCTGCCATGGAAGTATTTTTGTTATGTGGATTATCCTTCTGTCTCGTCTTTCGTTAGAGTTAAACATCTCATCCGTAAACGAACGCGAATTGAGTGCACTATTATTTAAAATAAGACTTTGTTTTCAAGTAATAGAATTGACAAGTGTTTTGTGCGAAAAAATTGTAACCCTAAAAGTGATCTCTTGAAAGAACTCTGTGTGAATTACACATTTAAAATGTTAGTCCTAACAATGTATTAGTATTTGTCAGAAAAATACTAACCTCATAAAAGGTCACTTAATAATGTTTTTATAGTAACATTGCTTTTCACAACTGGTTACATGTAATCATGTAGTAATTTTATTGATTTAAGTAATTAGAACTCTGAAAATCCACTTCCAACTCTTTTCCATTAAGTATATATTTGAAGCAAGTTCTAAGAGACAAGGAAGCTGTAAAGCTGTTAACACTGATAAGACTTGTACATTTTTAGCAGGTAAGCGAGAAAATTTTGTAGACTTATTATTATGGAATTTTCAATAAGTAATCCTTAAAGCATTAGACAATCAGAGGCCAAGAGTATAATGATTATATTATACATTATAGATAATGGTTTCGTAAAGTATCAAACAGTATAAACAATAAATAAATTATTAGACATTTCTATGTATAGCCTGATCTTAAACTTGCAGATTTTCATTCAGTAGCATTTGTAGTAAGGTGACCAATTTTTTTACAATGAAAAGGAGGACGAAAAAAATTAAGAAAAAAGTATAACGTAAATAAATTAATCATTTTATTAATTCAAACCAAAATATATTATGTTTACACCCCTATTAATTGTTAATTAAACGAGTGTTTTTCCTTTTAATATTTTTTGTCAATATTTCTATTTTAAGAATGTATTAGAAAGAAAAATTAAGCGAGAAATAAAAAAGTAGTCAAATTGTGTAAATTGGGTGCTTTTTATTTCTCGCTTAATTTTTCTTCCTGAACAAATATATTCATTTCTTTTGTAAATAAAACAATTTATATGTTTCTGAAGTGTTTCTATGCTTCTATAATTCAAAATTCAAAGTTTTGCCTATAAATACATTTTTCAAGCCAACTTTTGAGTGCTTATTGCGGCTCAACCATTGGGAATATCCTCGTAGTTTATTAGACAAAATATGCTTAGAATTGTCATAAGAGATTATTTTCGAAGTTTCGACATTTCCTCCCCAGACACCCTGTATTTATTACACTTTTATGTTAATGATCATTAGCAACAATAAATATCTAATTATTGAGAGTTCTATTACAAACAATTTCAAAATATAGAAGTGATAACAGAAATGGAGTTCACCTACTTCCAATAATTTTGCCACCCATGATATAATAAGGATGTGAGTAACACGAATCCTTTCATCCATTAATTCGTTCCATAATCGGTAATGCTTATTTCCATTGAAGCTAATTTTAAATTCATGTGATTTTTAACCAAGTACAGGTTTATATGTCCTGGGCCATTTCTAACTTTTAAACAGCCCAATCTAATGAAACAGAGCAAGTATTAAATTAATATTCTACAAAATATAAAAATGGATTGATTGAACCTTAATCTAAAATACCGAAATATAAATAACTGATGAACAGACTAAATAGTAGTTGAAGAAAGTAATGTAATAATAAGGATTTTCACTGAAAGCACTACAAAACGTGAAATAACTAAATAAAACAAACGGAAAATAATGGAAATATAAGCCAAGTTACTCGAAATAACTGCAAACGATCACAATATAGATGCACGGATGAAATGGCGGAATCTCCGGAAGTAGTCATTTTTTGTTGCAAACGTAAATAAAAAACATGTCACTACTCGCATTATTACGATATAAATCGGGTAATTCTGGTAATGTTAGCAACAACAATTGCCAACACAGAAAGAAATGAAAATACCCTACGACGCTTTGCATTACATATGTCCATGTGAAAGTAACATTTTCATAAGTTGAATTTTAGTTCTTACTAAGGTGACGAGAATGGTACATAAGATCATTGTCAACTCCTTTATAAAGGCAGTTTACCTCTCGTTGCTTTTTAGTAAGAATTCTAGAGGAGTGTCCGGTTTGTTCTTACGTAATGTACCAAAACTGGCCAATTGTGCTTTCACCCCACCAGAAGCAGAATTCACCATTAAGCTAAAGTGAGTCGCGAAGACGGAGTTATCGCTAAGGCGCCAAGCTTACACATCCACCACATGAAATGCTCAGAAACGCTAACGCTGGCGTCGGATCAAAAAGGGCAATTCAGAGAAACATGTATGTCAACGACATTTTTCATTGCTCTCTCTCTTTCTGAATAGGAACGTTATCAGAAGAGACACATGGAAATTGCTCCGTAGATTGACGAGTTCTCTGAAAATAAAAAGGGAACATGTCTTCGGGTCAAATTGACCCGACGCCAGTAGTTAATGGTTAATTATTCAATTGTTTCTTGAAACATACATGTGTGTCGAAGAACACACGGTGTTTACAATTTATACATTTAGATGTAAGTGAAAGTCGCCATTGCAGTGCGGTAATTCATTTAAAAGTCACTTTCTAGTCAACAGCAAGGCTTCATAGAATTGATTTTGGCCGCACATCATCGCCTGCATCCGCGCATAAGAATTATTTCGTGAGTTGGCAATCTCATGAGTCCGTGTATTATACGCAAAAGCTGTTGGCGAAAACCTGAAGGATTCTGACAAGCGGGAAGAGATGTGTGTCGGCATTGCAAGAGAAGAGGTAAATTCGTTTTCGAATTGCCCATGAGAGGATGGTGGGCAGACAATTAACCCGTGGCCATGGTGGGTGTGGCGACTACTACCTATGAAGAGTAGAGAGGGCAACGGTAAATGCAAATCCTCCCGTCACCAAGTTTGCCCAAAAGGCTTCCATTATGGAGATAACGACTAGCATAAACACGGAGACGCTCAAACACGCCTGCAGCCGGATCAAATCGAGATTAGAGAAGGTCAGCGCTCTTAACGACCACGTCGACTAATTAACGAACAGAGCCAGAACCAACAGAGGGATATAGGCAACCCATTCAACAGATACACGTTAAGCGTCACGCAGGTTGCCTACACATCGCCCCATCACAATTTTCGTGGTCTTCAGTTGTCGAACTTCCGTGACTTCACATTAGTTAACCAAGTCCGCTAACGCCGCCGGCATCTTGTTTTAATATTACCTATATTTCACTCAAAATTGCAGGAAAACGATCTATATTTGAAAAAACTACCTGACATTATTTAAAGAACTAATTGTGACACCAAATTTAATTTGAAGAAAAAAATCTCTATTTTAAATAATGTTAATAAATAATACAAGGCGGTTCAAAAATGTCAAAGTTTTATATTTTTCGAAAACAAAGGTCAGTGAATATCCCTCATTATGCCTTCTTTTTAACTCTAGATTACAAAGGTGCCACCTGTCAGACGACGCAACTGGTGTCCAAAGTGCCCCACCCCCTTCTCCTCACATCCCGTTTCTGAAACTGTGTGTACCTTTATTGTTGGACTAAACAATGAAATACAAGCATTGTTGTGCTTGCGCATATTTCCGGTATACGCGATTATCTTTCGTCATCCAGTAGACTACGCCTTTGTAATTACCGAAGTTTTTTTGGCGCTCTATTGCCTAATATTGTGAATAATGAATACGATAATTAATAATGAAAACCTTGTCTTGTAGCATTTAAGTTTTGTTCTGAACATTTAGCTATCATAATTGCACTCGGCGATCATTACAAAGATCGGATGACGAGGTACTACTGCGGACGCTTCTCAAAAGCCATGTGCGGACTGCACCAAGCATGTGCTGTGAGAATCAAGCTATTTGGGAAAATATCTATAAAAACCTTTAAAATGTACTTTGTAACTCCATATCATACAAGTAGAATCCCTTCAATTTAATGTTTCATTATAAAAATGAGATTTCATTTATTTTTACCCAAAGTAATGTGAGACTGTCCTGACGCTTGGTATAGTTCGCCTTTGAAATCTAGGATTAAGGGAATTTCACTCAATTCCTACAAAACGAAAAAAATGGAGCCATTTTGAAGAAAATGTGAAAATGTTTCATGATAATCATGTGAAGTATTCTCAAATTTTAAAGATTTTTTTCAAAACTGAAGGGACTGAAGTCATTGGAAATCGATCGGTGAATATTCATTTTGGAAAAATAATCCTATGAATAGTTTAGGCACTAGTTCACAGACGGACATAAAAAGGGTTATTTGGTATTAAAGAACCATAAAACTTGAAATTTAACTACACTGCGCATTAGAGAAAGTAATTTACGACATATAAGAGCAAGAATAATCATTTTTACAATAACAAGGAGCTTCAAAATGTGTTTTCTTCTGAAAAAAAAACGGCACTTTTTGCCGAAGCGTTATATTACTTTATCTTTACTACTTATATTACTCCATACATACGTACCTATACGAAAAAGTAAAATGACTCTCTTGTGATGGTTAGTTACTGTTGTGTATCAGAATGAAACGCACTCTCTAACAACAATAGTTTATTTTACCACTTACAATACATTTGGCAAAACCCCACGGCTCGGGGCCGTTTACAAGATTCGAAGTCGAATGAGCGGTGTGGGCCGCCGAAGGCGGCTTCTACGGGGACGACAGCTTGCTCCCCGTCGGAGGGTAAAGGCCACAACCGTACCCTAGAATCCCGGGCGTCGGCGTTATCAGAGTAGCCGGAGTCAACGGCGGCGTGGCCTCGGCGTGGTGTGGCTGTGCCGGTACGGTGTAAGGCCAGCCAGGCGGCCAGCAGGTGCTGATCCGGAAGCCGGCGGCCGGGAACGAGCGCGTGCTCTTACAACACGCTGCAATGCGGCGGGGTCGCGGGGCGAACCTACCAAAATCCACTTCGTACCGGGGACGAGCGGGGTCCAGCCACAATCCAGGAGAGCGAACCAGAAACAAAGCAGAGTCGTCTTTCAGTCTTAAACCACAAACCGCAAACCAGGAAAGTCCGGGGGCACAGCCGGTCCTAAAGCACAAACAAAGTACAGTGTTAACACAGTTAACACAGTTAACAAGATTCTGCGATGTCGCTACTCGCTGGCTCTCCGCTGACGGCTCCGCTGACGGCCCCCGGTGCCCGCCCCTCAGGGCGCTGCTGTATTCCTCCGCCAACCTGCGTCCCGGAACTATTTTCCAGGGTGGCGGAGGCGCCCCGCATGCGCTCTGATGCGCGCTACGTAGCGCGCCCCGTTCAACACTCACGGCGGGATACAGCAGTTACCTAATCAGTTTAGTATGGGCTGGTCTTTTGTTTTTTCCCCGCCCTCTTCCCAGCAACGGCATATCGGCGCCTAAAGTACGTCTTTTCACATTTTCTTCTCAATTTTCGGCTTCCATAATTGTTGAAATGAAGTAGAGTTGACTTGAACAATATCATTAAAAAGGGCGAAACTCAGTTTTTATGCAAATTTTCATTGATCAATTTTCAGCGTTTCTGAAAAAAGCGATTTTGAGTACATTTTCACAAAAAAAAGTTTTGAATTTTCGAGAAACTTTGTCGGAAATTATTTCTATCCCTAGTGCTCACAATTGCAATAATATATTAAAAACTGACATAATGTAAATATGAACGACGTGAGAGATTTATAAGTTACATTTGTGTAATGTTTTGAAGAACAAACGAACATATAAATATGACCTTTAAGTCATGTTATTCAGTAAATCTAGCACTATTCATGTAGAAACATTACAAAGACATTAAGAGCAGTTTTTTAGAAAATCGTTTTCAATATGTTTTAATATTTCCCACATGTCACTCAAAATAACTCAAAAACTACTAAAATTTTCAAAACAATGTACATGAAATATTTGTAAAAACAAATTTCATTTAAAGAATGAATAACTATCTACAATATTATTGTTGTAAAAGAACCCTAAAATATCAAAGTTTTTTCATTTTAGAATATTCAGAGTTAACAGTGAAAATCGGACATACGCTATCTTTATAAATGTGTTTCACTCAATTTCTTACAACAAATTTAAATAGAGATGAATGTGGTGTTCTTGAGTTTAGGTCATGTTAGAAAAAGGGAGTTCTACATTTTTTGTTGCTAACATATGTATATGATGTTTAAGGCAAACGGAATAAAGTGGAAGGTAGAATAATTAAGTATGTTCTAAGAATTATAGACTTGTTTATTAGATATTTTAGATTAAGGTTCTGTATTATATATAGGAGTATTCAACAACTTGTGAAAACTTACTGCATTACATTTCCAGCCTTTATGAAGGCCCAATTAAGGGCCCAAACGTTGGCAACCCCCATAAAAAGAATGTAGAATTCGTCTTTTCTAACATGACCTCAACTCAAGAAAACCACATCCATCCCTATATGACTCAAGAGGTCAAGAAAAACTAACAAATACCAAGAAATTTAAAGAGAATTTGGAGTAATTTTTTGAGAAAAAGCTTCATGTTAAGCACCTTCAAAATTTTAGTTTTTCAAAATCTCAAAGCTTCAGCACGACCAGATCGATTGGTAAATATTCATTTTGAAAAAATCCCACGAATAGGGCAGGCGTTAGTGTGTTTCACAGACGAGAAGATAGACAGACAGACTGACGGACGGCCTTTTTACCGTAAACCAATTTTTCGGTATCAAGGACCCACAAATGGTGGATTATGACTGCATAACGTTTTAGTGGAAGTAATTTACTACATATTCGAACAAGATTTATCCACTTTTTCTGCATCAGCTCCCCGCAGTAAGAGTTTTCTGTGGAAAAATCGTCGTTTTTGCCACAGGATTGCGTAACTTTCTTTATGCTATATAATACTATTCCGTTCATACATACGTATTCGAGAAAGTAAAAATTGTTTTCTCGAAAATTCTAAAGAGCTGCCAGAAAAGTACTTATGGAGTGCTTTGCTCGCCATGGCGCCACCTCCCCCGCTGGACGAACGATCGGAAACGATTGGAAGCGTTGATTAAATCGTCGAGCGCAGCAATCGTGCTTCCGACTCAACCGGCCGTCGATTGAGCACCGTAGCCCACCACTACCCCTGCGGCGCAGCCCTGCCCCCACGCACTCACAAATGTCACCGGTCGCACTCAGAACACGGTCACGTGCCCCGAAACGCTCTCCAACGGAGGTAGATGCCACAGGGAAATGCTCTCGGGCTTTAGAAGGCTAAGTGAGGGCAGGCAACAAATGACACTTTTCCATAACTAATAAAAGAACAATTTTAAATGTGTGTTTCATAAAATATAAATATGTGTTGTTATAAAGTAATGTTGTAAATAATAATGTGACAGTTGCTAAATCATCTGTCTTAGTACTTGACATTATATTTTGTAATTAATTGAACAAAATCGCGACATGTAGTTTTGGGGAAGGCTGCAAATGTTTAATTGCTGGGGGGGGTCACTGCAGCGTGACTACGTTAACGTTCCCTTAATATCCCTATAGTATTTGGCTTACCTTAGTTTATTTGTTTGTAAATGAAGTCAGCTCTCCTCTCCGTCTGCTCTGCAAAGAAGTCTATAACAAGCTCATTGAAGTTCGGTGACTATAGTAACTCTCTTGCGATTTAACAAAAAGCCAACACGCACAATCGATCTTCTTTCATTATGTTACGAATAAAGGTCTTCACCCTTTTGAGAGTAGAAAAGCAACGTTCTCCTTCACCAGTGGTCGTCGGGAAGTTTAGTTAAATTGTTATCATAAATAAATTTCAGCAAAATTAACACTCCCGATGCTCCTATAAAAGCTGCTCGACTGTACAGTACTTTCAATTCACGGCGAAAATCGACCGGGAGAGATGGCTCAGTGCATCAGCCTGATGTCACTGCAGTCCCTCTGACCGGGAGGTCCTAGGTTCGAGTTCCGACGGCCGGTTGACACTAGTTTGTCAGCTAGGTCGAATTCAGTCGCTGTCTGGAGGAGAATTCTAGCGGCCGGCTGCTCTGATCGGTAGTTTTCCGTGATTTTTTCGATCAACACCAGGCAAATGCCGGAGCAGTACCACGGACCGCACGCGATCTTTCCTTTCTCTTGTCCTATCCTCCCCTCTTACACACACTAACATGCACTACACTACCACACATGTCGGGAGACCGGTCGGGAGCTTACAGCTTGTCTCGGCTGGGGCGGTGGCCTGCTGGTGGGAGATACCTGGTTGGGGGAAACGCCGCTAGTCGATGGTAGGTCGACGCCAGATATCGCCATCCAGCGGGGAAAAGATCATCGCCACCTCCCGAGAAAAACACGCACTACACTTACGGGACTAATGACCTAAGTAGTTGACGCGCCTGGAAACACGAATCAATCAATCAAAGCAAAAATCGATAGAGTTTAAATTATACAACTCAACAGCAGTTTTACAGGAAATACATTGTTGTGTTGTGGAAATAATGATGGTTCAAATAACTTTGCCACCGAAAGATTATTAGTGAAAAGAAAATGGTAATTGATTTGAGTCATTATGATGTCGCAAACTACTCTCGCACACACATTTCTCGACCTTGTGAAACGCACATGTTTTGCCGATGGTTCTTTTTCTTCCCAGAGTTCAGTGTCGAGTGTAACTATAATTTCTTGTACAAAAGAAACAAATTCAGAAACATACTTTAGCGTTTTTAATGAATTTATATTCTTCTGCTGAAATTCATTAAATAAATTGTCATTATGAGGCTGACTTTGTTAAAAAACTGTAGCCAGCAAAGGAAATCTTCGTCCTGAAAGAAACATTTCAGCCCCATGGCCTTATTAATTATCTTGTAGTCGCTACTTTCTCATTCAATAATTGTGTTTAAACGCACTAAAATTTCATCTCTGTACTTGAATACAATGGTAAAGCACCGCGACTTGAAATTCCACGTGATGGACTGGATGCAATTGGGAATCCGCTTTTTCACCATCTCCTCAACGACTGCAGTGCGTTTAGGAGACTGAGAAAAAATGTTGAGACTCCTTCCAAGTCACTAAAAAATTCTCACTTGCTTATTTCCGGTAACGCAACGTTTAACAACCAAATTTAATTGGTAGTGTAAATAACAGTGAATAAAGATGGCTTTTTGATATTTTTATTTTATTTTCACTTGCAGTCTACTGTCATGACCATTCATGACGGAAACACCGTCATAACTTTTAGCAACAAGCTTCTCAGGTGTCTCATGTAACTTCATTTTTCCTAGCTTTGTGAAGATTGTATTACTTATACCTTCCGCGTTATGGCTTTTAGGTTGAATCAAACTCTCGAATCTTTCCCTTATTTTTCCCATTATCTCATATCTAAAAAAAGTTGTGATAATGTGGCACTATTAGTGGCTTCGTCTACTTAAATTGATAAATAATTTGTCTCTTCTAATTCAGATTTGATAAGGTTCAAAGAAACCGCGTAGATTGAATCCAACAATTCATTTTGAATAGTTTTTGAGAGACATCGGAACACACAATTATCTGTTTTCTCTATATGCTGCTTCAAGAAACTGTCTAGTTCAGCCATGAGACTAACCAGCCCGCGAAATATTCCAGGATTTCTAGAATTTTCCGTTTCGTGATGTCCTCTTAAAGCTCGAACTTTGCGTAAAACTTTAGCTTTTCCAGAATTACCGATTACCTTTCCTAGAATATACCGATTCTTTGATACATTCTCGTTGAATTGTTTTACTCTTAAACGGTAAGCATAACGGTGGCATCTAATGTCCACTTTTCCTAACATCGTAAATTCAATGAAACCATGCAAGTGTTTTTCACAAGAGTTGCGCATTTTCACTTTTGAAGTAAAGTTTTTCAAATCTGTGACTTCAGTCCATAATGTGTGACCGAAGTCCACACATTATCATCGTTCTTGGTCAGGAGGCATGTGAAGCAAAATAATACGTTTTTATATCACACCCACAAAGCCACTCCACAGCATTGTATGTACATTATCGGGTTGAATTTACGAATATATCCACCGCGAGATTTGTATTGCTTTTGTTCCTGAATTAAGGAAAGATTTGGCCTAAGCGGGCCAAGGAGTTTCACCTATATCCTCGAATGAAGATCCAAATTGTTACCACATACATTGCTCATTGAATTCATTTTTTAAACAAATCACACCAGCACCAATCAAAACACAAAACTACCCAACACTATAAATGAATCAAACGCAACTACATAATAACATACTATGGCATACACACAATTTAGCTTCACCGATCACAAGACAAAAGAAAACACGAAACGTTCGAACCTAACGGCACTTCAGATAGCAGGAGGTGTCGTTTTTCCCTGCAGTATTAAGTTAATTTGGAGGACAGTACTAGATTTTAATGAATAAGGACAGCAGTGTGACCTGTTATTTGACACAGTTTAATCTACTTATTTCATTGGGACTTAGCTTTTAAATATTATATTTCTATGCACTATTTCTTTCGATATAGGCATAAGGGAGTTGCGTCCTTACCCTCCACCACCTAGAGTTACAGTAGAGCAGTGATGTCAAGGTCTTCTACTGGTGCCAGTGGCACGCCTCGCGGCACAGTGCCCTGCCACGAGCTTCTCTGCGCCTCTAGCGCCGGGAGAGGAAACTATTAGTAACCCCGCCGTTTTATAATAGTGATGGCGTTGCCTCTTGCGGCGGGGTTATGAACTGCGTGGAGAGGCGATTTTGTCAAGCACTCGTGCTATGGACTCCCGCTCGTGGCATCGACGTTGACAGTACTGCTGTAGAGTAACTGTAGGAGGTGGTGCCCTACCCTGTATATGAAAACTAGTTGAAGCTTGGTGCCACTCACTGAGCTGCACAGTAGCTGTCTGGTGAGCACACCCTTCTTCAGACCCTAGGCCCCACCCTTGAAGGCTGTCAGTCATTCACTGCCTTGAAGCTCGTGCAGTGAATGGATGACGTCACGCATCCTTATTTTTATATTTTCTTATTCACATTTGTAGATAAGTTCTGATGAGAATCGCTAAGCGATCAAAAAGCTTTAAGTATTAAAAAATATTGAGTCCTGGACACCTTTTTTCTCAAAAGGATACTTAAAAATTTAGCAAAACACATGGCAAACCCGGTTATCACGTTTCTTGGTTTATCTGAACTCATTTCGAGCTTGTTTCAGAATTATTAATGGTCGCAATTAAATGTACTAGTTTTAAGAAAAGTTAAAGATTTTTCAATGTTAATTTTGTCAGTGCATTGCGTGCACTGTGTGCATTGTGTCAGTGCAAAAGTTATATAACCCAGTATTCAACTTCATAACCATCTAAATAATAATTCAAAATCATTCAGCAAAATCATTCGCAGACAAAACATAAATAGTACAATTTCAGAATTTTGAAATTGATTTCGTAATAACAAATTAATAGTTAACGAAGGAAAACGTTTTCACTGCAGTTTGGCGTTTCAAACCGTCAATCGCATGCTCTAATGAAAAATAATTGTATGCAAATGGCTGATGTAAATGTAACAACATTTCTCGGTCTCAATTCAGTCAAATCGCAAATGGGACATCCATTTCAACGAATTGTACAAGTTCAAATGTTACGCATTGAAAGTTAACGAAACCATGTTCCATTATGTAATGCATTAAGAATTCATTCAAATTCAGTAAATTTTCAGGCAGCGCCGTTGCGTGTATGTTGCAAATAAACATTCCCGCCTGAGATGTGTCATAATATTTTTATGCCATTATAATTCTATTACTATATATAACCTTTTAGACTACTGATAAAAGGTGTAAAAATAACTATCAAATACCAACCAAGTGATTCCTGCAAGCCTCTCTTCAATGAGCTTAGCACCTTACCGTTGTATTGCCACTTTATTTACGAATCTGTTGTTTTTTGTTAAAACTGACTTAACAGATGAAAAAATTTCACACTTTTAAAGTTTTAGAAAATTCCGGGATAACCGTCAATATCGGTGCCATTCTTTGGTTCCTTTCTCACCATTTTTACAAGAAAGAAAAGATTTGGAACCATTTCTGAGAAAATATTGAAAATGTCCTAGGAGCTTTATGTAAAGTAGCCCGAAAATTTAAAGAATTCTTTTCAAAATGCAGGGCTTCGATTCAGCCCAGATCGTTCTGGAAATATTAATTTTGGGGAAAATCCTACGAAAGGTTTAGATGCTGGTGTTCACATAAGGACAAAGGTTTTGAAATTTTTTTTCTTTATTAGACTCCAAAATGTATATTTCTGTTAAAATCTCGAAATATATTTCCGCAGTATTACATAATTTTCTCTGTACTACGTATAATTATCCATATACTATACGTACGTATGCAAGAAAATAACAATCAAATCTGTAGTTCGTTTACCGTTGCAAATGGGTTTAATATAAATCGTGAGCGAAAAGTGTATTTTCAAATATTACTAATCTCTCTTTGGTGGTACTTTTATTCATCATTCAACTACAACTTGTATTTGTGGTTCAAGAGTGGGTAAGAGTTTCCGGAGTTCAAGAAAAAGATCATTGTTTTGTTTCTCGACGAAAAAAATCGAATAAATAAGATTAGCGCTTTATATTTTCCAAGAAAGCCCAATGAAAATTAACTGTATTAGATCATTTTTCGAACACAGTGAACTTGACGAATGATTCTATGAGCGCTTCATGAGAAGTGATGATGAACGAACATTTATGCTCTTAATGCCTGCACTATTCTCTAACCAAAACGCTAGGTCATTGGTGCTGTACGTTCTAGCGAACTTTTTTTTCTCGGTTACGCTTTATGATTATATATAACAAACGTAGATGGCTCAGGCTATCAACTGATGTCAACTGCCGTGCATCTGTCGGGAGGCTATAGGATTTAGTAAGTTCCGATTGGCAGGATTTTCGGCACTAGTGAGAGACCTGGTTCGGGAAACCCCCGCAAGCTGAGGAGTAGTTCGTCGCCGGATCTCACCAATGACCACAGCCGTGGATGTGCCCGGAACACCAATCAATGATCCGTGGCTGACGTGCGAGTCCTGGTGGTTAACTCGGGCGTCACGATGACGAATAGGTGATGAGCCGCAGGGCTGCAGCGGAGCGTTAAGGGGCGCACGGCTCCACGAGGAGGGTCAGCAGAACAAGCATCTGCGGGAGGGATTAGGGCGTCAGGCGAGGGAGCCCGGGGGCGCCCTGCAGACATGCCCACGCGACGGGTCCAGGGACGAGAGGAGAGGGGCACGGACGCCATGAAGAGAGCAGCAAACGCGCTGGTATTTCATAAGGTGACATTATTAAAGTGTACAATCGGTTTATTGTAAATTTGCGATTAACCCTCCGTTACACGCGCTGTGTTTGTAACACGAACACACGCGCGCGGACCGAGAGTCGCAAAATTAATACTCCCAAATGTAATAAATTAATACTTCCAATACTTCCAATAATAAATTAATACTTCCAAATGTAATAAAGTATTTTTAATATTTTTTGTGAATATTAAATAGACTTTGTCTTGCAAAAATATCACTCAATTGTCCGATTTTTTATATATTTATTAGATTATTATATATTTAATGAAATTTTTTGACGATTTGCGATAACACATTTCTCTGAGTAACTCTGGTAGCGAAAAAGTATTTGAAAATAGAGAAAATCATGACGATACTAATAATAATATTGTTGCTTTTAAAAATAAAGTTAGTTCAAACTATTTAAAATAAAAAATGCAGTCAAAAAGATAATAAGGTTGAGCTTTATGACGTGAATTTAGTGATTATTTCATTTCAGTATCTTGAACCGATTAGAATAGAAAATATTTGAGGAGGAGTTTTTATTCAATAAACGTGAATATTTATAATTAATTGAATCATAAACTTGCCACAATGTTGGAGTTGTTGATATGCAAATAATTTGTGATTTTATACAATTTTTATAATAGAAACAATATTTGTCCATTTCTCTGATAGTTAAGTATTGATGAATTATTAGAAAAACGCATAAATATTTTGTTTCAATTGTAAAATACAATGTTTAAATGGTAACACAAATAAGAAACGTGAGAGTAGAACTTACAGCACGAACACACGCGCGCGGAATGACTCTCCGCATCGCTAAATATTCCACTCAAGACAAGGTCTGCAACGATTGAGAAAGGTTTTTTCGACACCTATCGATGAGTCACCACAGCTGAGGAAGATACAGGAAGCCACAACTCAGTACCTCACGATAACTGATAATAAGAGGCAAAAATAAATGAGTGCGGACTCTCAGTCCGCGCGCGTGTAACAAAGAGTTAAAGAGAAAAAGTGCAATTCTGATATTTTTTACTGTTATATTATTTTATTTTATTTTTCACAATAACTTATGTCCATACTGCCATTTTTCAACAGTCATTGTCATTTTAATAAAATATTCACATCACATTTAAAATACATACTTTTTATTGTTAAATTCTTCCTACAACATTATGATACATTTTTTAAGTTTTCATAAATTTTATATTTTACATAAAAGTATGAAAATGTTATAGAAAGAATTTAACAATAAAAATTATGTATTTTAAATGTGATGTGAGTATTTTATTTAATTTTCTTTAATTGTAGTGTGCACATTTTATTAAAATGAAAATGACTGTTTAAAAATGAAAGTATGGACGTAAGCTATTGTAAAAAGGAAAACGTTCAAATTTCGGTAGTTCTAAAAAGCATATTCATTTGACAAAAAATAAGATAAATAAATCTCTTTGACTTTCACAACGGAGTGAGCACAGTCGAACCTGTTAAATATGGGGGCCGGGGAGTTCTTTACTCATTAGTAGCATGAGTAGAGACTTGCGGGCGGCTGAGCAACTTGGTAGAGGAAAGAAGGTTTCCAAGCCAATTTTTTGTGAACCATTGCAGCATAATTACTACCATCATTTGAAATCACGACCCCTTCACTGCAAATGAATGTGAATTTTTTATGACATGACTTCTTGGGTTCCAACAGGACTTCATTATTCTTCAAAAACCCAAGCCATGATGTTGTGTTTGCGCATCTGTCATTTCTTGAAAGAAGAACGCAAAACGTAGCGGCGCATTCCTGAGTAAAGTCGTAAAATAACTGGAAAACGTCTTTTTCTCACTTTATTAATTTGTAATGATACAATTTCATTACAAGTGGGTAAATAAATTTTTTCTTCATTGCATACTCTTAAAAAATGACTAGTATAAATAATGTTTTGCCGTAATTATACTTAATTATTAAGACCACGAATAAATTTGAGATTAATACTCTCTTATTGGCTTTAAGCAGCAAACTTAAGCTCAATTATTGTGTACAATAAAAATGCGAATTAAACAATTGTTTTGTTTCTTTCTGATGGCGCTGTAGTCCACAGAGGGGATCTGTTGCTTCGCGGAGACTTTCGGGCTACGAAGACCAACTCCTCCCTGCGAAATATGTCAGTTAATCAAATGATGACATTGAATTACGACTGAAGCACTGATTAATCAGTGCTGAAGACAATTTTACAGACTAATACTCTTCTTATATCTTACTAACGAAGCCCGGCAGACATTGTTCTGCCCCTTATCTCCCTCTTTCTCCTTCCCTCTCTCTTTCTCTCTGTCTCTCCCTCCCTCCGTCACTCTTTGTATCTCACGCCGCCTCTCTCTCATACTCCGCCTCTCTCATTCCACTTCTCTCTCTCTCAATGTCTCTATCTTTCTCTCTTTTCGACTCTCTCTCCGTCTCAGTCTGTCTGACTCTGCCTGTGTGCGTCTCTCTCTCTCTCCCTCTCTCTGTCTCTGGTGCTCTCTGTCCCTCTTATTCACATTTAGTTGCAGATTCTGCACGTCTCTGGGCAGGTGAGGTAAAATCGAGAAGCGCCCGACTAGTAAAAATGTAATGTTCAAGATCTCATCTTGTAGATTACGGTATGAGAAACGTTTCGTTGAGGCCTTTAGATTTTTGTTTTTAATCCCTTGAACGCTTCGTTTAGAGGTTATTTAACGATATAGATTCAAAAATCCTTCCGGGTGCAGCGGGTTGCGTTTGACATGAATATTTAGTTTTTTATTCCACAGCGACATCTAGCGGCATTTCTCCCAGATTTTAATAGTTATTCTCCTATTTGGGGCAGAGATGAATCCAATAAAACGTATATATAATGGTTATAACGTTTATATTATTACACTTTCGTGAATAAAAAACTTTGTTGGGTTTCTGTAATCGAAACAGTTTTGTTATAATTTCACAAAATTTTCAATTATAACAATAATAATAAATAATAATAACAATAATAACAATAACACACATAAATTACCTGTTTCGATTACAGGCTGCTCTCACTCACATTTCGAAAACGGCTGCTCTCACATACGTCACATATAGTTTCTAACATTTATTAAATTTCTAAATAATAGTTACATTAAATGAGACGTAACATAAATAACGCTGCGTTCAGTGATTTTGTATGAAATATCAAGAAACTGTTCTTTAGGTTTACAAATTATTTTGTTATATCAAAATTACGTATTTTAGGTGTCTCATTGATGCCAATGTCTTTCACCGGGATATCCTAGGTTTCGAGACCCGAGAGTGGCAGGATTTGTGACCTAGCTACATCTCTTGGTCGAGTTCAACCTTTGTCTGGAGCAGAACCTAAGTGAGCGGCTGCGCTGATCAGTAGTTTCCCGTGGTTACTCCACCCAACACCAGGCGAATGCCGGAGCAGTACCATAACAAACGGGCCACGGACGCGCGCGCTATCATACTTGTTCTACCCTCACCCCTTACTTACGCACACATACACTTACTTGCACTACACTACCAGAAATGCCGGAAGACCAGTTGGAACCTTAGAGCTTATCCCGGCTGGGGCGGTGCAGTAGGTCGGCGCCGGATCCCACCGGATCTGGAGGGAAAGATCCCCGCCACCTCCCGCGATAAAAACATCCACACACTTACGGGAATGCCCACTCACCTTAGCAATTGTCGCGCCCGCAATCACTGAACAGTCAATGCGCACCTAAGCAAAGATGAAGGGAAAAGAGCGATGCTGGAGTCGGTCATTGATGGGCGACTTACGCCCAAGAAGAAATTTTTCGAGCTAGCCAGTATTTGTGAAGCTTTTCATATCATAAATGAACAGTGAAATCCAATTTCCGAGGTGAATGGCAAAAAAGAACTTATTTAGCAATGTAATGCGTGGTTCTCATACGTTCTCTTCACATCCTCCTCCAAGAAGTAGAGCCGTGCGCGGCATCTGAAGCAAAACGCGGAAGTAGAACCCATTAAGGTCAGAAAATTGAACGATATTTGCGCCGAAGATTATCGGTGCCATTTCTCCGTCTCTCACAGGTTTCCGTAATTTCGCCGATGGAAATGCGCCTGAGATGTTGACGAGGCAGGGCTGGAAGCGAACCTTTTGCGATCGACGGGCCGACGTGCCGTCGCCTGCATCCGTTTTGGAAATGTCGGACGCAGTATCTCCTCTCAGAATTTCTGGTGGTCAATGTCAATAGCAAAACACAAAATCCACATGCAACCCTGTGCAGTATTCATTATATGCTTATACAAAATGACCCTGACCACGTGAGAAAAAGACAGGAATTATAACACTAATGTTCTAAACAACTGCATTTGTATGGCATTTTTAAAGACATCACGTTACGAAGATAAAGGAAATTGTTTCCTTGTAATATGCTTCATAATCATTTTAACCGACTGATCTCCGGTCTTCATTCCTAAAGATGGTCGACAAATTTGAATGTTGTGCTGCTGCACTATCAGGGGTTGTTGCAACATCGCTGGACGTAGCACTCCCTTCAAGTACTTTTTCAGTTTCAAAGAAACTGTGATACTAAATGCGCAGAAAAGGTTAACTGCTCTTGCACTGGTGAGCAGTTACATGAATGGAGGTCTCATCGAACATAGTAGAATGTAAGTTTTCCCACAGTGATGTGGAAGCAAGTTGTGTGGGGTAGTCAAGTTGCTGAAAAAATCAACATATTTACGCGTTGATGATGGGAATATTATTTCATTACAGCGAACTACTTTTCTGTTCAAAGCGCACTGTGTTCGTGTAATTTGCAAGTGTATATTAATTCGTTTTCTTGCTTCGCTTTCTTTATTGAGTAGTTATCTGGTATTCCGTTTCCACCAATTCCATAGTCTGAAGGTTTGTTTGTCATTTTGAATTTCTCACAATGATATTCCAAATTAAAATGCTATTTTATGAAACTATGAATTGTTAAGCCGTTTATGTATCATCAAATAACTGAAGACACAAATATAATGTGTTTTGCAAGGTGATCTTAAGCATTCTCCATTAGAAAGCACTGCGAAAACTAACAAAACCACAAAAAAATACAAAATTCAAATAATAATTTATTGTTTAAAATTTATGGGAAGGTTTGGAAAATAAAGAAATAAGAAAAAGATTATTAATAGTATATGACAATATTTGGGGCTATAAGCGACAGAGTGGACTAACCTACGATTTATTATTATTATTATTATTATTATTATTATTATTATTATTATTATTCCTCTACATCACGACTAAAGATGTCATGTGCCGGCTGAATATAAAATCTACTCCAGGTTGCAACCAGCTACCTAAGGAGCAGATCTAGGGACTGTCGGTGCTTCCACAATACCTTGCGCAAAATGTGGGCTGTTCCAAATAAAGCAATTTCTTGCACTTCCGAGTCTTTTGAATTACCGGGGAGTTTAGACAAGTTCTTACTCAAATTTTGCGGAACAAATCCCAGAGCTCCGATAACTATCGGTACGACCTGTGCTTTTACGCCCCACATTCGGCAGATCTCGATTTCCATTTAAGACGTTTCTCTGCCTCCTTGCTAACGACGTTTTGATCGCAAGGTACAGCACCATCGACAAGTAAACACGATTTTTTCGCCAAATCCCGAATAACTATATCCGGTTTGTTTGCCGCTATCGTGCGATCAGTTTGAATTTGTTGGTCGTACAATATCGTACACAATCCAACAGACGTCACCGCTTTTGGTGAGTGTTCGTACCACTTGGGGCATGTGTTAGGAATTTCGAGGGCGGTACAGATCTGCCAGTGGAGGTAGCTACACACCCTGTCATGTCTTTTCAGGTATTCGGTCTTTGCTAGGATTGGACAAGCTGAGACAATATGATCAATGGTTTCTACATGTTCCTGGCAAATGCGGCATTTATCATCTTGGGAAATTTTGAGAACCGCTTTATCATAATGTCGTGTTCTCAAGGCCTGATCTTGAGCAGTTACTAGAACTGCTTCCGATTCTGACTTCATTCTTCCACTTTTAAGCCACATAAATGATTGATCTTTATTGATCTGCACCTAGATATTGTCCGTGGAGTGGTTTGTCTTTATTATTATTATTATTATTATTATTATTATTATTATTGCCTTCAGTCTCGGAAATCATCCAGTTTTTTCACGTGTGTGAGGCCAAATTTGGCGAACCCCATACTTGGTTACAGCTCATGGTAAATTCATCACGGTGCGAACTATTCGGCATGTTTTCAAGATGACAAATTTTTGAGATTTAAGGATTATTGACATAGGGTTTAGTTGTAATTTTTGCATATACTTTTTCAAGTTTTTATTGACCACATCAGTTGCTGTGATGACAAATGGTATAACCTCAACAGAATTAAGACGATATATTTATCTGTATTCTATGGCCCTATATTCTATTTCTCTATATTCAAGGGGGTTTATTTGGTGATTTTTTATCTTCCTGCCTTATCAATGTTGTGATCTGATGGATACGTGATATCAATGAAGAAGGCCTGTTTCTCTGTAAAGTCGTGAATTACAATATCTAGCCTATTAGCTACAATGGTTTTGTCCGTGTGTATTTGGATATCATAGTACAGCCTGTAATTTTTGTTTTCCAATACTGGCTCGGCTTTATACACATAGTACGGGCATGCGGTGTCAGGTTATATTAGACCATATTTAACTGCAAGGGCTTGATGGATGATGTTGGCTCTTAGATTGTGAGGTATAGGTATTCTGTGTTTGCCACGTTTGTGCATGACATTATGTGGTCTATTGTTTCTGATGTTTGATGGTATACCCTACATTCGTCTCGGACGTCTGTTTTTTTAAAATATTTTTGTAGTTGTTGGTAGCACTCACATGATCGTGGATGACATGGAGAAGTCCCTCAGTCTCCCCACCCCGAAGCCAGCGCAAAGAGGCGTCTTTATCTGCATTTTCCAGGGAGTGGGGAAATCTACCGAGGAGACGTTTGAGCTTCTGCGATTGTATTCTGTCATCAATGGTGGTTACATTCAGATAATTGTCTTTATCCTCCACATTAAGCGGAGTATACCCTTTGTCACAAATGGAAATAGCTTTGCCAATCTTTGGTGGTTCAGATAGGAAGTATGCTTTTAATGCTGTCACTTGTTTATTGCACAGGCTTTTAATGTCTAAAAGGCCTCTTCCTCCTTGTTTTCTGGGAATGTCTAACCACTTCACAGCACATTTCGGGTGGTGCTGATGATCAGGAAAATTTAAATATACTGGTATGCACAATGTCGTGAGCATTGTGCGTACCAAGGTATTTGAATTTTATTTATAATATATTAATATTTAAATTTTCCAGATCAGTTTGTGACCAATGTATTATGCCGAAGGACAGAGGCGGGATTCAGGGGGGGGGCAAGGGGGGGCAACTGCCCCCCCCCAATCTTGGGACAAATTAAAAAAATATATATTTCATTTCATTTCGCAAATCTTCAAATATATACATAAAATATTTATTTGTTTCTGTATGTTGAGAAGAAATGTAATAATAATTAAGCGAACAATAATTTTATTAAGCTGAGCGAATAATATACATTAATACATTGGTGAACTTTAAGTCAGTATTATCAAACGCGCGGGTGTTCAGCGTTATTTTGAATATCCCTTTTTAATAAATCCTCTTTCAATTATTTATTGCTTTTAAACGTTATTTACTTGTAAATTAAACAGTTTAATGCCTAAAATCATGAGTCATAACTAGACCTCTTACTTTAGGACAAATGCCTATTTAGGATGTTTGAAAAGTTATTGCAGATGTTTACGAATCATGAGAAAATAGATGTACTGAAAGCATCTAATATGCCTAAAATGTCCTAAAAAGGGCGATTGATGTTTATTTTAATATGTTTTTGCCTAAAACAAGTGATTTTCAAGAACGATAGTATTTTAAATGCTAAATTTTGACATCCGTTTTACGGAAACACAAAAACTTTTCCGAAATGCAAATATTGTGTGATCGAACAACGCAACGAAATCTTTCACTCAAAATACCGAACAAAAGAAGCCCTGCAAGTTAACATAATAAGGATGTTTCACGCTTGTCTCCGATCAGCACGCACTTCTTGGGCAATTGCACCCATTCCTGATGCAGCTGCGCTGTTGGCAGACTTATCGCCGCAGCGCGTCGTCTGCGAAGTCCAGGCGAGGAAAGCGACAGACAGGCCAGGCAAAAGCTTACTCTCAGACAGGCGTATATCACAAAATGCTGTTCAGTGTTTAAATTGGTCGTGTGGTACAAGTTTTCTGGGGGGTGGGAAGAAGGGACGAGTGAAAACGGTCCAGGAGACGTGAGCATGAGAAATGTAACAAAATTTGTTTGCTCCTGTAAATCTGTCAGTAAAAAGTTCATTTTCAGCCTTAAACATTATTTTAATAGACAAGACAGCCTTATTGAAGAAAATTTAGAGAAAATATTGATTATATTCTATACTGCTAATTATGAATGTGAAGAAAATATGCTTGTAGTCTCCTTCATAAATGTAAAAATACTTTTTGCTGCATAATAAAAATTGCCTAATTTAATCCTTTTGAGACAATTTCTATATGCCAGAAATATAACTTTTTCATGTCTATTTTTTTTCCTGGCTTTGTCATTCTGTAACTTATTTTAAGTGCCTCAAACGTCGATTTTAATGCCATTTAGTGCCTAATTTCGTAATTTTATTGCCCATTTTAGGTACCTAAATCAAACCTTTTTTGTGAGCAAAATTCCGAGGTCTAGTCATAACACTCAAATTTTTGCTCTCAAAAAGAAATAGTAATTCCCGTTTATTAGATGTAGATAGAGTTAAAGGTGGTGATATGAACCATTTATATAATATGAGCCCCCTTGGTATCTTTTCATATATCGCAAACATTCTAGCAGGAACAATTTTAACAAGTTTAATAACTCCTGTTGCTAATATAGCTTTGTAGTTCAGTTGTATATGTGAGCTGATGTGAGGCAGAGGTGTTCGTGTTTTCTCGGTTCTAAAAGCTTTGTAAGGTATGTCTTTGGCTTTTAATTAGAGTCGAGTTCGCTTAGACCGATTCTGATTTTTAACGAATGAAATACAATATGTTTTAAACGTTGTTTTTATGCATTCAATCTGAAATTTCGACCGGTTTTAGATTGCAGAATTTTGATATGGCGATGGTTGTAAAACGAGCCCCGATCTATGGTGCGTATACGAGCATATATGTACGTATGAGCCCCAAACTTTAACTGGCTTGTTTTACATACACTACAACTTGTGTTCGTACTATTCTTGTTTTAGATGCCACCAAAGAATCTAGGGCCAAAACAAAAAGGAAAAATAGTGGAGCTACAGAATGGCACAGATTTTCTCGTAGTAGCTAATTTCCTAATTTCTTTGGTCGGGGCTGACTTTTCGGTCGTGCCCCATCCTTATGCCAACAACCATCTATCGCCGCCCGAACATTTGTTCACCTTTGCTCAAGTTTTTGGTTTCTAATGGCAGAACCGAAAAACTACTTTAAGAATATTTTTGAAGAGTAAAACCCCGTCCTAAACGGAAATTTACGTTGGAAAATTTGGTGACGTTTTTACGAAAATAGCGTTTAAGCGTTACTGTAAATGCAAAATTTGAAGCTCTTTTTCACAGAAAACCATTGAGATGTGGAAACATTACTGAAAGTCGTTTCAAGCACTGCCACTCACAAATGTGCTAATGCGAAAAGCTCTTTTTTTACAGAAAACTATTTCGATTTCGAGATTCATTGGAAGTCGTGTGAATCTGCCACTCACAAATGTAATAATATATTCAAATCGCCGATAATGTGCATATTAAAGACATGAGAGAAATTTCAACAAAATTACATTTGTGTAATTTTTGAAGAAACAAAATAATACAGCAAATTGAATTTTATGCCATCTTAAACACTGCAATTAACATTATCCGTACAAAAAGTTAGAAGAAAAAAATTTGGAGCCGTTTTTGAGAAAACGGTGTTTGAATGTTTTTGAAAATGCGAAAATTTGAGTTCATGTTTACAGATAACAGTTGAGTTTTCAATAAACTTTATAAGACAAAATTTAATGTACATGCGCTCACAAGTTGAAATAAAAGTGGAGGCTCATATTATCACTTTGCACAGAAGATTACATTTTAATTAAAATAATTTATTAATGTAGATTTCAAAATATGTATCGTACAGTTATGTGTAAACATTTTTCATCATAATAAACAATAAAAATATTTCGATATATGATTCACTGAGAAAAATGCATCGTTGAATTTACAGTTCGGACCGTTCAAATAACATTGAAGATCGTCACTTCTGTATTCAACTAATCTAATTAATAACATTAAATAATAATCAATTAAATAATTAACAAAATTGAAAACAGTGTACGTAGTTGCAGCACAATTAATTAAAACCATTCATATAAACGAATTTTTCGTGTTCACAATAGCGCCCAAATTTGCCCCCCCAATGAAAGATCCGAAATCTCACCTCTGGGGCCCCGCAAGCGATATTTTCCTCATTCGACACTTTCACCGAAAACGACTAGAAACGACGCCACCCCCAGCCCCGTTGCAGACGCCGGTCTGTGACGCGGTAGCGGTTTGAATTTCGCGCCCGGAAGTAACATTTAAACTTAATTTTCGGGAAAACATTTGTTTTCTTTTCGAAAATTCGGATCTGCCATTATTCATGAAATTCAACAGATAGTCTGGAGTATTTTTGTAACAGGAGAACGTACACACACATGCGCACACACAGATATATTATACACATAAACAAACAAGCGTCTGCGCGCGCGAATACACTGGTTATTCGAAATCTTTTCAACTATGTCACAACGTGACCTGCCAAACAACAATGCATGATAGGATGCCTACCAATCAGGGGCAAATTTTAACCTTCCCCTACGATAAGCTTCATCCTCGCCAATGATGTAGATAATGTTTACCTACCATCGTATCTTCATACTTATAACATAATTATTCAAATCAAATTGTAGGCATGTAGTATAATCAACTGTGTACTGAGTCGTACGCATTCTGATAATCGATCCATGCAAATGACATTTTTTTTTCTTTTTCTTTGCTTAATTTGCTATTACACTATCCACTATAAGCTGTTCTTTGCAACCTTTGGCCCCCTTATGGCAGCCCTTCTGTTCCCCAGCGATGATATTCTCAGATGTAACTTATTCAGATATCTTTTGTGCTATCAGAGAAGATACTAGTTTGTATGTTGTATTTAGGCATGTGATTGATCTATATTGGTTTGGTTTTTAGGTTCCATTTTATTAGATATGTGATGAATATGGGTACTTCAGAGTGGTTGTTAAGAACATTGTTTATTATATCAGCTAATGGGGTGTTATTATTATTATTATTATTATTATTACTACTACTACTATTATTATTATTATTAGAAGTAGTAGTAGTAGTATTTTATTCTTCACAGTTTATACTGGTCGGTTAGTCAACCACTCAAAGGTATGATGGCCAGGTGTGCGGTTGCTTTATTGAAGAGTCAGATGGCTTCTAACTATACGGCATGTATTCAAAATAACTGCCTTCTGCATATTATTACTTCTGGCATCCAAGTGAAGACACTCTAGTGCTCGAAGTGTCATTTTCGGGATCACTCCTGTGGCTGATTCTATTATTGGCACAATTGTCACTTTGCTGAGGTTCCACTGAACAGCGACTTCATGGGCGAGATTGGTATATTTCTGGATCTTCTCTTGATGTTTTACCGATATATTGTGTGTGTTAGGTATTGATATATCAATAAGGAAAGCATGCCGATGGTTTCTATAAATGTATGGTATATCGTTATTATTATTATTATTATTATTATTTCCGATTTTTCACACTTTCTCTGCTTTAGCAGGGAAAACTTTCACCTGTTCAATTGATGTTATAGGACTAGGCTCGGACTGCGTAGGAAGGAAATTCATCCTGACCTACATGAATGTCACTCATTTAAAAATTTTCTAACAATATGACATCTTTGAAGGAGGGTGGCTTTCTGGGCTTCGTCAAAGATATTTTTGATATCTAATTTCTCCAGATTTCTTTTTAAGTTCCTGGTGACAACTCCTTCAGCTGATATAACCATGGGGAAATGGGAGACCTCGTGCAACTTCCAAACGTTTTTTAATTCAATTGCCAAGTTCTCATATCTTCTTAATTTTTCCGCTTCGGACTTCCGCAAGTTGCGAGTCAAAGGGATTGCGACATCGATTATAGAAGCTGTTTTCTTTTCTTTGTCTATTATGAGGATATCAGGGCGGTTATGATCAACTGTTTTATCCGTCATAATAGGCCGATCCCAGTATAAGACGAGCGTCTTCGTCTCGAGCACAGCATCTGGTCCATACTTGTAATATGCTGGAGCATTATTACCCAACATTCCAAGTTTCATTCCTACTTGTCGGTGAATGAGTTTTGCCACTTGATTATGTCTGCCTAAATAGGCACTCTCTGATAAAGTACTGCACCCAGCAATTATGTGTTCAATAGACTCTCCATTGTTACCACATCTTCTACATTTATCGATATCATTTGATTTTAAAATATGTTTTTCATAGTTTTTAGTTCTTATTACTCTGTCCTGAATTGCTGCTACAAAATATTCAGTTTCCGGGTACAAGAAACCGTTGCTCAACCACTTCAAGGACGCACATTTGTCAATCATAAGGTCCAACAGAGAGTTCGGAAATTTACCATGAAGTATCATCTGTTGCCAATTTTGTATTTCCCCCTTTAAAGTTGGTACTGTAGTATTCGTGTCTTGGGTGCTTAAATTAAGTGGTGTGTATCCATTGTCGGCACTCACCACCTTCTGCATGAGGGAATCCTGAGATCTAAGTATAGTGTCTCTCATTTTTTGTTCTTGGGTTCTGCAGAGTTTAAAAATATTGAGTAGCCCTCGACCACCTTCTCTTCTAGGTAAATACAAACGGATAACAGAAGAATTAGGATGCAGACATCTGAATTTTGTAAGAAGACCTCTAGTAAGCCTATCCAATGAATATAGATCCACATCAGACCATTTTACAATACCAAAACTATATATCAGCATAGGTACAGCCCAGCTGTTGATCGCCATAATTATGTTTTCCCCTGCTAGCTTCGTATTTAGTATTTTGGTTACCCTCTTCTTGTACTTCTCGGTAAACTCGTGTTTAATTTCACTGTGGTCAAGTTTTCTATTTTGTTGTATTCCGAGGTATTTGTAAGCAGCATCAGGTTGCAGTTCTTCTATGCCTTCGACATTTTTACACAACTTTTCTGCTTTACCTTTCCGTATGCTTATGGTGGCGCATTTATCCACACCGAAGCTCATTCTAATATCTTGGCTGAATATTCTGATGTTATCCATTAAGGAACAAAGTTTTTCATGTGTTCCAGCATAAGGCTTCAGATCGTCCATAAATAAAAGATTATTTAAAGTCTTATGATCTGATGAAGTAATTTTGTAGCCAAAGGTACTATTGTTTAACAATGACGACAACGGATTTAAAGCCAGACAGAACCATAAGGGTGAATTACCCCGTGTGGTGTCGGGGGTTTTAGTAGAATAACACCATGGGACCTCCCCCTGTCGTAGAAGGCGACTAATCGGAGCAGCTGTCCGCTGTCACTCCCCTAAAAATCCTATAATTCCCACTTTTAACTTCGTGTGTCATTACTTCTACTTACTTGTGGCACACTTCTGTTCTCTGTCCTGTAGGCCAACCTTCCCATCGGCCAACTCTTGTGTTTCTGACCCCGACGCTATTAGGTTTGCGAGGGCTAGGGAGTCGTTTCTATTTTACCCTTCTATTCTAACTCTATTCTTCACTGTCCCCCTTCTCTTCTTCCGTTTCCTTTTAGCTGGCGGTAGCTCAAAAACGCTAGGGGAAGGCGACCCCGAATATAAACCCGGGATGGAGGGTCCTTTAGGATCGACGCTTACGGTGCAGGGGATCGGAAGCCCCAGTACCGGCGGTCGGTGGTGAGCAAGCAGGCCACCGGGCGTCGTCAGCCAGCGACTGCAATGCCACGGGTGCGGATCACTCGGCATCCCTGGCAGATATTGCTACGAGTGATAGCAAACTTCGCGGGACTCGCATGGAAGTTTGCGATTTCAGGGTTGAGGGATCCCTTAAAAACCCTCGTCCAGAAAAAAGTCCTGACTTAAGAGCGAAAAAAAAAATGAAAACTGGAAGAATCGTAAACCCTGATGACTTGTTTAAGAACACAACAGCAGTACCAAAAATACCTTACAGTTAAAAGAAAAGAAGGGAATTTTGAAAAAGTAAGCCCATTTCTAATAGAAAGTGTATTAACACTTGGGCTGGATCTGCCATAAGAGATATAAAGAAAACTCCAACTGGACTCTTGTTAGAAACATTTAATGAAAATCAAGGACAAAAGTTACTAGAATTGAAGAAAATAGGCACTATCGATGTTGAAGTAAATGCTCATGGCACGTTGAATACTTGCAAAGGTGTAGTAGTTTGCAGTGACTTATTGAACTGCAGTGAAGAGGAAATAGCTCGAGAACTAGCTTCTCAAGGAGTCATCGCCTGTCGCAGGCTAACAATGAGGCGGGACGGGCAGATAATCCCTTCAGCATCCCATGTCTTGACGTTCAACCGTAGTACGTTGCCAGAGAAGATTAAAGCTGGCATTCATCGTCTGAGCGTACGATTGTTCGTTCCTCAACCGATGCAGTGCTTTCAGTGTTTACGTTTTGGACACACAGCATCTAGATGTGCGAGAATCAAAGCATGTCAGTGTGGAAAGCCATTTCATAGTGATGATCCGTGCATAGATCCTATCAAATGCATCAATTGCAGTGGACAGCATTCAACAAGGTCAAGGGACTGCCCAATATACAAGCAGGAAGCAGCAATACAAAAAGTAAAAGCCACACAAAAAATCAGCTATCCTGAAGCAAAAAAGCTTGTGTGCCCTGAAAGTAAAGGAAACATCACGTACGTAGAAGCAGTCACTAAAAGCACATCAGTGCCTTCATTAGTAGTAAGAGAACTAATGCCTGCAATAACTCTCTGCATAGAAAAGTATTTTAATGAAATTTATAACAAGAAAATCCACACGGAAGAATTACATACAAACACTCAATGTGAATATTAAGTGAAAAGCAATCTTCGGAACCCCCGCCAAATGAGACAGAAAGAATTCCAGTGGCTGCCCCCGCAGCTACATCAAGTAAAGGCGAATCGGCAACAGGCTACCGAAGTCGATCGCCCCGTCTTTCAAATCACACCAAGGAAGACTTCCTAAAACAAAAAACTAAGCCATCTACCACCAATCATCAAGATACGACCACTTGCTCAGAGACAAGCTCGATGGTAAGTGCGGAAAATAACGAATACCAATCCATTGATCCAAGCAAAATCCCCCGCAAGAAGAAAAAGAAGAAAGGATGGCCAAAAGGAAAACCTAGAAAATAAGCCAGACATACCCCACCCACAACAGAGAACTCCATTCCAACTATGGAAAATATTATTCAGTGGAACATCAACGGCTGTATCTCGCACTATTGTGAGCTGAAATTGCTACTGGCTAATTACACGCCAATGTGTCCTGTGCTTACAAGAAACGCATTTCAAGCACAAGACCGTTTCAATTTAAGAGGATACAAGACCTTCCGCAGTGACGTAGAACCTGATAGACGAGCTAGAGGAGGTGTTGCCATACTGATCAGCAACACACGTCCTGTTAGTCGTCTGCAACTCAATACACCTCTACAAGCGGTAGCAGTAACCCTATACCAGCCATTGAAGATGACATTATGTTGCGTATACTTACCAGACGCCTCATGGCAAAATGAAGAACTACAAGATCTGATCGATCAACTACAACCTCCATTTCTTATTCTAGGCGACTTTAATGCTCACAGCACCACGTGGGGCTGCTCTAAAACAAACGATGCCGGTCGAAGAATTGAAGACCTGTTACTTAACAATACATACGTACTCTTAAACACAGGTGCAAGCACTCACTTTAAACGCTAGAAATGGTACATTCTCAGCCATAGATCTTTCGATATGTAGTCCAAATCTTGCAACACGTTTGACGTGGAATCCACTTCCAGATCTTCATCAGAGCGATCACTTCCCTCTGTTGATTTCTTCAAACATACGAAAGAACGACGTATATTTACCAAAACGTTGGTGTACCAACCGTGCAGACTGGCCCAGCTTCATTAGACACATAAAACCAATAAATGCCAGTGGAAACACGGAGAGAGACGTTACAGACTTCACCAACTCTGTAATTTCTGCTGCTGGAAAATACATTCCTCAAAGTACTGGTCGCACATCCAGAATGCCAGTACCATGGTGGAATACGGAGACGAAAGAAGCAATAAGGGAGAAAAGAAGAGCTCTCAACAGATATAGGCGTTCACCAACTCAAGACAATCTTATTGCTTTCAAGCGTTTGCGTGCACTTGCTCGTAGAAAAATACTAACAGCAAAACGATCAAGTTGGGAGAAATACGTGACAACCATAACCAGGACGACCAAAGTCACAGAGGTATGGCAGAAGATCAGGTCAATCGCCGGGAAAAATGTTTTCAGTCCTATTACATGCATAGAGCATGAAGGGCAACTAATCTGCAACCCAGACGAAATAGTCAAAGTCTTTGCCTCTCAATACTCCAAAGTCAGCAACACCAACAGCTATCCTGAAGACTTCTTAGAGAAAAAGCGAGAAGAAGAAGGAAAAATACTAAATTTTACAACTGATATAGATGAGCCGTATAACGCTCTTTTCACAAGGCGAGAATTACAAGACGCTATTAGTGCAGCTGGAGACACAGCAGCAGGATCAGACAACCTCCCCTACAGCATAATACGTCGGTTACCAGAAGAAATACTCTCCATCTTGTTAAATATATATAATAACATCTGGATACAAGGCAATTACCCCAAATGCTGGAAAGAGGCGATAATAGTTCCACTTTTAAAGGCTGGCAAAGACCCATGGAAACCCGAAAACTATCGCCCGGTATCATTGACATGCTGTCTAGGAAAAATTCTAGAAAAAATGGTCAACACCAGACTAACATGGTGTCTCGAGAGATACAACCTCCTGAATAAATATCAGTGCGGATACCGACAGCATCATTCCACCATTGACCAGCTAATATATCTGGAAAACGCAATTCAGAACACCTTTATCAAAAGACAACATATGGTTGCTGTATTCTTCGATCTGGAAAAAGCTTTTGATAAGACCTGGCGTTACAACATTCTGAGACAGCTACACAACTGGCAAATCAGAGGAAAACTTCCAAACTTTTTATCAAGCTTTCTTAGTACCAGATCCTTCCAAGTCCGTATTGGGCAGTCCATCTCAGAAAGCCACGCACTAGAGAATGGTGTACCACAAGGTTCTCCATTAAGTGGTACGCTTTTTATCATAGCGATCAACGAGATGTTTGACGGCATAGAAACATCAGTTGGAAAATGCATGTATGTAGATGATATTGCTCTATTTTATTCAGCCAAATCACCGGCAATGATCAAATTGAAAATGCAAAACGCCATAAATACCTTAGAACAGAACGCGGAAAATATCGGCTTCTCATTTGCAGCAGCTAAAACCAAATGCGTCCATTTCTGTAGAAAACGGAAAGGATGCAGAGATCCTCATCTGGCATTAAATGGTGTTCAACTGGCATACAATGAATCAGCAAAATTCCTAGGTTTGATCTTTGACAGACATTTAACTTGGAAACAGCATATAGATTATACCTTGTCTAGATGCAGAACGGCTCTGAACGTAATACGATGCATTTCGCATATAAATTGGGGAGCAGATAGAGACATCTTACTCCGTCTCTACAAATCAATGGTAATGTCCAAAATAGATTATGGATGCGCAGTGTACTCCTCAGCCAGGAAGTCAAACTTAAGGAAATTAGATCCTATTCACAACGCAGGCCTCCGTTATGCATCTGGAGCGTTCCGCACTAGTCCTTCCTTAAGTCTATATTGTGAAACCAGTACCATGTCGCTATATCATAGACGACAAACACTACTACTCAGATATAGATCAAAAATGTTGTCACTGCCAGAGCATTTGAACCATTCATTGATGACTCGACCTAACTTGGCATATATTTACGATCGAAGACCTACTGCCACTCGTCCAGCCAACATCCGTGCAATCGAAATAACTAGATGTTATAACATCGTTCTACCATCGGTTTTGAAGTATAAAACCTATGAAGTTCCACCTTGGACGCTGAAACTGCCAGATGTTCGACTCGACACAACCAGTGTAAAGAAAAAAGAATGCCTTCCCGCAGAATTAAAAATCGGATTTAAATTAGTTCTTGAAGAATACATCGCAAATCACACAATCATCTACACCGATGGATCAAGAACCAAAAATGGGGTTGGAAGTGCATTTATAACTGAAAGCATATCAAAAGCATGGACCCTTCCCCTAGAAGCGAGTGTGTACACAGCTGAATTGTTTGCAGTATTGCAAGCTTTGCGATACTGTGAAACTCTAAGCCCAAGAAGATTTGCCATCTGCACAGACTCGCTCAGCTTCCTTAACGCCATAGACAGACACCTACCTGTGGACCCGATGCTTCAAATGATAATTCTATCATGTCATAAATTAAGTCAGAGAGGAGCATCAGTCACATTCATCTGGTGCCCTGGGCACATAGGTATTTCAGGCAACGAAGAAGCTGATTCTGCAGCAAGATATGCCGCAAACAAACCATTAGAAATTAATACGGAAATACGACCTCAAGACGCAAGAAATGCCGCTTTAAAGTGTATTTTCAGAGCATGGCAAACCACATGGAATAGCACTGAAACGAAATTAAAGCCGATCAAGCAAAGCGTGAATAAATGGCCAGCACACGACAGCTATACTCGAAGAGAACAAGTGTGCCTTACCAGGCTAAGAATAGGCCACACAAGAATAACATCTTCATTCATGCTGAAGAATGAGGAACCACCTGTCTGCGACTGCGGTGGAGTTTTAACAGTGAAGCATATACTAACGGACTGCGTGAATCTCGTAACAATCAGAGACAGATGTGAAATGAAGGGGGATCTGAAGGAGGACCTAGGAACGGACACAACGGCGACTGGCAGGACGTTAAAATTCCTGAAAGAAGCAAATCTGTTTCATAAAATTTGAAATGTAACTGTAAATTGTACTTGTATATGTGACATTTTATAATAAACAGTAAAAAGGCTAAAGGCCTTAGTTGCCAAGCCTTCAAACATTAAAAAAAAAAAAAAAGGGTGAATTATTATTATTATTATTATTATTATTATTATTATTATTATTATTCCTCTAAATCACGACTAAAGATGTTATGTGTCGGCTGAATATAAAATATACTCCAGGTTGCAACCAGCTACCTAAGGAGTAGATCTAGGGACTATCGGTGCCTCTACAATACTTTGCGCAAAATGTGAGCTGTTCCAAATAAAGCGATTATGTGGGTTGTTCCAAATAAAGCGATTATTATTATTATTATTATTATTATTATTATTATTATTATTATTATTATTATTGGAGGAAGTGCAATCTTTAAAGGTAAACCTATCTACTGCACAGTGGACTAAGCCACATTTTGCAATCGATCGCTGTATGACACCAGAATACTGCTTTTGCCATCTCGTACTTGGCGCACTGCGTTGGAAGCAATGAGGATTGACATCAGGTTAGTCCACATTACTGCTCCCAAGAATACGCAACATAATATTCGCTGGCGAAAACATTCACGATAAGGATACTAAAATCTCATATACGTTTATACGGGATGAAACAATTGCTTCTGTTTGTCCTCAAGAGTTCGGATAATGCCTTTTATATTATATTGCGAACTTGCAAACCTCAAACTATGCATTCTGATCAATGCGGAAGCCAGAACAGCAATTATAAACCAGTTGGTGCTATGTAATTACATTTGTGCATCTGCAGATACGTGTGTAGAGGAAATAAATTAAAAAATTCTAGTAAACGGTCACTCACATCTTTCTTACGTCCAAAATTTTGGTCTAATAGAAAATAAGCAAAAAATTCATTCATACATTTTTGTGCCTTCAGGTTGACATTCATTAACACAAAATGCTGAGAAAAATCCATTCACAGTGATTCAAATAACCCAATCTGGCTGTTTAATCCAAAGTGAACGGAACACCACGAACAGGAAACAATTTGAATCTAAAACTAAGGTGGAGTGGTTTAAAATACAATGGCTGCAATTTAGAAAAAAATATAATAAAATTCAATTTAAATATCAAAATCAAAATTCATTCAAATCAGTAAAAGAAAATCACTTGCAACAGAAAATGCACTGCCGCTACTATATCCCACTGCCAATATCATTAGCAAAGCAAAAAAATCTTAATCAACTACTGGTCTTTATTCCCCCCCAATAAGTCATGTTTTTTACAATACTCGATCATCGGTACAAGCCCCTGGTGGTGCAGGCGCGGATCCAGGGGGGGTCACGGGGGTCATGACGCCCCCCCAAAATGATGAACTAATACAATTTTTGTGTGTGCAATTTTTGTGAGAAACTCTAATATCTAAAAACCTCTGAGAAACTGATAATCTTTCCAGTGTCCTTTCAGAATCGAGACTATCCGAGACATTTTTGAGACATTTTCAGACAATTCTAGAAATTTATACAAGTGTAGTAAAGTTGAAACTAGAAACTGGAATTTCATTTGTATAACAACATACGTGTGTTAAAGCTCACTTAAAATATATTTTTGGTACAAAGAAATCTATCTAAACAAGAAACATATAAGAAGTCGAAATCACTGCGCGTTACTAGTGTTGCCAACTGAATGTGAATATTTGTCACTAATTGAACGAGAGAATTGTGGGAAAAATTTACTGCAACATATGGACTCAGTTTAAAAGTCATGAACGTTGTTCATAATGTGACGGTCCAGATGGACTCGTCAAAAATTATATATATATATATATATATATATATATATATATATATATATATATAGATAGATAGATAGATAGATAGATATCATAGGAAAAAATACATGTTTACGTAAACAATTGAAGGGTTAGCGAGCGTAATAAATAAATAAATTTATTCATTACGCCAGATGTTGACGAACTGTTGAAATCCAATCAGACCGTATATTTAAATAAGTAAATAAGAGATATTTTAGGGTGACAAGAAACTAGTGCACATTAGGTTTTCCAAGAACATTAAAGGAAAACATAACTGTCGTAAAACAAGTTAACTCTACGTAACGAAATCCCTATGTTAGTAAATATGTCAAATTTAGTAAATTGACCTTGAAAAGACAATAAAACATATGTGAAAAGCGAGAATAAATATATAATTAGTTTACGTACGGAATATGATCAGGTGTAAGGAAAAGTTAGACAGAAAACGAAATTTTATGAAGAACGTGCAAGTATCAAATAAAAGAGAAAGACGGTAGTTGTTTTTCCTACATTTTAAAGAAGTCAGGGAAAACGATCGGGGAGAATGATTGTGGACTTGGTAGAGTACGGATGGTGGAAGGAAGCTATAATAGCGGGTAAAGTGTGGTGTTCGGATGGATATAAATGGAAGTCGCAGTTAAAACAAATGGTTGTAATATGGAACTAGGAATAATTAGTGGTTATGTGCAATGCAGCCACGGAATTAAACACAAAGGGAAGCGATAATTTCAGACTTTTCTTATTCTTTCTCGACACCGTGTGAAGGCCAAGAGATGTATCTTAATGGGAAAGCATTTTTAAATTCAAAATAGCATGGCGATTAATAATGGAACAAATGCGCGCTTGTATGAATGAGTCTTTCAGATGTTACGCTTAAGTGTTATGTGTAAAAATTTATTCTGTTTCAAGGGTAAAAATATGTTTTTGAAATGTGTTTCGGTGTTATGTTGTAAAATGTTTTGTGTTGAATTAGAAAAATTTAAGGGGAATTAAGGAACCGTTTCAAAATGGAATAGAATTAGCTAAACTTAGTAATAATAATGATATGTATATAAAATTGACATTAATGTTGCTTTCCGATGACTTTCAGAATTCAGTTTCGATGGTACAATCCAATTCCATATCGGAATTGCTATCGAACTCAATGTTTATTTTACGTAATGCTTATTGTAATCAGTAACGGCGGACCTAATTTGATCTTTGAATTCTGATGCCGGTTCTGGGTTTCTAAGAACGTAAGAAGCCGCTTTCAGCACAAGTTAAGACTATCAACTGGGGTTATGAGGTTCAGACTTGTCGGAAAGTGCTTAGAGAATTTTAGTTTGGCTGATGAGCGTGAATAGAGTCCGACGCCTAAAATATCTTATTTTAATGTTTTTGCTGACGCTGAGTCCGAATCTGTTATCAAAATTATCATTTGACAGCTGTCATTATTAATAAAAAGTATTTCAATGATGCTACTTTATTTGGGTTTTCATTATAAAAAGCGCCTTGACAATGCAAAGGGAAACCAAACAGTTATTTGCTATTTATTAAAACTCTGACGTTTGTATGTATTGGTGTAGTTGTCCCCAAATTTATAATGAAGTTTTAGAAGTATCATTGTTATAGAAGTATCATTATTGAAGGAGATTCAAATGTGGTGCAAATTTATTAATATACGAAATGGCACTATAAAAAAACGTAAAAAAAAGGGAAAATGGTTAATATTGTTTCTGATTTGAATGAACTATTTCCTTCCCATGTGATGGATCTATTCCAGTTAAGAGTTTTTCGGCCCAGATCAGCGATTGTCGGACGAAATTTAACGAATGTAGGGAATATGGTGAATTTGTACCTGCAGCTACTGCCCGCTCCGGGATCTGCAGTCGTAGATGAATAGCAATTGTGAGTATTCACAGTTCATGTTGTAGCGTCGCATTGAAAAAAAAACGAAGCCATCCCTGATTCACTTCCCGAGATTATCGAAGCGTGCGATACGAATTTGTATCCCTGCGTCTATATTTTACTCACCATCTTGGTTATACTACCAGTCATTGTCGCCACAGCAGAACACTCTTTTTTGACCCTCCGACGTTTAAAAACTTGGCTTAGGGTAAGACAATGAGCTTACTGGTGGTGCGTTTTTGCACACTCATCGCGATATTGATTTTAATATTGATTCCGTGATTACACAATTGGCGAAAAGCAAATGGATGCTATTGGAATGTGTGCTGTAACGTTTTCAAAACAATAGTAATCTGAAATGTGATAATTGACGTGGTTATTGGCATAATGCATTTCTAATATATGTAAAGTATAATAAAATCAATCTGATATACGTATGACGTACGTCAAATATGTTATTACATTCTGTACCCTCCTCCCTTTTCGAAAAAAATTGCACTGGAGTCGTAACCTGACCCCCCCCCCAAAGACAAGTCTGAATCCGCGCCTGTGGTGGTGAGCAACTAACCGTTGACTGACTGGAGTAGGAATACCATAGGAAACTAGGAGTTCAATGTGATTTAACTGAACATTACGTTTCATTTTATAAAAAATGCAATATAGTATTTTTGCCGTCTTTGCTTACGCCCTGAGTCTCGGTGATGTGAGGGGTGTATATATATATGCCGGATTTCAGGAAGATTGGATATGTTTGGAAGTCGCACACTTTGATCAGCTTTACAAAAGCAGACAAAAATACGCTTTTTCAATGCTAATTACTTTTATTGGGAAAACTAAAAATCACAAACTTAAATAATATTAAAACTAGACTCTAAGATTATTAAGTAATACTAGCGTACCCGTGCGAGAACTCTCGCATGTTAAATCCCACCCTTTCCCTATCCGTTCCATAAAGGAGAGGAACTACTAATGTACTTACAGAATTTCAAACAAAATAACAATGCAATTGATGTTTGAAACAAATTTTCAATTAAAGTTTATTTAACATTACAGAGAGATGTTCTTGGAAAAATGCATACTTCTTTAAAAACAAAATTTGAAGAAATTTTTCAATCTTCCTTGAGAGTTAGCTTTTCGCTTTCCTTGATAGTCAAATAATAGAAAAGCCTTGAGAAAGTCAAGTAAAGTAAAGCGAAAATACCGAATCGGGCAAGAACAGACCTACTCATTGCAATATTATTTAACTTTCCTTGATTTGTTATGAAGAACCGAGTAGTTTTGGAGACTCAGGGTGCCAGCTTGCTGGGGTGAGAAAATTGAAAAATATTGAATTATTTTCTGCGTCGTTACGTACCTCCAGAAAAATAATTCCGAGCCAAAAAATAATCAAACTAATGTTTTCACCTTTGAGTACTAAACACCATTTGTTAGCATTAGAAACAATTTAGTAGACATTAGTAAGCCCACTTCGGTACATGGGAATGTTGCTCAAACTATGTTTGCATTTTTAATATCTTAACGAACCGACACCTTGAGTATAATATCAAACGGTGTTTTATTTACCATAAGAGTTTGCTGCTGGCGTTAATGTACATACTTCCAGATACCGCCAACATTTAAATCGTGCGTTTGGACTGCGATCGTTGGCAGTTGTCGGGTGACTTGCACTATTCTTTCTATAATTTTAAATTTAGTTGTTTTTTAATTGATACAGTAGTATTGTAGGTTAGCACGTTTTGATTTCTGTTTTCCATTTATTTCAATCTATTTTACTTTAGCTACTTTAAAAAGTTTGTTCTTTGTATTGTGCCATAGCACAAGTTTTCCCCCACTACCTCTGCGTACCCGTGCGAGAACTCTCGCGTTAGACCACACACTCATCCCTATCCTTCTATTTTCATTCTAAGAGGGAAAGTAGTTAACGAAACGTGTTTATTTGTTTAAAATCTATAAAGGTAACTTGCAATGTACTAACACAATTACAAATAATAAAAAACAATGCAATTAATGTGTAAAAGAAATTTTAAATAAATATTTATTCAATATAATGAAGATTTTGCTTGGAACAATTCTCAACACTTACTTAAAGACATTTGAAGTAATTATTCAGTATTCTTTGTCAGTTAGGTTTTAGTTTTTCGTGATAGTCACAAAAATATTAGCTGATTACTTTTGAGAAACGTGTCTGAACGTTTCTGAACGTGTCTGAACCCGTTGACTTGAAAATTTCATCGAATGATAACGAAAATATTGGTACAGCTAAAACACAAACACAGTCTTCACTCTTCACTGAACAACCACATCTTTCCACAATTAAGTACACAGCACTTATAGACCATGAAAAATCGTTAATTGAATAGTTTCACTACACGCATAAGAAACAATCTTCATGGGTGTAGGTATCAAGCAACTATAATAGTACTTCTAGTTGTTGCTGGACAGCAAATCTTGAATTAATGATTATGCAAATAAACCTCGTTACTGCACAAACTACGGTGTTAACAGAAAGCGTAAATAAAGATTGTTGAATCTAAGCCTTCTAAGCGTACCGCCACAAAAATTGCTACCAGCAGGAAGGGCTCAAATATTGAGGTGGCCTTGATAGTATTGAAGCGTGGAACCAAAAAGTTAATTGAATGGATCGAGGAATATCTCGTCTTGTAGATTATGGTATGAAAAACGTTTCTTTGAGGCCTTATAATGACTGGTTGCGTGTGAGAGCCGGAACCCAAAGGTATACTACTGGAATAATACAGGAGACGATGACAGGCAAAACGTGTATGATATTAATGAGTAGCTGTTATATTAATGTATGATATTAATGTAGCCCAAATCGGTCCACTTCTCGAATGACTACTTCTTCCACCTGGTCACAAATGCCTTTCCAGCGCCCACGGCAATAGGTACGCCAAGCAAATGCTCAAAATTGTTGCCTGTCACTAGAAGTGCAACACTGTCTTTCAAAGTTTTAAAACTCCCATGGGCAACTGAGGGCAACAGTTTTACTATCCCAATGCAATACCAAATGAGAATTTTCAAAGAGTGACTTTTCTATTTTCTTTGCTATTGATCGCCAGAACTCGGTAAACGGTATCTGGAAAGATGCGGAAATTTTAAAAACATTGTGGTCAAGGCTCTTTGCAGCTGCTATAAATGAAGAACTACTTGCTTGTCGGATAGGGAGATGATCTCGTTCCCAAGTAGACGTGTCTAATTAAGAGGTTTTAATCAAGGACTAGGACCTGAACGAATTTTTTTCGTTGCTGGAGGCGAAAACTCGGACTCCTCCTTTTGATGATGATGATGATGATGATGATGATGGTGATTATTGTCTTATTGATTTCAGCAATAGCGTTGTAATGTTTATTCTCATATGATTCATTTTTTCTTCTTTTTTACTTTTAGTTCTTATTTTGAAGTGAAAAAACTCTACTCGTTGACGAATTCAGACAATCTTCTCTTTGTGACCTAAGTAATACTTTATTTTCTTGGGATATGACAAACATGTCTATCACATTTTGTCGGGAAATGCCAAGTAACTCGACAGGATCACCTTTCCAAATCTGTCGATTCATACTTGCTTTATCCGCGTTTCTCGATTCCTCTGTACCTATATTTTGGTACACTTTGTGCAGCTTCTTTATACCAGCACGGATATCTCCTCCGTCTACCAGAGATACTTTTTTCTTTCCTCCACGCTTCAGTTCGCTTAGTACTGATAGATTTAGAAGCATCCGAAACTGTTTCTTTTATTTCTTTGTGATGGTAAATAGATTTTAAAAGTACTTGCTCCTTTGCCGGGAGCCAAGCTTCTAAAAATCATCTCTAGGCACGTTTTCTAGCAGCCTAATTCCTCCTTTGGTTCCCATTTTAAAGCTCAATTACGTGCTACAGATAAAAGAATATATGAGAAGCCCATTAGTATAAAGCATATTATTAATTGAAATGTCACTACTTTGAGATAGAATTAACAATGTGTGCTAACCCTTTATATTATCTTTTTTTTCTTGAAATTTTATGTATGTCTTTTTCATCGCAGAAACACGAGAGCAAAGTCTTATAATAATCCCATCTTTTGGAAAATGAAATACAACTGTACATTCAATTATCATCTCCACAACTTTTGATCAAAATAAATGCCATAAATATATAGTGTTCTTACTCATTGCTCGGAAATAAAACCAAAATCCTGAAAGAGCAATGTGGACTAACCCACATTAAACATCAAAATCCTAAAAGAGAAATTAAGAAGTAGTACATTTTTGTTATTTTACAAAGTTATGTGTTGCCGCTTTTATGTACCTTGAGTCACCTTCTAACATGCTACTACAGTGACTTGGGATAGCATTATTCCCAAATAAAATAATTATGTGTGACACAAGTTTCATGAAATATTCAAACCCATTTTTCTCCATTTTCTGCAAAATGGATTAGTCCACTCTGGTGCCTGATAGTCTCATTTATATTTTTCAGTAAACGCCTTTATTTTCACTATATATATATATATATATATATATATATATATATATATATAATAACCATTATATATAATGGTTGTTTTATATATATATATATAACAACCATTTACATAATAATGAACATATATAATACACACATTGCTTAAGTTTTGTTTCAAAAAGTTTCATACTGTGTTCGAGTTACGACACATAAGAGGTATCTTTGTCTAATTCATTATGACTGAAAAAGAGACAACGAAATCTCTTTAAAAAACTATCCTTCAATCGAAATCTGTTTCAATTATTTTTTTATTCCTGTGATACATTCCTTCTCATCAAATGTGTCGCCCACTACCAATCATTGGTTGTGATAAATAACCGTGAAATTTTAAACGAGGGAATTCATTAAAATGATCTTTAATGCCTTTCAGTATTTTTACCAGGCTTAATTATATTTGAATAAATCTACATGCAATAATCATAGGGAACAATTTTCGTTTTGTGATACACAATAGATATTTTTTTAAAAATAACATTTAAACAACTCAACGAAAAAACTCTGACAAAAACCCTGAAAGAAATGTGTCCCCTAAGACATTAAACCCTTAAACATTTGTCCCTTAAAAAATTCCTATTTTAAGGGGAAAACACCTAACCTGGCAAAACTGAATGAAGCATTAAGTTAACAAGGTAACAAAATATATTAATTCCATATTTATTATCTTTCTTCAAAATGTTCCTTTCAATTTATTTCCGTGTTTTTTAAGCTCCCCTTTGCTCTCCCATCTGTAGAATACCATGACGTTTGCAAATGACATTTCTCAGTTTTAGGGAACCTCCACTCGTGCTTTTTGTTGACGTGCGTGAAATAACGCGCGTCTAGATTAACCCTGTGTCTTATGCAAAACGGCACACGAGAGTTTTAGCCGTTCCGCATGCGATACAGTGTGATGGGGTACAAGTCTGAAATCTACCTTTTGGGAGGAACTTACCTATGCGGACTTCATCCACCGCTGCTATAGTGGCAAATATCTTTAGCCTACTGCACGCACGCGATTCTTCACCCTCACCCAGCAACGAGGAGCTATACGTCATCAATGTCACTGCAGTCTTCGCTGTGTGACGTCATTGTCGTCCTCAGAGGAACTGTCCCATAAAGAAACAATAAATTTTTCCACTTTTGCGTCCATGGTCATGTCTGTTTTCATATATTCTTCTTCGATTTTCTTAACGTGTTCACACTTCTTCCATTGAATTCAGGATATAAAATGTTCGTATTGCTATTCTCAAAATGTTTCTATGGTTGGATTTTCCACCTGTTCTGGGACCTCCGTTATTGCCAACAAGTTGCACTAAATCTAAAAGAAATAAACTGTTTTATTGTTTTTTATAGAATTAAAAGGAAATCCACCCGAAACTTTGCACTCTCAATAAGGATCTGAGTCAAAATCTAGCAAAATGGGCATTTTTCCTTTTCTTAATCATATTGCTTCATCAACGGATCAAAATGAAGCATCTTTTGGAATATTTTTAGATATTTTGAAAGCTTCTGACGTCATGGATCCAAACTTGCTGCATTCAATATTACTTTCGTTAGGAGTTCGAGGTATTGCCTTAGATTGAATACTCCCCTGTCTTGAACATCGATCGAAAAGCATAGAAATACCGTACCGGGACGACATAACATTTATTACTCATATTTCCGATTCTTTGACAATCACGCATTGTTCACGCACGAGGTTCCGCAGGGATCTATTTTAGATACTATCATTTTCTCTTATTAGTAAATGATATCTCTTTGATTTATAAAAACGAATGAACAGATGTTTGCTGATACATGAATATTTTTTTCAAAAAAAAACCAACAACAATAAGTAATATAATTTCAGACAATTCAAATTGATTTCGTAATATTTTTAATTTATCGCTACCACTTTTTGAGTACAGACAGTTGTGTAATACTGCACAAAACGGCGAATTTTTGGCAGATAAAACCCTTATTGCCGGGCCCTAGTAACGAAAAAGTGGATAAATCCAGTTGCTAATTTTAGAAAAATAATCCTTTAACACATGGTGTAGCCAGAATCTATTTCTGAATCCTTGATACTGAAAAACAGAATAATGTCAAAACGTCTGTCCGTCCGTCCGTCTGTCTGTGAACAATGCTTGCGGCTAAACCGTTCAGCCTATTTTCTACAAATTGATATTCCCCAATCGATCTGGCTGATATCGCGGCTCCTTGAATTTGAAACCGGAATTTTAATTTTGGGAGGTACTTTACATGAAGCCCTTGAGATATTTTCAAATTTTTCAAAAAAATAGCTCAACGCTTTCGATTAAACTTAGTTATTGGATAGTGTGAAGGACCTTTAAGAATATGGCGTAGGTCTCATGTTCGTTGAAAACTTTTGTTTCGAAAAAAATCGGCGTCTTATACTACTATTATAAATATAAACATTTCTTAATGAAATGTGTTAATGAGAAAACAGATATAAAATAATGTCATGTTCAATTTTTCGAAAATATGAACATTTTGTGCGAAATTTCGTGTCAAATTTAGGCAATTTTATTCTCTTTAAACCAATTTTCTTTAAAAAAATCACATTTTTTATTAAATTTGGACGTTAGATAGCGTAAAGAACGCACAAGACAATGATGTAGGTCACATGTTCGTTGAAATGCCTGATTTTTCGAAAATTAAAAAAAAAATATTTCGGCATCTTCCTGCAACTTCAGTTGTGAAGATACATTTTTTATGAAATGTGTTCATCGAAAACACATCTTCAAATAGAGACATGTTGAAGGTTTCGAAAATATGAGTTTTCGAAGACGAATTACGAGAATTTTGGTGTCAAATTTAGTCGCCCGCTCCGAAAATCCTGCGCTGAACGTAATATGAAATGTGATTCCAGTAAGTTGGATGCTACGTAAGTTAGAATTTGTATATTATTTCGTATTTATTTGTTCGTTTCTTACATTCAAGCTTTGGTTACACGTTGACAAATTAATCTTTTAGAAATCAATTAAACCTATTTGAAATATACGTATTAAATAAAAATTGATAGCTTGCAGGGAATATCAGATTGGAATTCATGTCGCGTCTCGCGAATTTCTATCAATTAAGTCTCATTGTTGTGATATGATTTAGCTGTATGACATTCAGTTATTATTGTCAAATGTGTGGTGATATTTGCTTAAATATATTTAGTTTTTTACCAAATGTTCTGTCATTTGTTATGAGTTTTACAAATTGACGACTGAGATGTGTGAATTCGTAGAGAAATTGTGGTATAAATAGTATTACTTAACCATTAACTAAAGGCGAGAAAGTACGTATTGTTTTAACACCACTAGTTCATAATTAATTTATTGTCACATCAAGTTCATTAGCAACATATAAACAGTTTACATTTTTTTACAGTGCCATTCAATACTGTAAAATTCGTTGAAAAAATCAGTGATCACCTATTTTTTCGTAAACAGGTTTTACAGATTTTATTTCTTTATAGGATTCTTTTTGTTTGTGTTTGATTATACTGATATTAACTCCTCTCTGTGTTTGACTTTTCCTTGTGATTTAGTAGTAAATTTTAACAATATAATTAATTAATATTAAACGAAGGAAAAACGATTTCATTGTATTTTGCGTTTCAAAGAGGCAATCATATGCTTCAGTGGAAATTAACAATATACAATTACATGATGTTTAGGTAACAAAATTTCGGGGTCTTTCAATTCAGTCAAAACACAAATGAAATATCCATAAAATGAATTGAACTCTAAATTATCTCCATTATGCTATGCGTTTCTTTCAAATACAATTAGCTTTCAGCGTTGCCATATTGATTTAATGTGTATCCCAGAACCAAACTTCAAAAATTCTGATACTTTTCACTAAAATTCCTGGTACGAATTTCAATTGATTCTGAAATTGTTCATATTATAATTTATTATGTTTTAACGCGCACAGGAAGTTCGTTAAATTTAACTCGATATCGATTCATTTATAAATAAACATATCAATAAACTAAATCGAAGTATGGTGAAAAGAAAAAATCTTTCCACTATAAATTGAAGACTAAGATGTTGTATCCTTTTCTTTTATAGCATGTGTAGGAACAATGTCATTCTACGTCACTCATAATGTTTCTACAGCAGTGTTTTTACCAATATAACAGTTCTAGCGTACCCGTGCAAGAACTCTCGCATGTTAAAGCCCACCTTTCCCTATCCTTCCATTTCTATATTAAGAAGGAAAGTTGTTAATGAAACGTGTTTAATTGTTTAAAGTATGTATCAATATAACTTCTAATGTGCTTTTACTTAATGTCAAACAAAAGTAAAAGCAATGAAATTGATGTTCGAAACAAATTTTCAATTTATTTTCTGCGTTCTTACGTACCTCAAGAAAAGCAATTCGGTGCCAAAAATTATAAATTTAATATTTTCACCCTTGAGTAATAAATACCATTACTTACCTTTAGAAACAATTGAGTAGGAGTAGACTTCACTTTGCTACATGGGAATGCTGCTCAAACGATGTTTACGTGTTGAATATCTTAGCGAACCGAAACCTTTAAGTCTAATATCAAACGGTGAATTATTTACTATATGAGTTTACTGCTGGTCATTGATGAACACATTTCCAGATCCCTTCATCATTTAAATCGTGCGCCTGGATTGTGAACGTTGGCAGTTATCGAATGACTTGCGCTATTCTTTATAAAATTTTAAATCCTGACATTTAAGCGTACCAGGATGTCTTCATCTTGGCAACACTGGTTGTTGCATGTGTACAGTCCAAATCATGGAACAGCAAGGAACAAATATACTTTTTTTTAATTTTTTTTATTTATTTACGTCAAAAACAGTTAAAAACTGCGTATGACGAGCTATGGGGAGAAGTGAATTTTGTGCACGTTTTCATAATTCTGTGGTCTCTATCCTAAACCATATTCTAGTCGAATTTTGAATACAGAAAAGAGAGTTTTTTTCGAGTTTTGTTGACAAAATATTCGCTCCTATATAATAAAATATATTTTCAAAGGTAAATTAGCTATAAATTTCTGCCCTGAACCCTCATGTTCTTCATGAAAGAATAATACTTTTTGCCGCGATAATATGAAAAACGATAATTTGAATAACTATATTTCCCACTGAAATTCAGAAGACGTGCACAAATAATGAAGTTACATTTATGTCCAGAAGCAAAACAAGGGACCATCTCAGCATTTGCTCAAGGATCAGGGAAACTGGACGAAAAACCTGATCGAGATGAGGGCCATCAACCCAGAAACTGTGGTACAATACTTGTTACAGGTTCTTTAGAATTATACAGTCCAAATGATAAATAATTACATTAACTATCATTGTTAAAATTAATTCTACTTTCCTTTTTGATGATCGGTATAGTCTCGAATTGTATAGAAACAGTTATGCAGCAGAAAAGATTTTACTTGGGACTTAAACTTTTCTATGGAATTTAATCGTTTAATGTCTTCTGGCAAAGTGTTGTAGAGTAATGTACATGAATTGTATGTGAATTTTTTGTAGTGAGCTGTTGATACTGCCACCTGGTGAATATGATTACTACGTCGTGTGTTATACTTATAGACATCGGCGTTTGCTGAAAATATATTCCCGTCCTTAAGTAAGTCATTTTTGACAAAAACTACTGATTCGTAAATCAGGAGACAAGGTAATGGTAAAATTCCTAGATTAATAAAGAGTGACTTACAAGAATCACGTGGGTTGGATTTGCTTATTATTCGTACAATTCTTTTTTGTAATCTGAAAGTCTGTGAACTATAAGATGTGTTTCCCCAAAATATTATGCCATATCTCAGGCGGGAGTGAACATTGGCAAAATATACACAACGAGCTGTATGAAGGCTGACGGAATTTGAAAGAATTCTGAACGCGTAGCATAATGAGCTTAATTTTGTGTTCAATTCATTTAAGTGGGCATTCCATTTGAGGTTTGACTGAATTGATAGACCTAAAAATTTTGTTACATTAACATCAGTCAATGGCACACCGTTCATTTTCAATGGAGTACAGAATTTTTTATTTGATATGGAATGTGGCGTCTGAACCTATGTGGCGTCTGAACCTACTTCCGGCCAAAACCGCCAACTCATGAAACTAGTAATCCGAATACTCCTTTCACGATAGCAAGAGCACACTGACAGATGGTTGACGCTCAGTTTTTGTCCGCTTCAGACGTATTTTTATAATGTGCTAATCCTCCTGTCTTGTCTATCGTCAGAATTCAACATCTCACCCGCGAACGAGTGTGAAATTGGTGTATAACGATTCAAAATAAAAAAGATCTCAATGTCTTCAAGTTAAACCATCGTACCATATCTGCAATTTACAATCAAGTAGCATACCTGGAGTCTTTTTGGACCCCAAACTTTACTGACAATTGGAAGTGGTAAACACGAATGTGTAGGGCAATATATTGAGTGTAAATAATTGTTTTTATATAAGTAAATATTTTATGTAATTTTTAATAACATAATAAATATAATTGATTCATATTGAATATTTCATATAAAGAATAAACTCTACGGTGTGTATCCTCCACTGTTGATACATAATGCTTCAGAAATATTTATAACTAGCGTGCCGGTGCGAGAACACTCTTCTTTTAAACCCCACCCTCTCCCTATCCATTTGTCTATTCTTTCCATTAAGACGGAAAGGAACTTCTAAACTTCTTAAACAATATCAAACAAAAATAACAATGCAATTGATGCAATTGATGTTGGCAACAAAATTTCAATAAAAGTTTATTCAGCATTATAGAGAGATGTTCTTGGAGCTATTCATACTTCTTTAAAAACATTTGAAGAAATTATTCAATCTTCTTTCAGAGTTAGCTTTTCCTTTCCTTAATAGTATCAAAAATAACAGAAGAAGCTTTTACTCTTGGTAAAGCCAAGTAAAGTAGTGCGAAAATACCGGATCGGGCAAGTACCACCCTACTCTTCGCAATATTATTTAACTTTCCTTGATTTGTTTTGAGGAAAAGAGGAGGTTTTGGAGAGTTAGGGTGCTAGCTTGCTGGAGTGCGAAAATTGAAAAATTATTGGTATACTAAAAAGTATTGGATTTTTTTCTGCGTTCTTACATACAATAAGAAAAGCAATTCCGAGCAAAAAAATAATCAAAGTAATATTTTCACCTTTGAGTACTAAATACCATTTGTTGCCATTAGAAACAATTTAGTAGGCTTAAACTTCACTTCGGTACATGGGAATGTTGCTCAAACAATGTTTGCATATTGAATATCTTAACGAACCAACACCTTGAGTTTAATATCAAACGGTGTATTATGTACAATATGAGTTTGCTGCTGGGCGTTAATGTACATACTTCCAGATACCGCCAACATTTACATCGTGCGTTTGGACTGCGATCGTTGGCAGCTGTCGAGTGACTTGCGCTATTCTTTCTATAATTTTAAATTTTTTGTTTTTAAAAAAATAATTCATGTAGTATTGTAGGCTAGCGCGTTTTGATTTTTGTTTTCATTTATTTTCAAGCTATTTTAATTTAGCTACCCTCTACCCTACAAGTTTTAGATAGATAGATAGATAGATAGATAGGGTTTATTCTACAATTGGGCTGATGTTGCCCGGTGGCAGAATACAGAAAAACAAAAGTACATTAAAAGTACAAAACACAATTAACTATAAAAACAATATATAAAAAATCAATATAAAAATCAAACGATCATGCAACTGCATTTACATGCCTATACATATACAACAAATGAAACTATATATATACTAACATTTAAGTAATAAACTTACTTACATATAACACCAACATTCATACATACAAACATACACGCTTACATACATATCATACAAAGACAAAAGAACACTCGCATACACACCAACCTACAAGTATTCACTCACAATCATATTCAGACAAATATGGATAATCACTTTTACCGACAACATAATAATATACAATACTTATAATAATTTTTACATTTCTAACACGTAAAACACTCGTTAACATCAATCAATAAATACGAACTTTTGTCAGAATAGCCTATAAAAGACGCTTAAGATTAGCGAACTAAACTACGAAATGAAATCACTTCACTGCACTTCACTTCACGTCACTGCACCTCATAACACTTTACCTAAATACTAATAGCTCAATACTTTTTAGTTTACTACCCATAATCGCATCTTTCACTTCACTTCACTTCACTTCACTGCACTTTTCACCCAATTGATTAATTTCCTATACTTTTTTTCTAAAACCACGCGCTGAGCAAGGAAAGGGCTCAAAAACTGTCGCAGGCAAATCGTTCCAATCTACGATTGTTCTGTTTACAAAGGAGAATTTGCCTACGTCCGTTCTTTGAATTCTAGTTCTAATTTTATATTTATGATCAAATCTATTAAAATAATCCGGTTTATCTAGCCTTCCCCGTATTTCCTGCCATGCAGGGCCACCAGTGTAAGATTTATACATTACGCAAAGTCGAGCCCTTTTTCTCCGATGTTCTAACGATTCCCAACGTGCAGGTATGTTCTTCCGAAAAGTGTATTTTGCCGCTCTGTTTTGTATCCTCTCTAAGCTCTTCTTAAGTCCTATTCTGTACGGATCCCAACAACTAGCTCCATATTCCATTACAGGCCTAACAAGCGAGGTATACGCGATTTCTTTTGCTTTCGTATTGCATTTTTTAAGATTTCTCATGACGAAATGCAAAGACCTCCAAGCTTTACCCACTACGTAGTTAGTTTGTTTCTCCCATCCCAACTTGCTATCCAGGAGGATGCCAAGGTATTTACAGTTTGAGACTCGCGGAACTACGTCATTACCTAGCTGATAAGGCAATGTATGAAAGTCTCTGGCCCTACAAAATGTGATCGCTTTACTTTTATTTCCATTTACAGTCATTTTATTAGCTCTTGCCCAATCATTAATCTTATTTAAATCTTCCTGTAGTTGAATCATATCGTGCTGTTCTGTAATTTCCCTATATAATATACAGTCGTCGGCAAAGAGTCGAATTTTTGACGTTATATTTTGCGATATATCATTTACAAAGATAAGAAATAACAGTGGGCCAATGACACTGCCCTGAGGGACTCCGGAAGTAATGTTACCCTTTTCCGATAAATGCTGTCCAATTCTAACCTTTTGATTTCTATCGCGAAGAAATTCACTTATCCATGCTATTACCCGCCTGTCAATTTTAGCATCAATAAGTTTCAATATTAGTATGTCATGCGGTACTACATCAAACGCTTTGGCAAAATCAATAACTATTGCATCCACTCTTCCCCCAAAATCAATTACTTCAGACAAGTCTTGGGTAAGGGAAATAATTTGACTTTCACAAGAAAAGCCATTTCTAAAGCCATGCTGCCCGCGAAAAAACCATTCTGTCTGATCCAAATGATTTCTAATCGAATTAGATAATAATTTTTCAAACAATTTACAGACTACTGACGTAAGACTAACTGGCCTATAATTTTGCACTTCACATTTTTGTCCACTTTTAAAAATTGGCACTATTAAAGCAGATTTCCAATCATCCGGTACACTTTCATTGTTGATTGATACATTGAAAAGTCTGACCAAATATGGTATTATTGTCTCCCCTGCTATCTTTAGCATATCGGATGTAATACCATCCGGACCGCAAGACTTACAGTTTTTCATTTTCTTCAATTGTGAACGTATTTCCCTTTGATCAATTTTGAATACATGATCCACGTTGTTGTACCCTATAACAATTTGGTTAGCTTTTTGTTTGTATACGGAACAGAAATAATTATTAAATACATTGGCTTTCTCTTCATCATCTACGATATCTACGTTATTCCATCTTACAGGAGGTGTCTCCTCCTGTTTACCTCGACGGTGACGTACATAGTTAAAGAACTTTGCCCAAGCGTTTTCATTATCATCTAAAATTAACTTAAGATATGATTCTTGCGCAGTTTTCTTTTTATTTTCTACTTCTTTCCTAATTTGTCGGAATTTCTGTAAATGTACCTCGCTGCGATGCCTATTGTTATACGCTTTTCTCATTTTTCTCTTCAATTTGCGAATTTCCGTGTTATAATACGCTGGGTCTGAATTCTTTTTTAAGTACTTAAAGGGAACGAAACATTGCCGAGCTTCCTCAATAATTTCTTTGAATTTTTTCCATATGTCTTCCAATCCTCCGCCTAACTTTTCGAAAACCGCGTAGTTCAGTTTTAAGAAATGTTGCAGTCCATTTAAGTCAGCTTTACGATATTGCCAAATTCTATTACCGATTTTATCATTTACCCTTGAAATAGTAGCATTTATTTCAAGAACTACGGCATTGTGGTCACTTATTCCCTGAATAACATCGCAATAGTATAACATGTCTATCGGTCTAATGAGAAAAATATCTAACATAGAATTTTGACGCGTTGGCTTGTCAACAACTTGCGTCATTCCTGCATCCCAAACTAGCTTATTTATTATTAACTGTATTTTTCTATCGCATACTTCGCCTTGCCAATTAATATCGCTTAGATTTAAGTCACCCCCAATAATAATCGGATTACTGGTTCCATTCAAAGTTTCCCCCAATTCGAGAATATTATCAAGAATGGAATAATTACCGTTTGGTGGCCTATAACATGCAATAAGATCTATTGTCTGCGAGTTGTCTACGTTTATATCTACTCCTATCATTTCATAGTCAATGCTTTTCCATTTCAAGTTCGCGTTTATATGTGATTTAACTAAAATAAAGACCCCCCCGCCTCTAGTTTCCCTGTCCCGGCGAAATATTTTATAGCCGTTTCGACAAATTTCTGAATCTAATATTTCTTCAGTAAGCCATGACTCCGTACCGATCACTACGTCAGCATCACATGCCTCAATTAAGTTCCAAAGTTGAATTTCCTTATTAACAACACTTCGACAGTTTACCTGCAACAGCTTCAGAGCTCCCTTACTCACCCTTAATCCTTTCTCGGAAAATGAATCTCGCTTTGGCCGCTTCCCTTCACTTTGCAACGTGCCCCCCTGCAAAGCTCTTCCTCCCGTACACTTTCTAATCGCTGACGCCGCCGTAACCGTTGCCGCCAACGCTGCCTCTCCCGTTGTCTCCGCCACTGCCTCCACCGTTGCCGCCGCCGCTGCCGCCGCCGCCGCATCCGACCCCGTTGTCGCCGACACCAAAGTCTTCTTCCTTGAAGAATGCCCTCCCTCCCTCTCCACTGTCACTGGAGAAAAGGGCAACACCGCTGTGCGTCCATCTTGTCAATGGTTTTGCCCTGGTGCGCTGCAAAACCCGGCAACTCTAGTGAAGAGCCCACTGAGCTCGGCGACACCTTTGCGGTTCAAGTGCACGCCGTCACGACCGAGTCCACTCTCATTGACCCATCCGTTTGGATCTACAAAGAGTAGCCCTAGTCTCTGTGCCACCCACTCCATATCGCGGTTAACTCGCCTGATTTTCCGAGGCCAAACGTCCCGGCGGAAGAGCACTCCGCTCAGAACAATACGAGCACTCGGAAATCTTGATTTTGCAGTAACTGCGAGGTCATAAATGTCACCCAAGAGATGGTCAAATGACTGACATTTTTTTATGTTGTTTGACCCCACGTGTAAAATTACAGTTTTAGGGTTAACCACATTACATTTCCCGATTTGCCCCTTCATCTGCTCCACTCGTATTCCCGGAAAACAGCGCACTTTAATGTGTTGCCCCTTCCCCACATGACGCACTATCGAGTCACCAAGTATTAAAGTGTCCGCCGCCGTCGTCACCGCCTCCGTCGCCGACGTCGTCACCGCCGCCACCGCCGCCGTCGCCGCCGTCGCCGCCGTCGCCGCCGTCGCCGCCGTCGCCGCCGTCGCCGCCGTCGCCGCCGTCGCCGCCGTCGCCGCCGTCGCCGCCGTCGCCGCCGTCGCCGCCGTCGCCGCCGTCGCCGCCGTCGCCGCCGTCGCCGCCGTCGCCGCCGTCGCCGCCGTCGCCGTCGTCGCCGCCGTCGCCGTCGTCGCCGCCGTCTCCGCCGTCGCCGCCGTCGCCGCCGCCGCCGTTGTTGTCGCCGTCACCGCCACCCCAGAAGATGAAGCCGAGACTGTTCTGCCAAGCCTCACCGCCGGTTTAGGCGCCGTCTCCGTTTCCGCTAGCCGCCGTCCGTTTTCCCCTACTACCTCCGCGTACCCGTGCGAGTACTGTCGCATGTTAGACCCCACACTCATCCCTATCTTTCTATTTCCATTCTAAGAAGAAAAGTAGTTAACGAAACGTGTTTATTTATTTCAAAATCTATAAAGGTAACTTGCAATGTACTAACACAATAACAAATAAAAAATGCAATTGATGTTTAAAAGAAATTTTCAACAAATATTTATTCAATATCATGGAGAAGTTTCTTGGAACTATTCACAACACTTCCTTGAAGTAATTATTCAATATTCTTTGTCAGTTAGTTTTTAGCTTTTCGTGATAGTCACAAAAATATTAGCTTTTTACTTCTGAAAAAGCTACGTGTCTGAACCCGCTGACTTGAAAATTTCATAGATTGATAACGAAAATATTGGTACAGGTAAAACACACTGTCATCACTCTTCCCTATACATCCACATCACTCCACAATTAAGTGCACAGCACTTACAGACCATGGCAAAACGTTAATTGAATAGTTTCACTACACACATAAGAAACAATCTTCATAGGTATCAAACAACTATAACATACTTCTAGTTGTTGCTCGAGAGCAAATCTTGAATTAATGATTGTGCAGTCTGACGACGTTCATTTGCATAAACCACGGTGTATGCAGAAAGCGTAAATATAAGATTGTGTAATCTAAACCTTCTAAGCGTGTCGTCACGAAAATGGTTACCAGCATCAAGGGCTGAAATATTGAGGTGCCCTTAATTGTACTGAAGCGAAAATTTAATTGAATGTCAAGGAATATCTCATCTTGTAGATTATGGTGTGAGAAACGTTTCGGTGAGGCCTTTGGCCTCAATATTTCAGTTTTTAAGGCCCTAGAACGCTTTGTTTAGGAGTTATTTGGCGAAAACTTAAGCAAGTGTTGCGGGTTGCATTTGACGTGAATATTTAGATGCGTTTTTTTAAACAAATCATTCATATTTTTAAAGTCAAAGTGCAATCCATTACGTCTCCGTGAAATTATCTTTGTTTAGAGACCTTAATTATAAAGATTGGTTGCGGAACGCAAGCCGAAACGGAAAGGTATATTACTGAAATAATACAGGAGACGATAGTATATGAAAGTTATTTCGAGATAAATAATAAATTAACGGTATCAGACACAGTTTTTGAAGTTCATGACAGTATATTTCAAATGAAAATGGGGAGAAACAGGTTTTACCTTAGGTCAAACCAGCCGCATGTAACGAAAAAAATTAATAACTCTCTACTAAAATTTGGAAAATATGTGAAAATGGTTTGGTACCTGCTTAATAAGTACAAGAAGGCATATCTACAAGACTAAAATTATCCAGCAAATATTTAGGAAAATATTAAGAAATTAATAATGATGGGATCCAAAAAGACCCCAGATAAGTGACGAGGGTTAAAAAAGATTGACATGTTAAGAGGTAATAAAAACAACATTTAAAGTAATTTCTGGGCTGGTATGAATAACGCATATTACAGTCAGTAAGTATTCTATAACTCAGGAGCAAAAATAAATTTTCAAATGCCGCTAACCTTGCTTTGCTGTTACGTACTTTTATTCATCATTCATTCAAACATTCATGAATAGTCAAAGGGTGGAGAAGAGATCCTGTAGTTCAAGGAGACATTCGGAGATTCTGCTACTCTCCCATGAGTCACATACAGTTTTTAATGTTTATTATCGAAAATAAATGAAATTTTTATTAAACTTCCGAGTCAACAAAAAATTACTTTGACACATAAATATTAACGAAATGTTTTATAGTAATTATATTGTTCCATTAATCAGCTAGATTAGTTCGCCAATTTAATTTTATTCATTCGTTGTTTATATACAGTTGTAATAAGTTAGTAAATGTGATGCGCATTTTTGTTCATGCTTCATGGCCGACTGGAAATATCTTGGCAATGCCTGCGTTATAGTTTCTTAATTAAACGATTTGGCTCCTTTTCTGAGTTCTGATTGGTAGGTGTGGAGTTTTAATTGCAAGATGGGATTTTAATCGCACGCATGCTATTAACATAGAGATAATAGACAATTTTCATGGAATTAATGAGCATATTTAGTTGACTAAACGAAAAACATTATTAAACGTATCGCCAGGTCTTAAACACCTGTTGCACCTATTGGAAGCCGCTTGATGTAATTGCGAACTTTATGCCCTTCTCTTGTTTTTAGTTTGCGATGTTTCTGATTACCAAAGAGTTACTTGCAAACTAAGTTAATTTAAGTTAGGAGTGAGTGTGAAAAAAAATGTTTTATGCACCTCTATTGCGAATTACATTTTTATTCCCGGAACATTATCAACCCCACTGAACAAAATATCACACGCTTTCACAAATGAGTTACTGTTCTAATACTAACTTAACACATCGCTCATGGTCATTGTAGGTACATTCTGCTGAACATATATAGGAAGTAAGTACCTCATCCACCATTTAAACATGAAATCTAAGCAATATTGCAGTAGAAATGTTTTCAAAATATCTGAGAACATTAGAGCCTACAGCTCATGTACTCGTGCTTAGTGCTAGTTTATTGTGATTAATATTATGAGCTTTTAAACTGTAATTCTTGAACACATCTATGCTTTTTCCAGGATTCAGAACTTTTTAAGAAGCGTATTTCACTCTGTTCGCGATAAGCTACAGTGGGAAATAAAATATTCGGAAGAAAAGAACCATCGGAAAATGTTGACTGAGATCGCACTATAAAGCTCCCTAGATAAATTTAATATAATTTGAAAGAGATTGAACACAATGATGCATTATGCGAATCTTTTGCATGTACACACGAGGATACTTTTCTGCTGCATATGATTGAAGTTGTTATTTATCTCATTTTTACTTCGAGTGCGTGACTGAAGGAAGGGAGTATCGTGGTCCAGAATTGTCAAGGGGTGAGGCAGATGGGGCGACAGGTGGAGAGGAAGAAGTAATGAGAGAGGAAGTACAAGGATTAGGTTCAGGGGACAATATAAGCGGGTCTGAAGAAGGTCCGGTTGATGGAAGAGAACTAGGTCTGGTTAGGGATGGGTCTTGAGGTTTTCAACAAACCTTTTTCATTATCCTTTCCAACAAATTCGTTCATTCGTATTTCGTCCATTGAAAATAGTATTTCATAGATTGGACAGTCAGTCTCTAAACAAAGCGTAAATTGTTTTTTACAAGATATTCTACTGAGGTCTAAGAATGAGAGAATATTTGTTTCATTCATTTTGAAAGTCTGTTCGAAAATACGACTGAACCTGATTTCTTTCTTTCTTTCTTTCTGAACACGTAAGACAGGAATGTTTTTATTTATATTTATGTATTGTTTCAAGTACAAACCCTTGGTGCAATGGTCAATTTTCCAATTGGCTGTGCCTCGATTTCATAACAAGTTATGAAAATGACTTCCAGTATGACTACAGTTCAATATTGTTTCAAAATTATAAAATAGTGATTGTAATGTTCGAAACAATATATCACAGAATTTAAACAAAAAAGTATTTCACTTTGAAAACGTATTCTTAAATTATTTATTATATTAGAACATATTTATTACCTTAAAAACATATTTTACACAAAAATTATTTATGTACTATTCTTGAAAAATGTAACCATCAACTAAGCCAGGGTTGTCCAACTGTCGGCCCGCGGGCCGCATGCGGCCCGCTGTACCAATTATTGTGTTCCGTGAAAGGTTATTAGTCAAAAGTGAAAGTCCCTTGCATCCATATCGGGCGAGAAGATTGTGCACCTAGCGCACACGGTCTGTCGGGATCAACACACCTTTATCGTAAAAGTAGTAGGTTGTTTAGATTTCAAGATTTTTTTTCTAGTAAATTCAGAAATTCAAAATTATCCGAATGTGTTTGGCTGCGTTTTGCATTGTAGGACCTGATATCACGCATTGTTACACCTCCCCCCTCCCGTTTCAGAGCAGGAGAGCAAACTGCCGAGATGGGAATGTCAGGTGTGGATCGCCCGAGACATGAAAATATGACCTGCGACCATATTAAACGTATTATACTGCGAATAATACTTCTGCCGACTTGACAGCTCCCTTCTGACAGGGGAGAGGAGGTTCCGTTATCCAATCAGAGGCTTCAAATTGTGATGTCACTGCAGAGTTGCCGATGTTTACTAGGAAACAAATGAAATCTAATAGCGCGAAGCAACTGGACATTGAAGAGCGCCGAGAGCCACGAGGAGCGCCATTACTCTTTTGGTTATGCGTCGTGTGTGCGGTTGTGACATCTAGTGATAAAGGCTTACTTAAGAGCTGAAACTTACTTAAAGGCTGATGTACTTATGACACAATGTATATGTACATCCACCTTAAAGGACATTTCTGTATGCCAATGCATTCAATAGGACGCCTCCTTGAAAACCTGGTAAATAACAGGTAAAGTCAATAACTTCGAAAAGTCCTGCAATTTTTTAAAAATTGTGAACGTTCTGTGAAAAGTATGTACTCAACCCAAGAATGTCTTGTGTTTAGATACTTCTCTCTTATAAAACTTTCATAATAAATACTATGCCTCTTCTTACAACGCGTATCACTATACTTACTTCTCATTTGCTTTGCGCGTGTTATGCAAAAATGTTTCGTTATTCCTTGTTTTGGTAGGATTATAGTGTAAGGGACTGCGATAAAATTATTTAAACATAATTTCATCAAATAAACTAGTGCCTTTATTACAATTCTACCAAAAATACAATAAGTTGGACGTGTATGTCTCAACAACTGATCTGCCGCAAGAACGACCACGTGTCTACCGCCCGAGTAAGTGGCAATATCGCTCTCCCCCACTCCCGGGTGTCAAGTAAGCAGAAGAGAGGGTTATTTGCAGTACAGTTGTGGCCCTTAAGGCTTTGCAAGTTGGACACCCCTGAACTCAGCAGTGGAACAAAAGCGAAGGGAAAGTGTATCCGTCGCGCGCTGCGGCGGATCCCTTGAGCCCGCTCGGATAAGGCCCGCGCCCTTTGATCTGCAGCGGAGCGCGCGTCGCGTCGCGTCGCGTCGTTCGAAGGAGGGATTCCGGCGGAGGTGGACGCGTGTACTCGCATTCCTGTATTTCCGCTGATGAATATGCAGTCGATATTCCGACTGCGCGAGATATCCACGGGTCATTACCCCCGGCGGGCTTCCGGCGCCGGAGGGGCGTGGTGCGGCTTCTCTCTGCCGCAAGAGCGCGCCCTGAGTTGGTCTCAGGGCCCTTGCAGCGCGGATCCAAGGCCCCGGAACTCGCTTTAATAAAGCTCCACGGTTCCCTCTGATGCTGAAAGAAAAGTGTGAAGGATAGATTTGGATATCGGACATTCCTCAAGCGCCTCGAATGAAAAATGCTTTATTTATTCGAAAACTGGAATTTTCTTCATCTTTCCGTCATTCAAAACCTATACACTATGAAGCACTACAATTGCAGGTGTTTATCATTTCAGATGCTTAAAATTTTAGTTTCTTTGCCACAGGTATCATTATAACTGATTGATATAGTAATTTATAACTAATTTTTATAGTATAACATCTTATGTTTTCTACGTTTTATCAAGTTCTATCGAAAAGAATCTCGAATTAGACAGTTCCTTTACAAATACGTTACATTAAGTTTCCTCCTTTGTTTTGCTTTTTATCTCAGAATACCTGCAACAGTTCTCGTCCATTCTCTTGTTTCATGGCTCTCCTTTTCTAGAAAGTGCAATGTGCTTGAAATGTATATTATTTTTTTTACAAAATAGCTGACATACCTTGCGATGCCGAGTATTTATAAATTATGACTATCCTGCCTTATCTAGCCCGCCCTGTCCCTCCCCACCCTGCCATGTTTGTTCGATCATCCTTGCTATGGGCAGCTGTGAACAAATGGATTGTTGCACACTCCTGCCAAATGTCCAGTAACAATTTTGACCTTCAATTACTCTAAATCCAATTAGGCTATTAGAATAGGAGTGAGCTACGAGTGAGCTTATGTTATTTTGTTATTACTAACAACCATTTCCAATTTAGAGATTATAATCTATGAAAGTGCATATATTTACTTTCGTAGTAGTATAGGGAAAGTTACTATACTATGTATAGGGAAAGTTATGTAATGCTGCGCGAAAAAATGGCGAATTTTCGGCGGAAAAAAAATCATTACCGGGCCGATCATTGCCGGGATAACGAAAAAATGGATAAAACCAGTTGCTAAATTAAGAAACAAAATCCCCTAACACGTGGTATATCCAGAAACCCTCTTTTGTGGGTCCTTGATACCGTAAAATCCATTGAAAGGAAAACGTCCGTCTGTTCGTCTGTGAAGCTAGCGCCTAAACCGTACGTACGATTTCTTCCAAAATGGATATTCCCCGGTCGATCTGATTCTAGTCGAAGCTTTGAGATTTTGAAAAAGATTCCTCAAAATTTGGGGATACTTTACATGAAGCCTCCCGGACATTTTCAAAATTTTCTCAAAAACGGCTCCAAATTTTTTGTTTAAATTTCTTGTATGAATAGAGTAATATACACTTCTTAACATGGCATAGGTCGATTTTCATGGATAATTCTGAATTTTCGAAAATTGTGAAAGTTTGAAGTTTTTTCGGCGTCTTTCTCCAATTACAAAATTGAAGATAGAGATTTTTCCTTTAAATAAAATGTGCTCTCCAACGTGAGTTCTTTGTTTGAGGTCATGTACAATGTTCTGAAAATTTTAGTAGTTTTCGCGCAATATTGCGTGAAATATGTGCAATTTTAAAAAATTACAAAAACTAGATTTTCTCAAAAACGGCTCCAAATTTTTGCTTTAAACTTTTGATTAGGGATAGTGTTAAATGTACCCTATGAGATGACATAAACGCCATATAGCTCTATTCTTTTGTTTTTTCAAAAATTACAAAAATGTTATTTTTTTTACTTTGCTCTCACGTCGTTAATATTTACATTATCGTCGATTTTTTCACATTATATTTACGAGTACATGTGCTTTAAATAATGTCAAGTAAAGTTTATCGAAAACACAACCGTTTTCTGTAAAAACGTGTTCAAATTTCCGCATTTTCAGAAACGCTCAAACGCCATTTTCTCATAAATGGCTACAATTTTTTTCTTCAAACTTTTCGAATGGATAGTGCTAATTGCACTCATTAAGTTGACGTAAAGTTTATTTTGAGGGTTTTTTTGTTTTTTCATAAATAACACATATGTAATTTTTTTAAAGGAGATCTCACATCTTTAGTATGCACATTACCAGCAATTTGTAAACATTATTAACTTCGTGAATGTAAATGCTTCAAATAACTTCAAATAAAGTATTTAGAAAACTCAAAAGTTTTCTGTGAAAATGAGCTTCAAATTTAGCACTTTTAGTAGCGCCAAAACGCAATTTTCTTTAAAACGGCACATAATTTTTAAAAGAAAATTGCCATTTAGGGCTAGGTTTTTGTGTTCTTTAATTTTCTAAAATTTTATATTTCCGTTCTAAAATAGGAAAGCGAAAAATTAAGAAAATGACAAAACAATGTACTTTTGGCGGTGATAGATGGCAGCTGGCAAGAATATGTGGCAATTCCAAATAGCTATCGGAGACCCAAAGAAATAGAAAACTAATACGGGAAAGTCTGTGCCATTCTGTAGCACCACTAGTTAAGAATTACTACGTTGCGAGGGCGTTTTGTGTTTGTCTTAACAATATGTTGCTAAGCAAAACAGTTTTGAATTATGTAGTAAATATTACTATCCTTACCTTATTTTGTTATTAACAACCGTTGGCAGTTTAGATTTCAAAATCTAAAACTGCATTAATTCGTTACTACGGTTTGATGATGCATTTATAGTGTTTGCAATAAGAATTTCGCGTTGATGCGATTAATAATTTCAAACTAAGCGATAAATTGCACTGTCCGTTTTTTTGATATGTCAACACAAACATCTATTTAAGACGTCAAAATTTAAAACTGCGCAATGGATCAAACGTTATTACTTTTGTGTTCGTAATGAAAATTGTGTTGATTAGTTTTGTTTAATCATTTAAGAATAAAAGATCAATATTTCTGTGCATATTTTATTATGTTAATAAAGCAACTATAGCCAAGTTAAAGGAAAAAATCTAAAAATCTAATATTGTCAAACATTTTACGATTAACTGCGTTTTTATGGTATTTAATCGTATTACAACAATATTGTGATGCTTTTAGTCCAAATAGGCCAAGCCTATCAATTCAATTTTTAAGGCTCTATCTTGAGCTCCAACGTATTGATAAAATATAGAATTACAGCCTTTTAACAGCTTTTCTGTTAACAAACAGATTTCGTACTGTTGGAAATACGGAATGATTCTCGTATTCTACGGGTGATATTTTTCTGGATTTCTGAACTCTGAATATATTGTGAAGTAACACACATCTATTGTAATAAAATATCACGATGCAACAAACAGAAACCAGTTGTTTTCGCTGCATATAAAAATGAGGAATTTCAAAGAGACTGAAACAGTCCCCTTTCTTTAAGCGGGTCCAATTCGAAGAGGGTCGCTCGAGGAAACTGTAGAAATAATATATGATGGCGACGAAAATAGATTTTCTTAGGGCGACAATTACAAGGAAACACGCGCTTTTGCCTGGGATAGTTTCAATGCTCGACCTACGACCCAACGACAGGAAGAGGGTGTATTATGATGTAACACGCATCTATCCCTGGGAGACGAGGAGGGGAAGAAGCAACCGCGCAGAGCCCGGCGGTTCGGGAAGATTGACCGACCCATATCAATTAAGACTGAAATAAACAAGACATGACAAAAATGGATTTTATCAGGACGGCAATTATCACGGGTGCACATGTGCGCTTGTGTTCGTTATAGTTTCAATACTTGAATTCCAACCTCTAACCCAACAACAGAAAGGCAACTGTGGTTGTTGCATTTGGGTGGGTGTATTGTGATACCCGTTTATCCCGGAGAGATGAAGGGGGGCGAAGCAGCGACGCAGAGCGCGTCTGACCCATATCAATTAAGGTAGAAATATACAAGACATGACGACCACAAAAATGTTTTTCTCAGGGGGAATTTATCATGGGTACATATGGGCGCTGTGTTCTGGGTAGTTTAAATAATTGAATTCCAACGCACGTCCGATAAGCCAATGAAATGCGTGGCAACGAACAATAAGGGTTTGGATTAGAGGAGTGGATGAGGGAGTATCAGAGTAATAGGGAAGGGGACGAGCGAGGTTTCGTGGCCTGACGAAACAAGGAGCGCCACTTTTGCCTTTGCTTACGCGTTTGCTTAGCGACTGTTTCACTTCTGAGTTTGGTGTTCAGTTAGGGAAACAAGATACATCGACGCTGTTGCCGGCAGTACAGCAGTGCACTATGTTGCGCTAGCTTGAGCTGTAATTGCTACTTTATACGGGTTTCTGCTTGGATTTGACAGTGTTAAGTAGTTATGAACATTTGTCTGAAGTACTGACTGCACTGCGGAAATGTCGGGCTACACGCCCGCGAGAACTTGCAAACGATGCACAAAGTCTATGGTGTGTTCGATTAATAAGTGCTGAGCGAACTCTTGGGAGCGGATTTGGGCGCTGTATTTTGGAACTGTCGTTGTGACGCCATCATATGAGAAAATGCGAGTGCCGTGGCTACGGCCAATGGCTTCAGTCTCCACGGATGTGACGTCATTTGACATACGGGGACGAGCGGCCCCTCTCTCCCTCCTCCCCCTCCTCTCTCCTCTCCCTCTTTCCTCTCCGTCCCTCTCCTCTCCCTCTCTCATGCCCCTCTCTTCTTCCCCTCTCCATCTCTCTCTTCTTCCCCTCTCCATCTCTCTCTTCTCCCTCCCTCTCTTCTCCCTCTCTTCTCCCTCTCTCTCCTCTCCCTCTCTTCTCCCTCTCTCTCCTCTCCCTCTCTCCTCTCCCTCCCTCTCTCTCCTCTCCCTCCCTCTCTCTCCTCTCCCTCTCTCCTCTCCCTCCCTTTCTATCCTCTCCCTCTCTCTCCTCTCCCTCCCTTTCTATCCTCTCTCTCCTCTCCTCTCCCTCTCTCTCCTCTCCTCTCCTCTCTATCCTCTCCCTCTCTCTCCTCTCCCTCTTTATCCTCTCCCTCTCTATCCTCTCCCTCTCTATCCTCTCCCTCTCTATCCTCTCCCTCTCTATCCTCTCCCTCTCTATCCTCTCTATTCCAGCTCGCGATCGGCGGCAGAAAATGGTGAGGATGCATGGATGCTTACCAATAACGAGCTTTTGTGATATCCAAAGAGGTTAAAAAAGAAAGACTTAATTGATAAGAGTTCTAGTTTGATATGAATTCATTCCTAAGAGCTATAATTTATAGTAAATTTTGTACCTAGCTATTTTCGACCTTTGAAATTGTATCCAAATTATTAATTAGAAAATTAAATTTAGCATTTTACCAACTAAACATGTTTCATTTCCCCTTGATTCCTAGTCATTGCAAACGATAGTGTGTGTTTGTGTAGATAATGATAAACGCACTCTTCCGTGAGATACTAATTTAATGAGATCCTTATCACGTCCATGTTGTTATCTACGGCGAACTTCCTAAGCGCAGGTCTTGGAACCATAAGAAGACAAAATTTAAAGAAAAAATTTGGACCCGTTTTTCAGAAAATAATTTTTTTAAATTGTTGAATAATTGTCTATTTTACAAAAACAATTATAGGATGATTTGAAATAAAGCGAAGAAGTTGTAAATATCTTCATGTTTTTCTCAACAGATTTCTTATTACATCTTATATCAGGAAGTTAATCACGATTTGGACCCTCGCTCCCCAATGGGCTGGACTCAATGTCTCCAGAACCGATCTGCACTTAACAAACTTGAAAGAAAATGTTATATTTCAATTCAAAGGAAATTCCATTTGATATGTACAGAAATAAACTCCAAAGCAAGTTTTTAGTAACAAAATGTGCCCCACAAAGCAACAGCAGATGTAAAAAATGTCTGGTTTAGAGTGTAACAATGTCTTCGAAGAGGAGGTTCGAACATGTCATCTCCGAACGTGGTCCAGGAAACTCGTCTCCCGTGAAAAGTGGTGTTCAATCTAAAGGTTAAGCGAACGGATGTCTTCCTCCAGCTATTCTCTAGAAGGAAGTTCAGAAATTCAATCAATAAGAGCTCTTATCTTCTTTCATTTCAACTAAAGCATTTCTCGAAATTTATCTTTCTCCAGATGAAATATCAATCATAAAAGAAACTGCTCTTCCGTTTCTGTGGAAGTACTAAGATGAAGTTGATTAATGAGTAGTTATTACCAAACTCTCAAACAACTACTGATCTAGAAAGGCTTTTTTATGCGCATTCGGTTTTTTATAAAAAATTATATTTCTTATAAAAATAAACTCGTATTTCATATATTTAACAACGATAATCATAAGTAATATCACGAGAAGTGCTGTGCTAGCCGGTAAATTCACGACTCGCGTAGCGAGGAGTGAATTTACCGGCTAGCACAGCACTTCGAGTGATATTTAGTGTGACTGTTTCACGAATAAACATATTACATGATTTGAAAGGATAATTTAAATCACAGGAATTACGAAAAAGGGAAATATTACTCAAAATTACAACCGAAAAATGAAAACCTTTCATTCAGCTCCGACTTATCACTGCCTCCTGGAATAACTAATAATCAAGTAACATTTGAATAACAGTTTAATGCAGAAAATGATTTCAAATATGTTTCAATTTTATAGTAATAAAACTTTAAAAAACAATAATAACAAGGCTACTTAAAAGAACATTTATTAAAAGCACAATCATTAAAGTTGTAGGAAGTTGTTTTCCAAGTCTTGGTCTTCCGTGGAAGTATTTGAAATGGAAGATGTACAAGATGAATTAGCAGCGGAATTCGTCGATTTCGAATGGATTGAACACACGTGTGAACTCATTAAAGTATTTTCCTGAATAACTTTTGTTGTAACGTTCCACTTAGTTTTGATAGCATATTCTTTGTACTCTTCACCATCTAATCTTCATATATTAATTACCTAAAATATGAGTAAATTCCTCATTTGTAGTTTGTGCTGTCCTTGTGTATTTTCTTTCTTCACAAAATTCTTGAAATTGCTTCCTCACGCTTTCTTTGTTCCTTTCGCTGTTTTTCGGCACTGAATTTTTAATAATATATTTTATTTCAGAGTTTTAAACATAACCAAAACGACACATTTTAAGGAATATTTCGATAAAATTTTGAGACAGGTAGTGTGGATTACCGGCCAGGCGGCAAAATCATGAGGAATGTACGAGAGTGCAACACAGTTATTGTTGCGTTTGTAAACACCCGCTTCGAAAGCGCGCCAACCAGGCAGCGCTCGACAGCGGGCGAGACAACTAGAAAGGGCAACGAACCATGGAAGACACTGGCAAATAGGCAGCAAGCGAACGTTCGGCGAGCCTTCACCCCAGGAGCGAGTCTGCGGCGCCGAGGACGTTATAAGCCGGCGCCGCCACCGTCGAGACAGTTCAGAGATTGTTAAAGTGCCCGTGTAAAGACTGTGATATTGTGATTGTGTGTACGACCCGGCTAGTATTTTGGTATTGTCTTACGGTATTTTTGGTGACTGTGCAAGTATTTGGGACATCTCGTGGCATAATCGGTAACTTGACTTGTTTAACGGTACTTTCTCTTTGGTTACCGGATCGATACATTTGTTGTATGGAAAACTGTGCGATTGTGAAATAAAAACTTGTTTGATGAAGTCTGCTTGTTTTTCTGAACATAACAGTTATAACTACGAGTACATACTTATTAATTAAGATTTGTTTCGAAGAATTATGGTTAGCCACTAACAAAAACCCATTACAATTTGATGGTAATTGACGGGGAAGAAACTATAGGTGTTGAAACTCATTGATATTCACGCATAATAAAACTCACTAAATTGTTTCTCTATGATCTCACACTCGCACGCATCTCGCACCTGACGAAATGACTGTTTTTGATAGACCAATTACAACTCGCACAACAAAACGAAGTCATGAATAAATAATAGAATAAACAAATAAGCGTTTATTCTATTAATTTTAACACATTATTAGCATTAAATGTTGGTAACGGTTAATAACAGCAAATGTTAACACATGTAAAGCCCACTATCTTTGTTTAAAAAAGAAAATCACAAAATACGTTTGAATAGCAATCTCCACCCTCTTTCTAAGAATAAACGCTTTGTGTTTTAAACGGATGTATTTCTCACGTGGTGGAATGGTCCCTCCATGTTCTTCGAGGGCTCCCTTTTGTTCCTTGAAAAAGCCGTAACTGTTTCCTCAAGGCGTGGCGAGGCGGGGGAGGCGAGGCGGGGCTGCCCGACGCACATCACAAAGGGCTAATCCACAGCCCACGGTGCGGCGCGACCTCGCGGGTCTTCACAGGCCAAGACCCAGACTCAAGCCGCACCGCAGGACAGGGCGGCTCCCGAGGAGACAATGACGATCACAGCTTCTCCGACGCAAACACCCGTGTAACCCAATTGACGCAAAATTTAATTTTTTACTTTCTCGTCCTTGCAAAGGTACTTCTAAGAGAAAGTTATGTAATAGTCGCCGGGAAACGGAAAAATTTTCGGGAGAAAATATCTTATTGAAGGTGAATGATAACGGAAAAGTAATCCTTTAGCATGTGTTGTAGCCAGAATCCATGTTATGTGGGTCATTGATACTGAAAAATCGATTGATGTCAAAACGTCTGATTGTCTTTCCGTCTGTGGTCAACGCAAGCCCCTAAACCGTTCAGCTGATTGTCTTCAAAATTGATATTCCCCGATCGATCTGAATGAACTTGAGGCTTTGGGAGTTTCGAATGGGCATTTTGATTTTTGAGGATACTTTACATTAACCTTAAAACATTTTGAAAATTTTCTCAAAAATGGCACCATTTTTTTTTTATCAAACTTTGTCCTTGGATAGTGAAAAGGACACTTATAAGAATAATGCAGGTCTCATGCTCGTTGAAATTCTAGATTTCTTGAAAATTGCAAAAGTGCAATGTTTGGGGGCGTATTCCTACAACTATAATATTGAAAATATAAACTTTTACTTTCCCGTATACGTACGTATGTACCGAGTAATATACATAGTATAGGGAAAATTATGTAATGCTGCGCGAAAAATGCGGCTGATTTTTCAAAGAAAATTGCCATTTATAACGAGGTTTTAGTGTTCTTTAATATTCTAAAATTAATATTTCCGTTCTACCATAAGTAAACCGAAAAATTAAGAAAATGTCAAAAAATGTAGTTTGTGCGGCGATAGATGGTAACTGGAAAGAGTATAGGGAAATTCCGAATAACTAACCCAGACACAAGGAAATAGAAAACTAATACGAGAAATTATGTGCTCCTTGAAGACGGATCTTTAAATAAGTTTAAATTCTATTATTCGAAAATATGAGTAATTTTTGTGTAATTTGCCAGTTTATGCAATGTAATTTGGAAATATTTGTAATTAAAAAATAACTTATTTTTCGCAAAATCCGATCCTAATTTTTTCTTTAAATTTTTTTTCCACTCGTAGAAGAACGGATGCGTAAAAAAATGGCGTGGGTCTCATTTTCCTGCAACTCTGAATTTTTGAATATTTCAAATTTAAAATTAATGCGAAGAGTATGTGCCGTAAGGAACGGGAAAAATTACATAATAAAACATTTTATTTCCTTATTACGCCAAACCCTGATTTCCCCGTTTTTAACGTGATAATTTTAGAAATTGTTTTACAAAAAGACGAAATGGTATCATTAGAGTTATAATTTAATTCTCAGTGTAGTTGTATGCTTTATTAATTTACTGGATAAATAAGTCGTGTAAAAAAAAAGTTCAGTGTCCAAGTTTTGTTTAAGACTGCTCGTGCCTATCAAGAAATTTCAGTTGTATGAAATAAATTTTAAGTTTATTCGCATTTTGTTTATTTCGGTGCAACAAGAGGAATTACACACATACAATCATCTATGTAGTCCAATGTTGTCAATTCGTATCACTCTGCAGGGCGATCCCCCCGTGCTGTTTGTTCCGCGGGGTGCGTTCATCCCATTGAGATCGCAGATGGCTCGGTCGCACGCGGGGCGGCCAAATCAAAGCGCATTCCAACTGTGTATCGCGCGGAAATGTTTACCGCGCGAAATGTTTAATGCCGATGACCAGCGATGTTCGTGTCGAAAACGATATCGCTGCATTAAATGAGCGGGTGGGATAATTGAAAGATCTGCAACAAAAGGTTCACGCCGACTACCAACGTATTATTAGGCCGACATCGTACTAAAAGGTGAAGATCTACGTATTGAAATTTTTTTGACGTGCGTAATTTTTTTGAAAACGTAATGCGATGCCTCAACGATTGTGAAGCAAAATAATTAAAGACCAATCAACATGTGTTGTACGTTTGAGTGTAAATATGAACGGAACTTGCGGGGTAGCAATACTACGCAGGTCGCACGAACATGATACGTAGACACCAATCTTTTCGCAGTGCAATGAAGACGTATTTTAATTTTCGCCCTATTTCATACCTACGTAGTAAAGAGAAAGTATCGTATTTCTATGGTAAAAATCTGAAATTTTTCCACAGAAAAGCCCCTATTGAGCCATTCCTCATACAATTGCACAAGAGATGACACGACTTTTTTTTTAAATGTGTGATCTTTTTGTCCTGAATCGGGACTTAAAAAAAGACACACATGTTTTTTTTATTTGCCTGAAAATTAATTATTTGTGTAGTTACGTCTATATTAAATGTTGGAATTTACGCGTACTTCGCAAAATATGATTGTCGCTCCGACTGTACTTAATGTAAAAATTCCTGATTGTTTTCATTTAACATTTTGAAATATGTATTTCATTACTCTGTAAATACATTTTTTCAAAAAATAAATATTTGGTTTAAAAATTGTAATTATTCTTTTAAAATGAAAGTTTCCATATGAACTAGATTAGTTAAAAATACGATGGCGTAATTCTTGTTCAATTTTCTATAAAATACAACAAGAAAAAAAGTGGATATTCCACACGTACAATGCTAAAAACTCACTTGTAATTCAGAGGACGCGTTCTCCCTCGCGTTCTCCCATTAGTATATGGATACTAATGAATTGTGTTCGCTAAGCCTTTGATCCAAGAGCTGAACAACTATAAAAAAGAATGCCCATATGCCTGATTAGGAGTTCGAGAAATATTAGTTTCTCACATGTCCACTCTGCCCCCAGGAGGGATAGGGGACCGCCAGCGAAAGTAATTCAACATGTGCTTTTCCTCGTGTCAGCGAAACGAATTTTATTGCTGGGTCCCTATGCGTCCTAGGGAAGTCCTCCTGACTTTGCTTGTAAAATAGAGTGGACCTCTTGTCAAGGGGCATGAGTAAAATTTACCGAACATCAATCACATCTTGTAAACTGAAAAATGCTAGAATTTGTACTCCGAATAGTGTGTGCACTGTGCAACATGAATAACGGTCACTGTGCAAGATACATGATTCAATCCATTTTATTTAATTTCCAGTATACGTACGTATCTTATGTAATGCTGCGCGAAAAAAAGGCGAATTTGCGGCAGAAACAATTTATTGTTGGGCCGTGATAAAGAAAAAGTGGATAAATTCAGTTAAATTCAGTTCAATTAAGAAAAAAATCCCCTAACACGTGGAATCCCTGTTTTGTGGGTCCTTGATACCGAAAAACCAATTGAAAGCAAAACGTCGGTCCGTGCGTTTAGGCGCTAGCGCCTAAGCTATGCGTACGATTTTTTCCAAATTCGAGAATCCCTGCCCATCTGGCCTGAGTCGAAGCTCTTAGATTTTGAAAAACATAAATTTTTAGGGGTAGTTTACATGAAGCGCCCCGGACATTTTCAAATACGGTTCCAAATTTTTTTCTTTAAATTTCTTGTAAGAATAGAGTAAAATACACTTATTAATGTGTATTAGGTCTGATTTTTTACGGTTAACTCGGAGTTTTCGAAAATGGCAAAAATGTTATTCGGTGTCTTCCTCCAACTACACAATTGCAGATAGAGATTTTTCCTTCAAGTACAATTTTTTTTTCATAGTGAGTTCTGTCTTTAAGGCCATGTACATTTTTTTGAAACATTTAGTAATTTTCGCGCTATATCGCGTGCAATATGACCAATTAAAAAAAAAGATTTTCTCAAAAATCGGCTCCAAATTTTTTCTTTAAACTTTTGGTAGGGACAGTGCTAATGTACTCTGTGAGATGACATACAGGCCATATTGCTCTATTCTTTTGTTTTTTCAAAAATTACAAATATATATTTTTTTGACTTGCCTCTCACGTCGTTAATATTTATATTAGCGGCAATTTGTTCACATTATTACATTTATGAGTGCATGTGCTTTAAATAATGTCAAGTAAAGTTTCTCAAAAACTCAACCTGTCTGTGAAAACTAGCTCAAAATTTCGCATTTTCAGAAACGCTCAAACGTCATTTTCTCATAAAAGCTCCAATTTTTTCTTCAAACTTTTCGAACGGATAGTGCTAATTGCACTCTTTAATATGATGAAAAGTTCATTTTGGGGTATTTTTCATTTTTCCAAAAGATACACAAATGTAATTTTTTTGGAAGATCCCTCATTCCGTTAATATGCACATTTCCGGCAATTTATAAACATATTGTATTTTTGAGTATAAGTGCTTCACATGACTTCAAATGAAGTATCTTGAAAACTCAAAAACTGTCGGTGAAAAAGATCTTCAAATTTCGAATTTATTGTAGCGTTCAAACGCCATTTTCTTAAAACGGCTGCAAAGTTTTCGATGAAAATTGCCCTTCATAACAAGGTTTTACTGTTCTTTAATATTCTTAAAATAATATTTCCTTCCTATCATTAGGAAAGCGGAAATTTAAGAAAATGTAAAAAAAATAAAGTTTGGGTGGAGATAGATGACAGCTGACAAGAGTATGTGGCAAGTCGGAATATATAGCCAAGACCAAAGGAAATAGAAAACTAATACGGGATAGTCTGTGCCATTCTGTAGCACCACTAGTTTAAAATTGATTTTGAAAAGTGCAATGTTTATGAAGATGGTGTATGTCGTAATTTTAGTAAACGCTCTGTATTTTCGGAAATTACCCAAAATTAAAATAGGGAAATAACAATGATACAGATGATAGAGATTTCTTCCTCAGTGAAAATTGTTCTTTAAAATTATATTTTGAAATAATGTGAATGAAAATTTCTGAATTTTTGAAAATTGTGAATGCAAATGTCCAACTTTATTTTTACAGCGTCGGTAAATTTGAGATTGGCTATGAAGCTTGTGGTGTAGGTATATCGCTAATTTTCAGAAATTGAGTCTGAATCCCAGCCTCCATAAAAACGTTTTTGCAGGATCATGTATGTAATATTGCTAAGCCTTTACAAATAGTGCGAGAAAATATTGTGCACTTTTCAAATAATGCAGAATTGCTATTATAGTACTTTTAGTTTACCCCCCGCAAAGAGGTCTCTAGGCATCAACTGATTTCACTGCAGTGCCTTTAACCGGGAGGTCCAAGGGTTCGAGTCTCGACGCTGACAGGATTTTCGACAGTAGTTGCGTAGCTTGCCGGAATTCAGTCGCTGTTTGGAGGAGAATTCTAGCGGTCGGCTGCTTCAATCGATAGTTTTCCGTGTTTTTTCCGATCAGCACCAGGCGTATGTCGGAGCAGTACTTTAACAAATGGGCCACGGACCGCGCGCGATCATTCATTCCTCCTCCTTGTCGTATGCTCATCTCTTCCTTACACACACTTACAAGCACTATGCTTCAACACTTATCGAGAAACCAGTCGGGGGCTTAGGGCTTGTCCCGGCTGGGGAGGCTCCCTGCTGGTGGAAGATACCTGGTTGAGGAAAATCCTCGCAAGTCAAATGTCGGCGACGGATCTTTCCATCAAGCAGATCCCCGCTACCTCCCGCGATACAGACATACACGACACCTACGGGAATAATGACCTTAGCAGTTGATCTGCCCGGAATCACTAATCAATCGATCAATCTAGTTTACCATGTCGACTCGCAGAATTCGCATTTACCATGTCGACTCGCTAATTCGTATTAGTCACACAAGAAGTCCCAAATGGAGTTAATGCAAGGATAAGGTTAAGGTTACGGTAACAAGGCTAAGGATACTAAATAAGAAATATTTTATGCTTCAAAATTATTACAAGATATTCCCTGAGTGTTTCGTAAAGCCATTGTAATATTTAAATACATTTTTATTTAAATGAAGTACAGAAAAATAAAAAGTCAATTTTTTAAACAAGAAGCAAAATTCTATTATGATAAAACTTTGCACCGATCAATTTTTCGGGGTTCAATGCTATAAAACCATAGAAAAATTATTTGTGTTTTCAGCATGGAGAATCTCATTGTAATGCTATTGATGAGGAAACTACGTCGTTGTACAATACTCCATTTTTAGGTAATAACGCAGTAGTTTAATTTTGTTTTGTTCCGCGAGTCAACAACTCATCTTCACTGAAAAAACCAAATGCCGAAGGTAAATATTGAACATGTGAGCGAGCGTTAATATATTAAAATGTTGCCAATATTGACATTTTCTAGGAAAATTCTCGCTCAACAAATTCTCGCTCCAAGGTACGAAGAGCTTTCGACTGACAGATTTTGACGCAGAAGGCAAAACAATTTCTATTCGTTGCTCATTCTTCCTGCCGTTCAGAAAAGTTCCTCTAGTGGAAATTTAGACTTGTTCATCAATCTCCAAAGTTTGAATATCTTCAAAGATTTTTACGTTCTACATATAATTGAACTCTCTCTACTCTGATTTTCGAGTTAGAAAAAGAATAAATAGAAGAAGAACCAGTAGTCTCATCATTGCAAATTTTGTTTTTTTATCTCAGAGCTTTTCCGCAATCAATTCACACAATTAAGACAGGCCGTCTCTTTGACCGTGTGCGTCAAATTCTTAAGACCGTCTTTAGAAATACCGCATGGATATGTTCCTTCATTAGGAGCATCAGGTGAGGAAATGACGTTGGAGTTTACCAACACGTCTGCGCCGGGACGGCGACCTCGGCCCCTAACAGTTCTGCGAGCGAGCGCAGTGCAGCCAAAGGGCCCTGCGGCGTGTTTATTAGGGGCGGTTGGCGGCCCTGCGCGTCCATTATGCGGCCGGGAGCCAATTTGGCGGGCGCGTTGCGGCCACAAAAGCGCAGGCAGCCACTGCACGCGACAGACTCTTAACCTCTCGCTCGCTCGTCGCGCGCCGCTCCACCTGCGATGAACGGCGTGACGGCTGAATAAGCGGCTACATTTTCACTTCCGTCGCTTTGAGCCGACGACATGAAGTTGACACTTCGAGGCACCAATCGGCGGGAGTGCACTTTACGAAACAGAAAATACCAAACGTTTCTCCTTAGTGTTTTGGATAGGTTTTCAATGCGTATCATACATGACATGCGTTGAGGTACAATATTTTTTACATTGTCGCATATGTACTGTATATTCCGAGAAATGTACGTGGTACACAGAAAGTTAACGCTGGCGTGAGATTTCAACGGAAAGTTTTTAACTAATTTTACTGATACAGACTTGCTTATTCACTAATTAACAAAATGTTAACTTGACAGTTTTTCATAATTCCCTCTTTAAATTCCTTCCTTAAGAGAGCGTGTAGCATCACTCAACTGTTTTCATATTTCCCTCCAAACCACAATCATCTGAAAGTTGGTAAGTTGTGGCGGATCCTGGGGGCTGGTGCCTTTTGGTCATGCATCCCCCGCAAGATCTAAAGAAAAACATTAAAGTGGAAAAAGTGCAGGAAAAATAAAAGTTAACACAAGAAAAAATTGTAGAAATGTCAAAAGTGTATTGATAAAGTAAGTCACATGTGCACTACAAAAATAACATACAATATATTAACAATTATGTTTATTATTTACGGTGCCTCTCCCTCCAAAAAAGATCGATCGATCCGCACCTGTACGTTATGTAGTTAAGTTAGACAATACCAAGCAATATCATATCAGTAAATAATAATAATAAACAAATGGATGACAATAATGATTGCAATGGCCGGCCCCGTGGCCGAGATCGCTAAGCCAGAAGTGCCGTGGGTTCGAATCCCGCCTCGGGCGTGGGTGTATTTGTACGTGACTATATGTGTGTGTGTGTGTGCCGTCCTTTGACCCCTCACTATCATCATCATTCATCGTCCAGTACCTCCAGGGCTAACAACCCTGGGGAGTAAAACTCGGATCCAGAGTAATGCTGATCTCCTCTGGTGAACTGCATGCCCAACATGCCTGCGTGGTCCAAAGTGGCCTGTTCGCAAACATAATGAATGCAATGAACAGAAAGAGAGCGGTGTGGTGTGCTGTCGACAGCGGCGTGCGCGGTGGCGGCGGGGGCGGCGGCGGCGGAGGCGGCGTGCGGCGGGCGCGGGATGTTCGCGTGCGCCGCCGGGGGCGAGTGCGTCCCGCAGCACCGCAACTGCGACGGCCGCCGCGACTGCGCCGACGGCAGCGACGAGGCCAACTGCAGTGAGTGGCACTTCCTCTCCCTTAAGGTGGCTCCACACATTCGGCATTCGCCGAGTAGCGAGCTACTGCTCGCTCGATTCCGACCAGCTGAGGGTTCGGCGAATGTTCGCTTCCTTTGAAGTGTCCACAAGACCGACAGCGATGAGTAGGGCGAGCGCCGAATGTTCGTCGGCAAATTTGAAGCGACCCATCCACCCTACTCGGGAATTCGGTGAGCGGTTGCCTTAAAGACGTCTCCACATATTCGTCATCTGGCAAACAGCGAGCAACCGGACCCCGAGAAGTGTGGATGAGTTGCTTGCTATTTGCCAAGTGACGAACATTCTGCGCTCGCCCTACCCACCGCATGTCGGTCTTTTGGACTCATCAAAGGGAGCGAACATTCGCCGGACACATCAGCTGGCGGGGATTGGGTGAGCTGCTCGGCGAATGCCGAATGTGTGGAGCCGCCTTTGCATACAGGTAACCTATGAAAAACACGGCCAAATGGAGGTTTGTTTGCATACGATGCAGTCTCGGAGGCGATTGGTTGATTAATTAGTGGTTCCGAGCGCGGCAACTAGTAAGTTCATTAATCCCGTAAGTGTAGATCATGTTTTCCCCAGGAGGTGGGGTAATATTCCTCCTCAAGATGGCGAGATTCGGCGCCGACCTATCATCGGCTAGTAAGTTTTTCGAACCCCGTATCTCCCACCAGCAGGGAACCACCCCAGCAGGGAACCACCCCAGCAGGGAACCACCCCAGCAGGGAACCACCCCAGCAGGGAACCACCCCAGCTGGGACAATCTGTAAGCTCCCGACCGGTCTCTCGGCAAGTGTAGTAATGTAGTGCATGTAAGTGTAAATATGTATAAGTAAGGGGTAGGATAGATTAAAGAATGAGAAGGAAGTTCGCGCCCGGTCCGTGGACCTTTTGCTAGGATACTGTTCGGGCATTCGCCAGTTATCAACCCCAGAAACTGAGAAAAACTATCGATTAGAGCATCCGTTCGCTAAAATTGTCCTCTTGACAGCGGCTGAATTCGACCTAGCTATCTAGCTTGTTCTAGCGAAAATCCTGCCGCTGTCGGCACTCGAACTTAGGACCTCCCGGTCAGAGGTACTGCAGTGACATTAGTTGATTCCCCGAGCCAACCCTCCCGGTTTCGGTGTCGAAAATGGATGAATGAGAGACAACGCTTTGCACGGTAATTTCGTTTCCTGCAGGGAATCGTAATAGAAATGTTTCTTCCGGACGCTGCAAAACGGGCTGATGCTCGGCGGGAATAAAACTGGATGTGATTTCTACCAAGAAATTACCAATGTTTCATTTTTCATCCACTCTGGTCCGTCTAAAAATGCCCCTGTAATCCAGGTTTTATGTAGACGGCACAAGAAAGTTTAAGCTATTTTCACGCACTTAGTCTCGTCTATGAGGTCCTTGGATATTCCTTTTCTCTTTAGAAAATATTTACAGAAAGTTCCATGTGCAATAGCTCACCGGCAGCATTGTTGTCGTTGCTACATCGGTAAGCTAGATGTACTAGGGTTGATTACTCGACTGTTGCGGATTTTCAACACTAGTTATGACGCATTCAGCCACTTTCTATGGAAACATTTTAGCGTCCGGCTGCTCTGAATGATTGCTTTATGTGATTTCTTTGACTCTCTAGGCGAATGCCGAGCAATTCTCTGTAAAACGGGCCACGGGTTCCGTATGATCTTTCCTGTCTCATCCTCGTCCCCATTCCCCCTACATACCCTTCTTGCACTACACAACCACCCATGTCGGGAGGCCAGTCGGGAGGCCAGTTAGGGCGATATCCCGCTGGGGGAGATACCTGGAGGGTCAGCAGTTTCGCCTTCTCCTGTAGGGAACAAAAATGACAGGAAATCTCTGAACATTTGTGTTTGTCAATATAATGTTAAGTCTGTTGATTAATAAATTCAGTAATAAATCACGACCATTATCAAAACAGATAGACCACCATTCGCACCTTCTCTGTGTTGATGATGGTCGTAATTCATTACTCATTAATGTTTGTGCCGCAGATCGCTGCAGTTGGCATGGCTTGGTGACCTAAAGGCTTTCATGAGACAAATGCCAGACTCGTTTGTTCATAGTTGCTTATGTTAAATCATGAATATCTGTTCTTGTACCAATGAATAGACATAAAATATTTTCGAGAATTTTTCCGTAATTTAGTTATTTACTTTGGTTTGTATATTTATTGTTTTTATTTTAAGAGCTTTTCCTCTTTAAGTCTTCACGTTATTCCATATTTATACTTTCTCCTCTTCTAAGTACTTACGTATTAGCTGCATTATGTAACGTATTGCTGCAGTCGAAAGTAGGCGATTTTTCGATAATCTCCTAGTGTGGGGACCTTGAAATCGAGAAGGTAATACATATTGTTCCTAAGTATTGTAAATTATGTGTACTTCCTCTGATACGTCTTGAAGACAAAATCCACGTTTTGTGGTTCATCGATACCGATAAAATGGTTTATGCCAACAGTCCGTCTACGCATCTGACTTTCTGTTGGTCAGTCTCGTGTGTCTTTGTCTGTCTTTCTGTCTGCCGTCTATGATCAAAGCTAACGCCGAAACGTGCTGGTCGATCTTGCTGAACTCAAGGTTATGACAATTTGAAGAGCATATTTTGATTTTTTGGGATACTCTACTTGAAGACTAAACATTTTCAAATTTTCTCAAAAAGACACCAAATGATTTTATTAAACTTTTTCTTCTGTTAGAACAAAGAACACTTAAAATTGGCACGATATTCATTTTCGTTGAATTCTGAATTATTGAAGATTGCAAAATTTAGTAATAACGCGAGAAGTATGTGCTGTTGTAGCTTCGGTAGTAGCAAATTATGATCTTCTGAAATATTTTAAGGATAAAGAGTTTTCTACCAAATTATTATTTTTTTCTACTTTCTATTTCATTATTGTTTTTTGTTTTGACCACTGCGTACAAAGAATTCCTATCACAAAGTCAATTTGCAGGTCATAATGATTATTATGAAGGGGATGTCATGACATCGCCTTGAGTTTGAACCACGAATTATTAGCTTTAGAGCATTTTAAGTTGTTACACAAGGAAAACGAATCCACCAGACGCAAGTCGAGTTTCGTCCCGGACTCTTTAACCTGAGATAGTTGTGGAGTCCCTCGATTCCGCGAGCCTGGCTGTGCATTTCAGCTTTATTATTAAAGTTGTAGTTTTGAATATTACTACTTTTGATTTGTTGGTGATAGTTTCCTATTGGAATAAATTTATTACATTTTGAATAAATATTTTCAAATGGTTTCATGCATTTATTGTCATGTTTGAATATTTCTAGAATAAGATTTTAAAAAATTCCTGTTAATAATCACAGTAGTATTATATTGTGTTTGATCTTGCTTTTAGTACGAGTGCATGATCGTTATACTTTTTAATTTTATCGCTATTTGGTTTCGAATGGGGGAACTTTGGTAAACAAAAGACCGAAACCAATTATTAACGCGTCTCAATATACCAATACTATTAATGCCTGCAAGAAAAAATGCGACTTTTAGACCTCTAAATCTTATGGCCATTTTTATTTTTATTATAATTATTACTCCTCTATATCACGACTAAACATGTTATGTGTCGGCTGTATATAAAATCTACTCCAGGTTGCAACCAGCTACCTAAGGAGCAGATCTAGGGACTGTCGGTGCTTCTACAATACCTTGCGCAAAGTATGGGCTGTTCCAAATAAAGCGATTTCTTACACTTCCCAGTCTTTTGAATTACCTGGGAGTATAGACAAGTTTTTACACAAATTTTGCGGAACAAATCCCAGGAACTCCGATAATTATCGGTACGACCTGTGCTTTTACGGCCCCACATTCGGCTGATCTCAATTTCCAAACTCTTGTATTTAAGACGTTTCTCTGCCTCCTTGCTAACGACGTGTTGATCACTAAGATACAGCAACATCGACAAGTAAACACGATTGTTTCTCCAGATTCCGGATAACTATATCCGGTTTGTTTGCCGCTATCGTGCGATCAGTTTCAATTTGGTCATACAATATTGTACACAATCCAACAGACGTCACCGCTTTTGGTGAGCGTTCGTACCACTTGGGGCATGTGTTTGGAACTTCGAGGGCGGTTACAGATCTGCCAGTGGAGGTAACTACACACTCTGTCGTGTCTTTTCAGGTATTCGGTCTTTGCTAGGATTGGACAAGCTGAGACAATATGATCAAAGGTTTCTACGTATTCCTAGCAAATGCGGCATTTATCATCTTGGGAAATTTTGAGAACCGCTTTATCATAATGTCGTGTTCTCAAGGCCTGATCTTGAGCAGCTACTAGAACTGCTTCCGATTCTGGCTTCATTCTTCCCCTTTTAAGCCACATAAATGATTGATCTTTATTGATCTGCACCTTGTCCATTCTTTTTAGATATTGTCAGAGAAGTGGTTTGTCTCTCCACGATTTCTTTAACATTTTTTGTGTCTCACATTTCATGTTAGGTAGCATCAGAAGTTCAGTGTCTCTGTCATTCTGCGTGTCTTGCAGAGTCTTGTTCGCAATGCTTCTTGCTACACTTACAATGCCTATGTTTCCCATTCATAGGCCAGATTTCATGACCTGCCTCATTAGTGGGTCATCTTCATGGCTCAAGGGTGGAAAACATGATGCATTGTAAGCAGTTTTCTGGTTTTTCGATCCATGTTGCGAATTTCCTGCTCAGTCTAGTCCACTAGTCCGAAACTGTATACGGCTACAGGTACCGCCAAACTGCCTATTGCTGATATTTTATTCCTGAAGTTCAGAGCAGACTGCAAGACCAGTCTCACTCTTCTATAATACTCCCTGCAAATTCTCTCTTTCATTATGTCGTTCGAAATGGTCTCACATTTTTCAATGCGCAGATATTAGTAAGTTTTACCTGGCTCAAGGTTTTGAATCACGGTGCGCCTATCAACTTCAGTGTTCTCTGACGTGGTCATTTTGCCTCTTTTTAAGTTGACTTTTGCACACTTGTCAAGACCAAACTTCATGCAGATGTCATTGCTAAAAGCATTGATGACGGATAGCATTTGGGAGAGAATCGCTTCATTCTTAACAATTTAAGATCATCCATGTAAAATAAATGTGATACAGGTCGTTCATCACCATGGAGCTTGTAACCAAAGTCAGCTTGCGACAACTGTCTAGATGCAAAACAACAGAGGGGATAGTGAATCTCCTTGAAAAATACCCCTGTTAATCTGAATACTTCTGGTTTCTACTGCTTCCTTTCCGCTGTGTATTAGTAATCTATTACTCCACGACTTCATACTAGCCTTGCAAAATTCAATAAGTCTAGGATGAAATCGATAAATCTCCAGAGTCTTCAAAATCCAGTCTTGTAGTACACTATCAAAGGTCTTTTGGTAGTCAATCCAAGCCATGCTCAAATTACGTTTTCGTTTCTTTACATCATTCAAGATGACTTATTCAGTAGCAAGATTTCCTTACAGCCCTAAGAGCCTTTACGACATCATTTTTGTTCAGCTGGCATTAGAGGATTCTTATCTAGATATCTGTACATTTTGTCATATATGGCTGCAGTTATAACTTTGTACAGTACTGGCAGACAAGTGATTGGCCTGTAGTTCTTCGCCAAAGAGCTGTCTCCGCTTTGGGTAGCAAATACGTGATGCCGCGTGTGAGTCATTCCGGGAGTCCTTTGGGTTTTTAAAATGTTATTAACAGCCTTTGCTAGATGAGGATTGTATTGCTGTTAATTTCTTAATCCAATAAATCTGGATCTTATCAATCCCGGGGGACTTCCAGTTTCCCATTTTCTTAATTGCTTGGAAGAGGTCCTCTTCCGAGAATTGGTAAACATCTTCCACTGTTTCTACAAGTTCATCCGCAGCATCAACTTCAGATTGAATCCAAGATGTGTCTTTGTTGTAGGATCTGCTGTCGTGCCAGATTCCTGCCCAAAATGCTTCGACGTCATCTTTTGAAGGAGTGACAGCATTGCTATTCGGTTTTTGAGTCAGATTGCGATAGAATCTCTTCGCGTCTGTTTCAAACAATCGGTTCTGTACACGGAAATCTATTCTACGTTTGTAACGTCTAATTCGTTGAGCCCAAGCTTGAATTTTCTCTTTAAGCTTCTCAACTACGATTAGCCTGCTTGTGTCATTTTCAATTCGTTTTTTTTGTTCAACATTGAATATCTTTCTTTGAACTTTAATAGTGTGCGTTGATTTAGAAGATGCCCTCAGCTAAGAGTGATATTTGAGGACGAGTGTCGGCTATCCGTTTCAGAATTCTCTTCGTCCATGGGGGTACTGGGCTGTGTAATCTATTTTGCTGTCGGCCGTCGGTGTTCTTGGATGGCCCCAAAATTATCTGAGAGACCGAGATAACCATTTGTATACACGATGTGATTGATTTCAGTAATATCTAGATCTCTACCTGGGGTCTGTACCATCTCATTTAAGACAGAATTTGCTGCATCCATCACTCTCTTAGCTTTAGCATTTTCATGTATTCTCCTCAACGGTGCACGAGATTCAAATGGAAGTTGACGAAGTCCTATCTCGCGTCGGAGGAGATTTCGCATGATGTCATTATCGTGTAATTCATTGCCAGATGAATTTTCACCACTGACGTGTGATTCATTAGAAAGAGATGAATCTTCAACAGGACCATCGTTTTCAAATTCTACATGTTCGTCATGTGGATATTTCGATGGAAAAACAAACTCTGCATTTCTCTCAATGTCAGCAATTTGTTCTGCTGTGAATTTTTTCTGCTGAGTATGTATCGTCGTTGACTGGCAAGCTTCTTTGAGTGCTAGGGTAGGTCTCATCTCTGGGTTCCGCTCTCTCCATACCTTGAAAACTTTTATTTCTGAGCCACCATTTTTCGCTTTTGCATAGTAAAAGTAACACATCACCTCCTTCAATTCATCCCACTGTCCATCTCTGACGATGGCTTTCGAGCTACTGCCGGCTCTGAGTCCCTCGGACTAACATCCGTGGGATGACCAGACGTCGACAAGGTGACATTAGCTCGGTTTCTGAGCAGGTATGGGACATTGGTAGGAACAAGGCACGTTAAGATTCATTGCATTGCCTGATCTACCCATTTTGCTCATTGGTTTTAAGTGAAGATTCGCAGGACGCAAGTTCGAGCTCACAGATCACACTTAACCCTTGGGTTGTTTCCTCCATTATTGCCCTTTACTGCGACCCACAGTGGCCTCGGGGCATCCCCCCGCAGGGCCCAGCAAGGAGTCCCTCCCATCACCAGTCGGCATTACTAAACTCTACGGGATTTTTACTGACAGCTGAAGATAGCGTCCTTCGCTGGCTAATGCAAGGTTCGGGCCTTCACTCTAATCAGTGGCCTGGTGTGCCAACCCAGTTTCTTTCCTGTACCTTCCATGGGCCGACAATAGGAAGTCCAAAGGTTCATGACCCTTCCCTCCCTACCTACTTCCCACTCTCCTCAAAATGGAGTACTTCTTCGTCTGACCCCTTACCTTCAACCTATCCAACAAGGGAGGCCCTACCAGTAGCCAGGCTACCGTTGACATAGCTCTCAGGCTGATGAGGGAACTCAAGCTCCACCAACTGCAAGGTCGTGTACTCCCTAGGTGGAGGTATTATTATTATTATTATTATTATTATTATTATTATTATTATTATTATTATTATTATTATTGTTATTATTATTATTATTATTATTGTTATTATTATTATTATTATTATTATTATTACTATTATCATTGTCCTCTAAATTCACGGATGATGATGCTATGTAATATAATATAATTTACTCTTGATTGTAACCATCTTCCTAAGGAGATCTAGTGATTGTGGGTCTCTCTACTGTGATGGTTCTCACTTTTCCGTTAATAAAAGAACATACTATAATAATAAATTTACTTAATGCGAGAAAATAAAAATATTAATTTACTATTTGTTCAGGGCTGAACATTTTATGGCATACACCACGGATTTAAATAAGATACTGAACATTTTAAATTAAAACGCTTTCAAATTCAAAAGCAAATATTTATTCATAATAGTAGAAGAGCTTTGCATAATATTGTTTTGGAACTGAAAATAGCAATAAAACATTTAATTAAATGTCACAATTTTCGATAACAATACTTATCTTTATTAACAATACGTATCTACATTTGTCTTCTTCACCTTTCCAATAACAAAAGTCCTTCCTTCAGATTCAATTTCATATACACAATTCACCATCCTCTCTCCCAAATATTTTAGTCCATTTAATTTTTCGTAATACTGCCCTCAAATACACCGTTAATATGACATTGCATTTCTTCCATCAAGTTCTCCCCTGGATTACGCCACTCTGATTGAAGTGTTGTATTAAACTTTTCGACTCACTCCAGAACGTTTATTTTATTTCTGGTTGTTGTTTTTTGTGAGTCTTCGTAAATACCCAGTCTCCATGACACAAAAGCATTGGCAACCTGTGATTGTATTCCAAGTGCCCGTTACTTATTATCTTGACTTCAAATACGGGCGAAATAAAACGCCTGATTTCGACTCTTTACACTACAATATTTAGCGCAAGCTATGAGCTGTTTCCAAACACCGATGTTGATATTTCTGTTCTTATGAGGAGTTAAATGAGGAGTTGAAGTGGAGCGGCTGTGACGTTTGTTACCCCGGGGCTTTTGGCTGCTGCACGGGCGTCAGCGCCGGAGACCGCCAGACGACATGCGCGTGCCTTTCGCGCTACGCCCTGAGATGACGACCTTACCCAGCTGCGTCCCCCCCCCCGCCCACGCCCACGCCCACGCCCACACCCCGTCCCCGCCCCCGTCCCTGCCCCCGTCCCCGCCCCCGTCCCCACCGTCACCGTCCCCGTTTCCCCTGCTTCCGGTCCCTGTCCCCCCGCTTCCGCCCCCCCACCCCCACTCCCGTCCCGCCCTCGCCCTTCCCCTGCCTCCACTTCATCTCCCCCCGCCCCGTTCCGCTCCGCTCCGCTCCGCACCTCACCCGCCCCGCCCCGTACCCCGCCCCGGCCCCGTCCGCGCCCCGTCTCCATCCCTTACTCCGTTCCCGTCTTCCCCTCGACCCCTCGGCCGCCCGCGTCACCACCTCCTGTCCTCGTCTCTGTACCTGTCGCCGCTTACGCCCTGGCCCATGCCGACGTCCTTGCGTACGCCCACGCCCTCTCCCACGCCCCCTCCCCGTCCCTCTCCCTGTCCTCGCACATGCTCAAAGGCGCTGCGCGGGAAGCCTCATGACCGAGATTGAGAACAAAATTCGTCCAGTGTTTGGGCGGCGAAAAAGCTTTCCTTCCATGCTACCAGCAATACGACAAGTTCTCAATAGGTGAACCTCTCGTTGGGAAACTTGCGATGTAGAAAATTTGTGAGTTTCGAATGCTAGTTTCTAGGATACCACCTCTCTCTGACCACTCAGTTGTGGATTTTTTATCGGCTTCAAATCGAGAGAAAATGAACTTAGGCGTGCTCGGTGCAGACCCTTTATGTCACATGTGCAGCAATTAGTTTATAATAATGAGGTGTGAATCAGGTCAAAATTGAAAAATAAAAATTTAAAAGAACTCTTTTTAATGAAAACTAGCCATCTCAGTTGGTTATAAATAGGCATCCTAGGCCTACAAATGTCACTTAAAGAAGCAGGAATAAATTTGCTTTGGGGCCGAATAGAGTCTGAGAGATTTTGTTCATATAACCGGAAAAACAGATTTCGCGCATACAACTTCCTTCTTCACTGACCGTTGCACCAGTACATTTCGCGACCTACAGCTTATTTCCCATCTCCTGACATTGGGTTTAGTCGCCAAGTCTGGATCACAAACGCTTACTGTGTTTCATGCTGCGGTGTCTAAAAATCGTCATTATCTTAATACGAGGGTTGTACCAAAAGTAAGGTTCCCAATGAGCTACAGCCTCGAGGGAAGGTGCTAGGCTATATCCGACAATAGTGCCGTGCGCATTGGTGCCTTATTGCTTTCACCAATTGCGCAACGAAATCAAATAACTTTGAAGAGAGAAGTGGGGAGTTTCAAATACGTTCGCCTCTTGGTGCTGGTATCTTCCCTCTCGTCATGCTTTAACTCTCTTTAATCATCCGTTAATCCTCCGTCATGCTTCACTCTCCTTGTGCCCACAAAGCCATTCGTGTTCTTGTGTATCTGCGTTAATTGGCAGATAATCAAAGTAAAATCAACTTAAAACGAGCAGGTATGTGAAATACAAATACTGACCCCATTCACCCTGATTCTAGTAACTCTGTGTCCCTGATACAAGTAAACCTCCTTTCAAACAAATGAGTTTTACCCATACCAAATTTATTTTAAAATAGTAAACAAAATTTCCGATCAATTAAAATATCCTATGAATACTTGTTTACAAGGTTACTTCGTTTTTCTTACTTGGCAGCGTGGGGGTGTCTCATCACAGTGGAATATCTCACGGCATTTCGCGTCGTTCTCGGTTGTGCCGCTAGGAGCCGCATGATCGCTACTGTATCGAGTAGTGCTAGCGATCATGCGACTCCTAGCCGCACACATGATAACGACGCGAAATACCGTGCGATATTTCATTTTGATGACACACCCCCACGCGCCAAGAAAGAAAAACCCAAGTATATGTTTGTATATATTTTCAATATAATAATATTAACAAAATAACATGATCAGGAAAACAATTTACAAACTTTTCGGGTTCCCAGATCCTGACTATTCACTGTAAATGCAAATAATATTGAGCAGTAGCATTTAATATTGAATTCTCTACTAAGGATTTCATTGTCAGTTGGAGAAGCTTGTTTGTGATTTTATCTATTTTCCGAAGAAAAAAGTCTTTGATCCTATGTATTATTGAGGCTATCCGGGACGACCTGCGTCTGTCCTGATGGCTGACGTTTCGGCCAACATGTTGTGGCCTTTCAGTGCATACTGCTGAAGGCCACATGATGGCCGAAACGTCAGCCATCACGATAGAGACGAGGTTTGTCCCGGATAGCCTAGACAATACAGACTCCGGCCGCGGAAGCATACGCAATCATGTCTTTAATCCGATATAGCTAATCCTAAATAGCCAACCCTCAAACCACGACTGTGCTACAATTGCATCCACATCTAAAATTAAAGGAAACGTAGGAAAACAGCGGGCAACTCAGCCCTAGTTGTTATTTTCGTTTCCATAATTTATGTTGAAGAAATCGTTATCTTCTCTGTATTTTGATTGCTCAGTAAGTCTCTTTATCTTGAATGATATATGCTTTAGAGTTAAAAAAAATAGCAAAGATATTTCCGCTTCTATATTTCGCAAACATAAAGACACATTATTGCTTCAATAAGTTCCATCATTGAAGTTAACTATGAAACTGTAAAATTCTCCTAATAAATATCAGTAAGAATTCTAATGACAGGAGTCGTCGCTGAGTTTTAATGAATTAACAGGTTCCCTTCTAAACTACAATAATGCGTTGGGTAACTTTTATGAGAAATAGTAGTGGTATATTTTCTTTTTAAGGTCGCAACAATCATCTAGGTCGTTAGCGACCACTATCGAATTTAACCTTCTGGTAACTGTGAAGATGACATGATATGATGTTACGAACGGAAAAGGACGAACACAAATACAACCATGCCCGAGGCGGGGCTCGAATCGCTTAGCGATCTCGGACACCGGATCGGCAGTGGTGTCTTTATTAATAGTCTCGACCAGAAAATCCAAATCACCTGACTTATGCATGTCAACTAATTGCGTTCCCCTCCTCCTCCTCCTCCTCTTATTTTCCCTCTCTTTTTCATCCTCCTTATTCTCCTAATTGTTCTTACTCTTCTCCTTCTCATACTTCTTATCCTTCTTTTCCTTCTCCTGCTCCTCCTCCTTCCTTCTTCTTGTTCTTATTCTTAGTCTTCTTTCTTTTTCTTCTCCTGATTACAATTAAGTAATTGTAGAATACCATTCCCTGTTTCTTCGCTACTTGATAAATTATATTCAAAGGTTTTCTGTAAAAATACTTACGCTTTCTAGTTTGTATTGACATTATCTACAATTACTATTCTCAATTTGTCTCGTTCAAATGTCTTTGCTTTATAAGGACATGGCGAAAGCATGATAAAGTGGAAATATATTCATTTAATTTTTGGGGATAGTAAGAGTAATGTTTAAAATATAAAACGAATGAACTGTTTCGTGAAAAAGAGGAAATGAACGGACTGTGGAGGTATTTTGAAGGAGAAGTTGAGACTGTCTCGGGGAAGGAGGAGTAGAGGGAAATTGAGCTCGGGGTCGGAGGAAATGGAAAGGACGTGCTATGACTCTGCTTGTCAGCAGAGTCATAGCACGTCCTATATGCGAGGCGAGATATGGCGCGGTCTAATGGGCCTAGGAGTGAAGGAAATGAAGTGAGCTAGGGTATTTATGGAATAGATAGAATGCGGAGTCATCTTGAGAGAAAACATGGTGTAAATTTCAAGAATTAAACTATTTGTACTTGAATCTTAAGGAATGGAATTGGCTGATGTTTGAGGGAGTAGTTAGTAAATAGAGGTTCTTGAAACAGTGAAGAAAAATAATTATTGTGACTTGATAAACTAGCAGAAGCTACAAGAATGAGTCGTGGGGCTGCGATAGCTCGGAGTCAACATCGTTGCCAATGCAGCGTCGTTGGTCTGGAGGTCGTAGAGCTCGAGTTCTGACAGTGACGGATTTCCAACATCAGCTGCATATCTAGGTCGGATTCAACCGCTCTATGCAGGAAGGATGTTCTAACCGGCAGTCTCCGTGTTTTTTCTGATCAGTAACTGGCGAATGTTGGAGCAGTACTAGTAAGAAACGGCCACGGAGCGCGCGCGATCTTCCTTTTCACTTTCCCGTATATTCTACGTGCATACGTATAGTATAGGGAAAGTTATGCTGCGCGAAGAAAACGGCGAATTTTCGGCCGAAAAACTCTTATTACAGGGCCCTGGTTACGAAAAAGTGGATAAATCCAGTTGCTAAATTAAGAAAAAAATCTCCTAACACGTGGGGTAGCCAGAATACTGGATTTGTGGGTCCTTGAAACCGAAAAACCAATTGAAAGCAAAATGTCTCTGTCCGCCTGTCTACTTTCTGTCTTGTCTGTCTATCTGTCTGTCTGTATATCTGTCTGTCTATATGTCTGTAGGTCTATCTGTCTGTCTATTTGTCTGTCTGTCTATTTGTCTGTCTGTCTGTCTGTGAACAATGCTAGCGACTAAACCGTTCAGCCGATTTTCTCCAAAATTGATACTCCCCGATCGATCTGGCTGATTTCGTGTCCTCTTGAATTTGAAACTGGTATTTTAATTTTGGGAGGTACTTTGCACGAAGCTCCCCGGACATTTTCAAAATTTTTTCAAAAACGGCTCCAATTTTTCTTTAAATTTCTTGTAAGAATAGAGAAAAATACACGTATTAAGGTGGCATAGGTCCGATTTTCACGGAATCTTCGAGATCACGGAATCATTCTGAATTTTCTAAAATTGGAGGAAGACGCCGAATAAAATTCAAACTTTCGCAACTACAAAATTGCAGATGATTTTTCCTTCAAATAAAATTTGTTTTTCATTGTGAGTTCTTTCTTCAAGGTACATTCGAGCAATTCCTCTCTTATGTCCACTCTGCGCTTCTAGACTTCGCTCTTAAGCCAACTCCATAAACAGTAATCCAATCTGCTCGCTCGTATTTTAGATGCTTGTGCTCAAGTAAAGGAATGCAGAAATGAGCTCAGATCAGTAACATAACCTCTGTCTACAAGAGCAGTAAAATGCATTGAAATTGACAGTCAGCTGTTTGAACATCTTTTGTGAGGACATTTACACCGTTAAACAAACTATAACATAACAGTATCTTCATTTACTGTCACCTCTACTTTTCCCGTTCCTAGTTGTTTTCATTAGTTTTCCCTGAAACGGGCGTATGTTTATTAAAAATTTTTTTGTTCAGAATCACCAGTAGTATCACCCCTCAAAGCATGTACCTTTCCTCCTGACTCACCGTGTACATTGTCTTTTGATAAGAACACACACACACACACACACAAACAATATTTTTGTACGAATTATACGAGTTGGCTTGACGAGCCTTCCCCCTTTTAGGAATAGACGTTACCATTTAAATTCTCGTATTCCTAGGGTTAATAAAACAATAGGTGGCCCATTTCTAGCGAGCGAGCGCAGAACGCAAGTCTCCTCCGTTTGTGGGGCGTGGCGCGGGGCGCCTGAGGGGCGAGGACGGGCGCCGTCGCCCTCAAAGGCGCCTAATTGCGGCGCTGAATGGCGCGCGGACGGCGCCAAGGAGGTCGCGCAGGCGCCGGGCTCTCCCAGCGCTCCGCATTCACGGCACGGACGTCGCGCTTTATTTATTTGCTTATTCATTTGTTTCTTTCGAAATCGCCGACGCCGCCCCTAGAGTCAGCTGTGGGGAAATGCATGGGATTGCGACATTTGGGGCTACTCCATCTCGCCATACATGCCGCGTGAAGTGAGGTGTCTTCCTGGCCTGCGCCGTCCCGCCTTGCTTTTTGCTGCCGGATCTTGCTAGACCCTAGCGGGCTCTGCCGTACCCTGCTGTGCTCTACCGTGCCGTGCCGTGCCGTGCCCTGCCCTGTCCTGATCTTTCATGCTCTTTCTTGACGTACCCTGCTTTGCCACGCTCTGTCCTACTCTGTTCTATTCTGCCGTACCCTGCTTTGCCACGCTCCACCCTGTTCTGTTCTATTCTGCCGCGCCCTGCTCTGCACTGCCGTGCCTTGCTGTGCTGCCATGCCTTGCTGTGCTGCCATGCTCTTTGCTGTTCTTTCTTGCCGAGCCCTGCCCACCTCTGTCCTACCCTGCTCTGCCGTGCCTTGCTGTGCCCTGCCATGCCCTGCCCTGTCGTGCTGTGCCATGTCATACTCTTCCGTGACGTGCCCTGCTCTGTCTTGTCGTGCCCTGCCCTACCGTACTCTGCCGTGCCCTGCCTGCCCTGTCCTGCTCGGTTGTGACGTGCCCTGCCGTGCCCTGCTCTGTTTCGCCGTGGCCTGTGCCCTGTCATACCCTGCTGTGCTCTGCCCCGATCTGCCGTTCCCTGCTCTGCCGTGCCTTTCTGTGTCCTGCCGTGCCCTGCCGTGCCCAGCCGTGCCCTGCCCTGCCTTGCTCTTTCCCGCTTTCCCTTGCCGTGTCGTGCCCTGGCGTGCCCTGGCGTCGCCTCGCCTGCGCCGCCCTGCCCCGCTCCGCGCCACCTTGATTTATAAGCGGCTGCGCGGCGTCCCGTTTCCGGAAGCGGCAGCGGCGACGAGGGCGACCCCAAAACGCCTCCGTCCCCCTGCACCCACGCGTTAACGGATGTGTCCTCCCAACGGGGCGATGGAGGAGACTCATTACTTTATCGCAGCCACACTTCACCATGATTATTATTAAATGTTTGATTAATCAACGAAAATTTTTTTGTGTGCTCTATGCTCCATTTGTTTTTTATTCTTTTAAACCAACATTTAACAATTACATATTAAAAGCAGAATATTTCAGTGTTTTCACTCTTTTATCACATGTTACATGCGTCATATTCTGAGAACAACTTTAAGCAAGAATAATTGATGTGTTATTGACTGTTCTTTGCAAAATAATAATTGTTTTTAATATATTATTATTTCATATGACTTAAATAATGTAAAATTTATCAAACAAACATACTTTCTCGCATTGCTTTTACATGGTCCTAAATGGTCGTTTTACACTACTACATAAACCAGCAAAAGTGTTTTCTACCAGCAGTTTTTTTCCGTTCTGAACCCGAAATCTGATTCTCAAAGTTAACGAGCCGACACTAATACTACTACTACGCCACACTAGTACCATATGGGTCGAACAGAGCCATAAAATGAATCGAACCGAGCCATAAAATGGTAAATGCATGATAGGAAAACAATTAATATGATGGTACCAAGAAGAGATGTGAAAGACTGTTAAAAAGTTAAAAATTCGAAAATTACATACAGACACTTCCAGTTTATTTATCGTAATTATCAATATTTGCGATTCGAATGGCTTCACGGGGATTTCAATCATGTTCTTGAATTTTCAATTATTTCCTGTGACAATAGCGAATTTTGACAAATAATATTCCCCGACCAGGACTCGAACCAACGATGTTTACCTCGGAAGAGCTGTGCCAATGCTTGCTATTTAACAACTGTGACCACCTCTGCTACGCATGACATTTGCACTTATATAATAGTAAATAGGTGTATGGTAGGATCATTTCTAGCATTAGGGAGCCGAAAAAATCCAGAGGATGTGAAAAAAAATGTCGTTTGGGCGCCCAGAAAAGGTATCTAGGAAGATAATCATTCATAACATAAAACCTAATTCAAACGATACAGATAAGCAAACTAAGTTCTGCAAAAAAAAGTCTTTGCCATTCTATAGCACTGCTAGTTTGATTGTTAATTTGCCGTCCCTTAGTACACATGTGGAGAAAATTTAAAGAAAAACTTGGGAGCGGTTTTTGAGAAAACTCTTTTCGCAAAATTCAAGCGCCAATTACACAAAACTACTCTTTTTTACACAATTGTACATGACTTTTTTAAAGAATTAATTTTGTACAACAGACTTTGTCTGAAGCCAAAATCTATGTACAATTTTGTAGTTTTAATTTTTTTTTGAAAAGAAACTTTCCAAAAACCAAGCATCACCCGGAAATAGGATTAGCGCCATATTTTTTATCGTCCCTTATTACGCAAGTGAAGAAAATTCAAAGAAAAAATTTGGAGCGGTTTTTGAGATACAAAATTTTGGTAAATTTCAAACGCAATTTACGCAAAAACTACTCGTTTCTAAACAAACGTAGTCCATGACCTTATTTAAAGTAAAATTTTGTACAACCGACTTTGTCTGATGCAAAAATCTCTATTTTCAATTTTGCAGTTTTGAAATTATTTTTTTTGCAATTTTCGAAAAATTGGAGATATCAACGAAAATGTTACCTGCATCATTCTCTGGAACGTCCTTTGCACTATTCAACAACAAAAGTTGAACCAAAAAAAATTTGGAGCCATTTTTTTGAAAACTTTGAAAATGTCCAACAGCTTCATGTAAAGTATCCCCCAAAGCTAAATTACAGGTTTCAAATTCCAGGAGCCTCGAGATCAGCGTAATCGATTGGGGATCATTTGCGTTGATCACAGATGGACAGACGGACGTTTTGCCGTCAATAGATTTTTCAGTATCAAGAAGCAACAAAACGGATTTTGGCCACATCACGAACTAGAGGATATTTTTTTTAAATGTAGCAATAGAATTGATTCACTTTTTCGTTACCAGAACCACAGCTATAAGTGTTTTTCTGGCGAAAATTCGCCATTTTCCGCCGCACAAGTACATAACATTCTCTTCTCGAAGTATTCGTAAGGCGAGATAGTAAAAATGTAAAATGATTGTTCTAAAACGTATGCCTGCAAAACCGTGTCAGAAGAGTCCTTTTAATTTCCCGCATACGTACGTATATACGGAGTGATATAGTATAGAGAAAGCTAAGTAAAGCTGCGCGAAAAAATGACGAATTTTCGGCAAAAAAAATTCGTTGCGGAGCTCTGATAACTAACTAGCGGTGCTACAGAATGGCACAGACTTTCCCGTATTAGATTTCTATTTCCTTGGGTCTGGGCTAACTATTCGGAATTGCCACATACTCGTGCCAACTGTCATCTATCGCCGCCAAATCATATTTTTTGACATTTTCTTACTTTTTCGGTTTTCAAATAGGCAGAACGGAAATATTAATTTTAAAATATTAAAAACAGTAAAACCTTGTCCTAAATGGCAATTTTCTTTGAGAAATTTCTAGCCGTTTTCAAGAAAATGGCATTTAAGCGCTACTAAAAATGCGAAATTTGAAGCTATTTTTCACAGAAAACTTTTAAGTTTTCGAACACTTATTAACACAAATTATTCGGTAATGTGCATATTAAAAGTGTGAGAGATCTTTCAAAAAATTACATTTGTGTAATTTTTGAAAAAATGCCACAAATTGAACTTTACATCATATTGACAAGTGCAATTAACACTATCCGCTCGAAAAGCTGGAAGAAAAAATTTGGAGCCATTTATGAGAAAATGGCGTTTGAGCGTTTTTTGAAAATGCGGAATTTTTAGCTGGTTTTCACCGAAAACGGCTTAGTTCTCGAGAAACTTTTCTTGACGTTGTTTAAAGCATATGTACTCATAAATATAATAATGTATACAAATCGCCGTTAATGTAAATATTACCGACGTGAGATACAAGTCAAAAAATTACATTCTTCTAATTTTTGAAAAAACAAGACTAGATGAATATGGCGTTTATGTCTTCTTATAAAGTACATTGGGCACTATCCCTACCAAAAGTTTAAAGGAAACATTTTGTTCCGTTTTTGAGAAAATGTTGTTTTTGTAATTTTTTAAAATTGCAAATATTTCGCGCAATGTTGCCAGAGAAATATTAAAATTTTCAAAAAAAAATGTACACATGGCCTTACAGAAGGAACTTCCTTTGAGGAACAAATTTTATTTGGAGGACAAATATCTATCTTCAATTTTGTAGTTGTAGGAAGACGCCGAAAAAGTTCGAAATTTTCGTAATTTTCGAAAATTCAGAGTTAACCGTGCAAACCAGATCTATGCCACCTTAATAAGTGTATTTTACTCTATTCTTACAAGAAATTTAAACAAAAAATTTGAGCCGCTTTTGAGAAAATTTTGAAAAAATACGGGAGACTTCATGTAAAGTACCCCCAAATTTTGAGGAAAGTTTTTCAAAATCGCGGCGCCTCGAGTGGAAACAGATCGACTCCATATATTCGTACGTATACGGGAAAGTATATTACGTACATTACTCTGTATATATGTACGTATACGGGAAAATAAAAATTGATGGAATCAATTCATTGATATAATTTGTATTGCTCTTGAAAAATGAAAGTAATATTTTTTTACCTACAAAGGCATGTGTGAAAACCAAACGAATAAAATACTGCAGAATTTGAATCTTCCTGGTGTTACGGTGTTAAATCAAACTGTATAAGCCCTTCAAAGCTTATAAAAACACGAAAAATCCTAAACAATATTTTTTCTTAAATTATTCAAGGGTATGCAATGTTTTTATCGTTATTCTCGTTCGAAATTGTCATATTCCAGGAATTTTTTCAGAGCGGTACCCATTGCAAATTTCTTTTCTCAACATCCACAAAACACACTCTTCAAAACAAATTACCTTAAATTAAACCGTTAAACATGTTTTTGTAATATCTGCACGACAATTAAAATTAAAATACCAGTTTCTTTCAATTGTAAGCGTCTTCTGCTTTTGAAAAATGAGATATTTGATAACAGTGGATTTCACCAACACTCGTCAAATCTCTCTTGACGATCGTCATTTTTGACGAACGTCAAAATATTGACACATCATTACGTTTCACCAACGCCTTTCTGTTAGAATTGACGCCCCGTTAACTTTGACGATTCGTCAAGGATCGTGTGTCGATTTTTTCCTTCTCGTACAGAGGTTGGCTATCATGTCGGGTTACAACGCGGTTCCGCATTGGCTATTGAACCTGTTGACTACTGAAGACGAACTATTATGTTCGGTAGGTTGGCAAGAAGTCCACAGTAGATTTCGTGGTTCGCACATGAAGAAAATCACATATTTGCACATTAACGAAGAAATACATTTTTTATTTCTGAATAGTGCTAATTCAATTCCCCTGAAGACAAAATTTGCACATTTGTGCAGTCTCTCATCTCTGTATCTCTAGAAATGTTCGCTATTATAAAAAAAAGTGTTTTTGGTTAGGATTCGGCACCCCATGGAAATACCACATTCTATGGGCATAGAGAAGGATTTGCGAAAGAAACAATCTTTCTATTTACGCAATCGCTCTTTGTGATGACAAAATTCCATTGCAATGGCCGGAGGAAATGTCATGCAGCATAAAATATTAAAGATATTTACTGGGCATGGGCGTTTATTTATGTGTTTGAGGGATATTTCAAACGCAGTTTTATTTCTTCTAAATTCTTCAGTAACACCGTTTTCCACATTCTCTGGATATGAATTGAAGATCTTTTAATTATTAAAAAGTATATATTTTTGAATAATTGCTTGTTCTAGATCCATGGTTTGTAATTATGCAAAAGTTAAGCATCAAAATTATCTCCCTTGATATCACACATGCCCCACTTGAACAGCAAAATAGTAAAATAACTAGTTTAATGAAATTCAATGCACGCGTTTGATTCACCCTAACCTCACAACAGCAGTTTAACGAGTCGTCAAAGACGTTGATGGCGGGGTGCCGGTCCATCAAAATTTGACGAATACTTTGACGATCGTCAGGATCGATTGTATATCAGACCTTGGTGAAACGTAAATAAGGCGTTTGACGCACCGCCAATGGTTTGACGTCCGTCAAAGCTGCTGATCAGCGTTGGTGAAATCGACCGAAAATGTTGACACGTATTACAGGCGCTACTACTTTGCAGTTTAAAGAGATTTGACTCTTTGCACGTAATTGAAGAAATTGATGACATCTATTGAAATTATAGGTTAAGAATCACTTTTCTGACACAAAAAATTGTAAAACTTTAAACGGCCACAAGAAAAAATAAAAAAAGCCGTATAAAAACACTTGCCAGAACACTGTGTAAATCTATTATACGGACTGAAAGTTGTTGTCTTACGAATTTATTTCTGTATAAAGAAATATAAAAGCATTAAAAAACTGGCTGTATTTGTGGGTAATAAGTTGGTAAGTGCAGTTAGTATTGGAGCATACCAAATTATAAGGACATGACAAATATTATCTTATTAGTAAGTACTAATATCTTTATAAGCAATTTAATAATAAATCATATTTATAAAAAAATATTCAATAAGCAATCTGTAAAACAGAGTGCAATTGCAAAAAATTCAGATAAAAGACATCAACACATATTTTCGACATTTAAAATATTAAAGTGTAAGAAACTTTGAGACTGGCTCAACTTATATCTTCAGCTAGTGGTAAGCGCTATTAGGGCAGCAGTCGATAGGGTGAAGCACTGTTCATGCAGCGCCCAGCAGCCCCAAGCTGCCTGACCAGCCAAGTCGCTGTTCCGGTCCTCCCACTGGCTGGTGGCGCCTTTACATAAGGCCTAGCAAAGGCAGTCTCAACCCAGTGGCAACGCAGTCGCTTCGAGTCACAGCCTGCACATAGCCTTCGAGATAAGACCCAAGATAAGTAAATTTTGTCTAACTTTGAAACGATGTACAAAAGCAGTCAGTAAACTTACGTTTTCGAAATTAACGGCATTTATTGCAGAATTTTGTCCTCTTTTAAATGGTATATGACACAAGTACGTATATAGAAATTAATGTTTTGGACTTTTGGCCAGCTTTTCGGGCTTTTCCCACAGTGTGCATGGTAGCGGAGAGTCTACCTACGTCACTGCACATCACTAGACCGTGGCCACGCCGGCCGTCGTGGAGGCCACTCCCCGCCGAAGTCCACCGTGCCCAACCGCCCGGTGCCAGGAAGTGGATCCTGGACCCGCATCTCACTTCCTGAATTCCCGGCAACTAGAAGACCCAATTATGTCTTCATATCTTATGAGCACGCCCTTATGCAGACTCATGTGTATATTATGTTGTAGCAAATATCTATCTTCCAGAAAGAACTTTCCTCATTCAGTAAATACACAACAGTTTGAACAATGTTCAGGATAACAAATTTCCTATAATTTTATGTGTTGTTCAGTTTCTTCTTGAATATTTGACTAAACGGCAGGAAAATATTGTTATTCATGGCTGAAGTTACAAGCTCATCTCCTTGGGACAGTACTTAATATTCATGTATTAATTTGAATCTTTTCTAAAAAATTCTTCGTGCGATGATCGCAGAATAAATTCCATTCATTTTGGTAAAGTTTCTTCTTCAATGTGTGACTACACAGAAGAATAGAACCTTGGTTCTTCAGGCTTAATATTATTTTTTTTCCTTTTTTGAAGTATTATAATTTTTGTGTTTTTTACCCGTGTTCGTCCTTTGTCATTATGTAGATGCAGTAATCAACTCCCTCATATTCCTCCTCCTCTTCCCCATCATCGTCAGCATCATAGCCTGTATCAAAATAGATATTATGAGGGACAAGGCATTAAGATTAATCATTACGAATCATAATATTTATTATTTATATAACGTCTAAAGAAATATGTTCCGTAGACGTCGAGAATATATTTATAACACAGCGGGCAATACATCGCATCTAAGAACCTGTTCAAAGAACTGGATGTCGAGATAGCTCAGTGGTAAACTTGGCGTAAACCAGGAGACCCGGTTTGGAATCCCGGTCGGTGTGACAATTCTTTGAACAAATTTTAAATATTGAAGTAAATGTACATGTACAGTTAATTCCATGCACACCTACAGTAAATTTAATGTAAAGGTACAATAAAGTAAGTATCATGTACGTACATTATATTTAATGCACACCTACTTTAAAGTTACTCTACGTACACATTAAATTTAATTTACGTACGTGATACCTTAATGTACTTTTACGTTAAAAGTAATGCAGAAATTTCTGACAGTGAAGGACAAACGAAACGCTCTTTCAGACAGAGAACAAAATATCATTCTAAGAACTTTAAAGAACATACCCAACGACTCAACTCTACCTCCCAACATACGCTCAGTTTATCCCAAGATTTTGGGATAATCCCTTAATCTTGGACACAGAAGTGAGAACATTTCCATGTTAACGTGACTGAATTTCTACAATAGCCTGTTATTTTGAGTCTAGGTTTATTTTATCATCATTTCTTATAGTGTATTTCACTACTTGATTTTTTTAATCAATCTATTCTATCTAATTTCGATGTAAGAATTTCGAAATTTTTTTGGTTTATTCAGGTGTTTCCTTGCTAAATTAGATCAACTTTGTCACGTGAATATTTTGTAGTATTGTTTTATAATTCTGTTTTAGTTTTCCTGATGGTGTAAAGAACAGTTACGAAACGTTATAAACGTTTGTCTTAAATAAATGTTTGTCATACGATATAGATGCTATTCTTCTTATCACTAGTGTCAATAATATCGACAATCAGAAAGGTATTTTTCCATCCGCAATTTCTATGTAGTTATCAGTTCTTTATTAACCGAGCGATGAATTTCATTATCACTGTTGGGACTATCAGAGATGCAGCCAATACCAGTCGTGAATTTGCAGTCCTTATGCGAAGCAAGGAATCATCTCCTCGGAAGCACGAGCGCAGAATGGTCATCAGCTTGCGGCAGAACTGCATTTCGCTGACAAGCGCTCCAAGCGACGCACTTCAGCCACTTCTGATTGCCGTCAGCGGCTGTCCACCCGTATCCCGAGATACGCGCCAACACTCCCTCTTCCGACGGTTCAAGCATCGCTACGGAAACAGTTTATATTTGCTACAGCGGTAGAATTGTGAACCACGACGTAACGAAAAATAATTAACTAGCGTACACGTGCGAGAACTCTCACATATTAAATTGCACCCCTTCCCCATCTTTTCATTTCCATATTAAGACGGAAATTTGTTTTAATTAAACTTGTAATTTGTAAATTGCAAAATTAATTTGTAAAAAAGAATTAAAACAGCAGACGTACTTACCTTTAACTAAAAATCAGCTGTGCTAGTGAATGGCACATATTTTCTAGCACTAATTTATACACTAATCTCATTTGTCTTGAACAGCTTTTCAATGTTGCCTTACACTTTCCTCACCTGCTACGTATAGGCGCCTAACTAGATATTTACTGTCTCGTATATACTCATTAAGAAGAGAAAGATATGTAATCGTGTGCCAGTATACGGCGAATTTTCGGCAGAAAACCTCTTTATTGCCAGACCCTTGAAACAAAAACATGGATAAATTCTCTAGCTTTATATAGCAAATTACATTACAGTTACAATTTCTCCAACATGTGCGAGCACGGTGAAACAGTCGAGTAATATTCTGGAAAGCATCGCGTTGCTTACACTAAAATACTTAATAGTATCAAGTATTTGCAGGTTCTATTCAATAAATATTTTAAATGTACGTACAGAATATCGAGTTTTGTTCAAAATGATAGCCACGGTACACGGCGGCGTAAACATAAATGATGAACACGATCCAACATTTATGAAAAAGACTGAATGTCCTGGAATGCTCGAATTGTTATTTGTAGCACATATTAATGTGAACTAGTGCTGTGGGCTTAAGATTGCCACGTAAATGATAGTATTATGTAGATTATTCTAAATATCGTGATATACTAAAAGCGTTTTGGAAATGGAAATATTCACTGTTTCGACTGTTTCACCGTTTAGGGGAAAAACGAGGAAATGCTCCGCGCAGAAGATGATGCCGCTGTCTGCAGTGTCGTTGCGGCCGGTTTGAATTTCGCGGCCCGGAAGTGACTTTTAAACTCAATTTTCTTAAAGACAAATTTTTTTCGGAAAAACTGGACCTGCCATTCTTCATGTCTGGCAACACAGAATATGTGATATTTTTTTGTAACGGGAGGTTCTGGACACCCTGTATAATATATTTTTCATGATATATTGTCGCAATTGACCCCATTTACGATTTTTTCGCCTTCACTTCTTTTATGTTCATATTTCAGCACTTGTAACGTTATTCAGTTGAATGATTTTTTTTCGCAACAATGCTGCATTCGTGAATCAGTACGGAAGCATCATGCATTGTTGACTCAATTCGAGTGCTTTCTTCTCACGAATATTCTCTCACTTATTACTTCTTCTCACTTATTAAGATGGCTTAGATACGAATTTCGGAGTTAACTCTGGATTTTCGAAAAATGCAAAAGTTTGAATTTTTTCGGCTTCTTCCGACAATTACAATATTGAAGATAGAGATTTTTTCTTCAAATAAAATTTTTTCTCCATTGTGAGTTCTTTCTTTTAGGTCATGTACATTTTTTTAAAAATTTTAGTAGTTTGTGCGCAACATTGCGTGCAATATGTGCAATTTTAAAAAATTACAAAAACAATATTTTGTCAAAAACGGTTCCAATTTTTTTCTTCGAACTTTTTGTAAGGATAGTACCGAATGTACTCTATGAGATGGCACAAACGCCATATTGCTCTATTCTTTTGTTTTTTCAAAAATTACATTAAATGTATTTTTTAGGCTGGTCTCCCACCTCGTTATTATTTATTTTATCGGCGATTTGTTTACATTACTATATTAATGAGTACATGTGCTTTAAATAATGTCAAATAAAGGTTCTCGAAAATTGAATAGTTATCTGTGAAAACTTGCTCAAAATTCCGTATTTTCAGAAATGCTCAAACGCCATTTTCTCAAAAATGGCTGCAAATTTTTTGTTCAAAAATTTCGAACGGATAGTGCTAATTGCATTCTTTAATATGGCTTGAAGTTCATTTTGGGATATTTTTTTGTTTTTTCAAAAATTACACAAATGTAGTTTTTTAAACTTATCTCACACCGTTAAAATGCACATTTCCAGCAATTTGTAAACACTATTGAATTTATGAGTGTAAGTGCTTCAAATGACTTAAAATGAAGTTTTTCGAAAACTCAAATATTTTCTGTGAAGAAGAGCTTCAAATTTTGCATTTACAGTAGCGCTTAAACGCTATTTTCTTGAAAACGGCTCCAACTTTTTCAAGGAAAATTGCTATTTCGGACATGGTTTAACTGTTTTTTAATATTCTTAAAAATAATATTTTTGTTCTACTATTAAGAAACCGAAAAATTAATAAAAGTCAAAAAAAGTATTTTGGGCGGCGATAGATGTCAAGAGTATTGGCAAGTCCAAATAGCCGAGACCAAACGAAACCGCAAACTAATACGGGAATGTTTGTGTCATTCTGTAGCACTACTAGTTTATACCTGATATCGAAGAATAGATTCATAGATTTAGTGGAGTCGGAGGACGTATTGATGTCGCTGGATGTGGGAGAAGATCAACATTTTGCTTGCCAGCAAATGAAAAAGGCGAACAATCAGGAGAGAAAGTAAGATGAGCTTATTTTTCGAAGAGAAAAAACAGTTTCTCACAGCATTGCTGTAATATTAGCTCCAAACTCCTCTGTAAAAAAATACGAGAAAGACTATTTATTTGATGAATGAATGTAGTTCTAAGGAAGATCATTTTAGTTCTTAGATCATTCGATATTCTTGTATGTTTGGTGAAATTCTTTTGTTTATTGCATCTGATTGTATTCTATGACTAGCTAAAGTATCCCACGTTGCTGGGGTATTTATCGTAATTCATTACCCAGGAAAAGGAATTCCATCTATTCTCGCCCTGCGGCAGAGTCTACTACTATCTATTCTATTGTATCCCCGCCCCACCCTGCTCCGTCCTTCTCTGCCATGCACTCATCTGATCTAAAGCAATCTAAAGCGTTTTTAATAGGGTATTCTGAAAAAAGTGGGTAATTATTGATTTATGTTAACGAGTGTTTAATGTGTTCGAAATGTAATAATTATTATAAGTATAGTATATTATTATATTGTAGTGTTAGGTAAAAATGTTTATCCATATTTGTCTGAATACGATTATGAGTGAATAGGTGTAGGCTGGTGTGTATGCGAGGGTTCCTAGGTCTTTGTATTGAAGTGCATCGGAAAAGCCCTCAATTTTCGTGCCCTTCAGTACGTAATTTGGCGTGAGAAATAATACGTATAAATATGAAAAATGATATATATATATATAATTTCATTATCATATATATATATATATATATATATATATATATATATATATATATAATGGGAGAATGGGGAAAATTGTTTTATTAATAAATTATCACCAAATATGGCATAAAGAATAGGAACATTGTTGACAAGAAGATATTAGTCATTTATTGATGGATTAGCAATAACATAGGGATTATAAACACGAGAAGGACTATGGGACAAGAATAGAAACAAGAGGCTTTTGAAAAGAAGAACTGAGATAGAACATTTTGGAGTTTTTACAACACTTCGTGTCAGGATCTTGTAGCGATCGGATGTCGGACTGTGTACATGGAAGTTATAGTTTCTCGAGATTGGCGCGTGATAGGATCAAGTTGTACGAACAGTAATCGTCATCTTTAAGATTTAATTTTGAGATTGGAACTCGGTGTAAGAACTACATAGTTAAGATTCAGGAGTATCGGGTTCGTAGGAAGTTTTCTTACAATAATTAATTAACCGAGTGTGGATTGAAGCGGACACCGGAATCCAGGAGAAGATAGGGTGCTGTGAAGCTGAACTTTATTTATTTATTTGTCAAAAAAACAGTAAAAACTGTATATGACGTGTGGGGAAAGAAATTTATCTGCGCACATTTTCTTGAGGGCCAGAATTAAAAAAGAAAAAGAAAAAAAAGAATTTAGAAAATAATTATTTTAGAAAAATAAAGATATTTGAAAAATGTTTTTTCCCGAGTTATAGAAAATCAATTTCAACTGTAAATGAACTACAAGCAAAAGGAGTGCTCAACAAAACGTGCGCACAGTGAAGCTACATTTACGTCCAGAAGCAAAACAAGGGGCCATCTCAGCATTTGCTCAATGGATCAGGGAAACTGGACAAAAACCTGATCGAGATGGGGGTCATTGACCCGGAAGCTGAAGTACATTACTTGTTACAGGCGTATTAAATATTTTTTTAAATGTATACAATGCAAACATAAACTAATTCATTATATATCTTTGTCTTGTTACATTAAACATTATTTTTCTTTTTCACGATCAGTATAGTCTCTAATTGTATAGAAACAGTTTTGCAGCAGAAAAGTATTTTACTTTTAACTTAAATTTGTGTACCGACTTTAATTGTTTTATGTCATCTGGCAATGCGTTGTAAAGTAACGTACATGTATTGTATGTTGATTTCTTGTACTGAGCTGTTGATACTGACACTTGATGCACGTGATTTCTACGGCGTGTGTTGTAATTATAAATATCAATATTGCATGAAAATATGTTCCCTCCGTTAAGTAGGTCATTTTTGACAAATATTACAGATTCGTAAATAAATAGACAAAGGCAATGGTAGTATTCCCAGCTCAATGAAAAGAGGCTTGCAGGAATCACGTGGAAGACATTTTTTCATTATTCGAATAATTTTCTTTTGCAATCTGAAGGTCTGAATACTACAGGATGAGCTTCCCCAGAATATTATGCCATATCTCAGGCGGGAATGCACATTTGCAAAATAAACGCAACGAGCTGCATGAAGGCTGACAGAATTTGAAAGAATTCTGAATGCGTAGCATAATGAACTTAATTTAGTGTTTAATTCTGTTATATGTACATTCCATTTGAGGTTTGATTGAATTGAAAGACCTAAAAATTTTGTTGCCTCAACATCAGCTAATTGCATATTGTTCATTTTCAATGGAACATGCGATTTCCGATTTCAAATGCAAAAATGCATTGAAACAGTTTTTCTTTCGTTAACGATTAATTTGTTATTATTAAACCAATTTAAAACTTCTGAAATTGTACTATTTACTGCATCTTTTTTGCAAAGAACATTCGTGTCATCAGCAAACAGAACCGTTCTTCCATTTTTAATAGACGAGGGCATATCGTTTACATATAACAGAAAGAGAATAGGACCTAAGATCGAACTTTGCGGGACACCATGCTCAATTGGCAAATAATTGGAAACATAAGTATGTAATGTCCTTTCGTGCCAGTATGGTATTTCTACTCTTTGAGTCCGATGTTTAAGGTACGAAGTTATCCAATCTAGGGCAATACCACGAATTCCATACGAAGGTAATTTTGAGAGCAAGATGTTATGGTCAATAACGTCAAAAGCTTTCGAAAGATCTAAGAATATTCCAATGGGTACTTCATTGTGGTCTATTCATGAAGCAACATCAACATCTTTGAGAAAAGAAAAAATGGCAGTTTCCGTAGATTTTGATTTTCTAAAACCGTGTTGTGAGTCTGAAAACGCTTTGTTTTTCCTGAGAAAAGTTTCCATTTGTAAGTAGAAAAGCCTCTCTAATATTTTTGAGAAAACTGACAAAAGAGAAATTGGCCGGTAATTTTGAATATCATTTTTGTTCCCTTTTTTTAAGAAGTGGCTTAATTTTTGCTGTTTTGAAAATATCTGGAAATATTCCTGTACATAAAGAAGCATTGAAAATGTGAGTTAACATATGTATAAAGGCAGGTGCACAAGTTTTTAATAAACAATCCGGAAATTCATCTAAACCAGATGAATATTTATTTTTTAGTTTACTGACTATTCTGAGGATTTCGTTGGGAGAAGTTTCGGAAATAAACATCGTATCGGAAATTTTTTGGGAAGTGTAAGATGTTGAATTTTGTGGTTTTAGTCCCTTCGTGAGATCAGACGCAATTATAGAAAAGTGTTTGTTGAAGAGATTGGCAACTTTTTCCGGATTACTCATTTCTCTTTCATTATCCTTTAAAATAACATTCTCTACAAGGTATCGAGATGATGTGGTTGTATTTTTTACGATATCCCACATTGCCTTAGTTTTGTTACTAGCGCTCAAAATGTCCTATTTTTCATTATTTTTGCCTTTTATTAAAATTCTTTTGTATTCTCGGAAGTATATATGGAAACCGGGTGATGTTTAGAAATAAAGTAAAGCGTACGTTTGTTTTTACACGATGTTCCAATTCCGTGTGTGATCCAATTATTAGTTTTACTTGAAATGTTTAATTTTCTATTTTTAAGAGGAAAGCACGTGATAAAATTAATTGAAACTTGGAGAAAAATAAATTATATTTTTCATTTGTGTCAACAGCGTTATAAACTGCGTCCCATGATTCCTTCATCAAGTAGTCCGTAAATAATTTTATATTAACTTTAGTGAATGCTCTGCACATGCATGTATTATTTATTGTGTCAGTGTTTATGTTCTTAGTAATTGTAAGAATTTGTGCATCGTGGTCACTGTATCCTAGATTATTCTTTCTTTCTTTCTTTCTTTCTTTCTTTCTTTCTTTCTTTCTTTCTTTCTTTCTTTCTTTCTTTCTTTCTTTCTTTCTTTCTTTCTTTCTTTCTTTCTTTCTTTCTTCTTTCTTTCTTTCTTTCTTTCTTTCTTTCTTTCTTTCTTTCTTTCTTTCTTTCTTTCTTTCTTTCTTTCTTTCTTTCTTTCTTTCTTTCTTTCTTTCTTTCTTTCTTTCTTTCTTTCTTTCTTTCTTTCTTTCTTTCTTTCTTTCTTTCTTTCTTTCTTCTTTCTTTCTTTCTTTCTTTCTTTCTTTCTTTCTTTCTTTCTTTCTTTCTTTCTTCTTTCTTTCTTTCTTTCTTTCTTTCTTTCTTTCTTTCTTTCTTCTTTCTTTCTTTCTTTCTTTCTTTCTTTCTTTCTTTCTTTCTTTCTTTCTTTCTTTCTTTCTTTCTTTCTTTCTTTCTTTCTTTCTTTCTTTCTTTCTTTCTTTCTTTCTTTCTTTCTTTCTTTCTTTCTTTCTTTCTTTCTTTCTTTCTTTCTTTCTTTCTTTCTTTCTTTCTTTCTTTCTTTCTTTCTTTCTTTCTTTCTTTCATTTACCTCGAGTGCTGCCAAGTGTGCTGACGCCGAAAGGACAAGGAAGTATTTCCGCGAAGCCCGAATTTGAGAAAGACATAAAACAGTTAAATTTTGATGTTCAAGCCCTAAGACTAATTACAAATTTGGTTAAAGCAATAAGTAAAATTTAAAATTGTAATAATTAGTAGATGGCCATCAATAGGGAATGTCAAGTAAATAATATGATAATGCATATAAGAGATTGATGAAAATTTTCTAAGAATAATAAAGAGACTTACGACACTTCATGTCGTTACGTGCATATATAAATTCTCGTTTCATTCAACAGGAATTAGGTATTTCAAAATTATTCTCTTTGTATTATTGGTAACAAAAGCGTAAGTATAAGATCCATCAACCGAGTCCTCGTAGAGCGGTATTTTCAGCCCACGACAAATGCAGAGAGTAAGTATTCTTATTTTTCAGGAGCATCCAGTGGACGTGGAGTTGAGCTAGCCACCCACATGTACCACGTTCACGTTTCCCATTAAGATTTCTAAAAATTAAAAAAAAGACGGGGGTATTAAAGTGGTAAGCCCAATGTGGGGGCGTGAAATTTGATAGGAAAGAAAGGATTATTACAATATGATATGTATGTAAGCGTGTATGTTTATATGTATGAATATTTGTGTAATATGTAATTTTGTTTACTTAAATGTTAATAGATATGTATTTCCATTTGTTGTATATGTATGTAAATCCATTTGTATGTTCTAAGTATTGACGAAGATAATTTGTTTTTTATAGTGATTTTTAGATATTGTTTTTATTTGTAATTGTGTTTTGTAATTAAAAATGTCTTTTATGTTTCTTCATTCTGCCACCCGGCAACATCTGCCCAATTGTAGAATAAAGCTTGTATCTATATCTATTTTCTAATATTGAAATATTGGTTTACATTGGAAATTGTTATCTTGAAGGATTTATGTGTTTTTCTTTATGTCTTTAATACGGTTGCTGTATGTTAAAGGGAAATCGTGGATGAAGCAAACACTTCTCTTAAAACGGGTCGATGAAAGAATAGATAGGGAATCCCTGCCCTAGGGGCTTCAACATCTGTCGCGTTGGTTGCAGCGGACGCGGAGGACAGCCGCTTCTGGGACCACATCTTCAAGAAGCGGCCGACGGCGGACTTCGACGAGGAGCCCGGACTCTGCGGTGAGGCTTTGCACGGAGGCCGCTTTCAAAGTGCGAATGCGCTTTCTCACATATGTTGCTCCGCTGTTTACACAGATTGAACTTTACAAACACGCAAAGAACACTTTCTCAAAATATTTTCTTTGTTTTCCAGAAAAATGCGAAAATACGTAGTACCGTGAAAAATATACAATAATTTACTTTTATTGAATTTATCGGAGTTTGCAACTTTTTTGACTGCTGGAAAAATGTTATTGGATGGTTTTTTCGAATTTGAAGGAACCTTTTTACGTCAATACCCCACTGCTAAGGTGAAAAAGTTTCTGGAAAGATATTCTCAGGAAATTATTGATAGGCCGTGAAAGAAACTGGGCGAGAACATCATCGAAGGATGTACTTTCGGGATTGTTGGATGGGGTGAGATCGGCTGGGATGGGGTGAGAAATATGAAGTTGCAAGTGTAATTATAGTCTGAAGTATTCGAGGGCGTAGGGAAATTACGGTCATAAAGCAATTTCGATGCAGTGCCTCTCCCGAGGTATACTGAGTTGCAGAATTGCGTAGTTCGAATATTGTCCTGCCATTACCATTAGCATCGTTTCATAGTTTGGACGCGTGAGTTTGAACAATCATTAAAACAGCTGGTTGAAGTGAGATTGCTCTTGCTACATTCTAGAGAAATATAACAACATAACAATAAATTAATTGATATGTATTTCACAACAGTGATATTTATTTAGGATATACCACCGTTCTACTTACTACCACATTTCGTACCAACGAAGTGTTTACATTGAAATTGTAAAGCTACTTTTTGATTTTTCCACCATCATTGATTGAGAACGTTGTGACAACAGCAAACACATTACTTAAGAATTTCTTCATATCTACGATTTTCATTTTCACCTAGTGTGGGTGCGTTATCATTCACTGAGCCAATTCCTTCGAGTGCATTTGCATAATGCGATTAACACAAGCAAACAATTCCATTTCTTTTGTCGTAATTGTTGTGTCACTCAACGTAACTGCATTCGAAGGAAATTTTCAGGGATTGTGGATTTTGAAAATAAGACATTCTCGCTCGTTTTTAACGAATATAAGGCATTACTTGTACTGGTGCTACAGAGAAGCTTATACCATACCTTCAGTGCGGGTAGTCAGAGGTGTAGATTCTCGTCTTTCTTGAGAATATTATAGTTGTCGATGCAAAACAACGAATACAATTGTCTCTGTGCTCTGAGGATGTTTACAATAATGGCTCTTGCACAATGTCAAAACTTTTATACAACACGTTTAATGCAACTCTTCTTAGAATTTTTATGAAAACTATAGTCTTTTATATGGTCAATTTTTTTGGCCAAACCGTGTAATCATCCACATTGGGGGAACATTGCGTAAAAACATGTATTTGGCTATACGAGTATTCCCCGAAAGTAATGTTGCTGTTTCGCCTGATATTTGTATAGTACTATAAACTATACGTTATTTAATACAAATTTAAATATTTCTGATATTCGTTGTCTTCTTCTTCCGCCTATCACCAGAAACAACCCCTTTAGTTATCATTACGATATTACCAATTTCAAACAGAACTACTATTTACTATAAATCGTAACATTTTTAATGCTTGATTCTAACGCCAAGTCATAAAAACAAGTGAAAAATACATTCTGTGAGTAGCCGTTGATTAATATTTTATAACGTAAAACGAAAAAATGAATGTGGGGCCATCGTAGATAAATTATTGAACGAAACAGATGTGGTATGACATAGTGAAACTCGTATCGGTTTTTCATCAGTTGGCGGACGCCTAGTGATTCCAAAAGTGATATTCGTTTTATTATAACGTCCTTGGATAGGTAAAGTCTTGTAATAATATAAAACTTCGAATTTTACCCATCCAAACTGCCTGCCTATGGATCAGTGACAATAGCATAGCTAAAGAGACGGGTCCATACCATATACATCTGGAGGAGTATTGTAGCGATCGGCTGCTCCGATCGGAAGGTTTTCGTGGTTTCTCCGGTGTCTGCCGGAACAGCAGTGCTATAGCAAATCACAAATCGCGAGCGATCTTTCCTTTCTCATCCATGATCCCTCTTCTTTCTTTACACACACACATAAACTTACATGCACTACACTACCGCCAGGACTGACCGATGTGTTGCGAGCTCTTTCCTCACCACTACTACAGCATATCCTCAAAGAACCTCTCCAGTGAAACAAAATTCCCCAAATTTAAAACGGAAAATATTCTCCAAATTTTGGACAAATGACATGAACTCACCCTGAGGATTCCATTGGCCCCCTTAAAATCAAAAGATTCAAATCAGCCAATCCTCATCCTTTGAGCTGCTGGAACCCCTGTATCTTCGTTTTTCTCACGTTTTTCTTTCTTTTTGCCTATCGTTTATTTTCACTTTTATGTACATAAAAATGAGAGAGAATAGCGTCCATTGTTTCTTTTTTATTCACATCTATCTCGACTTGACTGAATGAAAGTAATTTCCCCAAAAAATCCCCAAATATTTCCTTGACCATTTATGTCCCCCATTCTTTCCCCACAACGAAAAAATCCTCATTTTGGGGACAAAATACGCCAATCTGGCAACCCTGACTACCACACACGTCTGGACCTTAGAGTCTAAGCTGGGGCGGTGGCTCACTGGCGGAGATACCACAAGGAGAGAATTCCTCCGGCAAGCTGATGTGCAAGACGATTCCCGATCTCACTTGCCAGCTTGGGAGTAACACCGCCACCTCCGGGACATAGAATGCACTACACTTGCAGGACTAATTATATTGCTGTGATCTGAAACGAATTCTTCGCACGACTGAGAAAGATAGTAAGGGGGAAGATGTATATGAGAATAAATGTTATAAACTTCTCTGTAATGTAATGGGATCAAAAATGATTACTTTTTGCCAATGGACGTATAGTGAGAATTTCTTATAAAAGTTAAATCTGAGATGTTTGTCCCGAATTTTAGGCAACTTCTCACACACACATGTTTGGCGGGTGACGTTCTGAAGCAGTCAAGGAGACATCATGTACGTTTAGGGTTGTCTAACTATGAGGAGCAAATGCCACACGTGTACATTGATGGCAAATTTTGGTAAAACTTCGATACATCAATACGTCACCAAATGGTTTTCGTTCGACAAAAACATCGATGCTTAAAATATAGATGTTTTACAAGATGAAACATTTCCAAGTAAAATTACCTGATTGTAATGTTATATACAACACGTCAATATTAGTTTAAAGTATATTTTGCATTAATTTTGTGTGTCATCTTAATTTTCTAATTAATGTTCTATGCAATTAAACGATATTACCCCATATAAAATCAGAAAAAGTTAACAACACTGGAGAAAGGTGGCAAATGGCAAACGTTTACATGCCGCCTGGGGATCGACAATAGTGTCAGTTCTCAGTGACTGTTGATTGTGAGCAATCCACAAAAATAGAATAGAAACTGAAACTTTTATTTATATCAGAATTTTTTTGTGGAAACATCAACGTTTCTGGACGAATATATCGATCAGAATAAAACATCGAAAGCAAAACATCGTTGTTACATCGATCCGTCCTTCTCCCTCACGTACATATCTTTTTCAAGTCCATAAAATATAATTACTGTTTTGTAACGTATGCACATATCGTCGTGGTAACCGCAGTAGGTCGTATGTAAAAAAAATCATGTTTTTGTTTATTACGCCATTGTGATCAGCCAAGAGAACTACATCAGTTGCAATAGCTCATAAGACGAAGGAGTAATGGAAACTGAATAGCAAGCTTCTACATTTGTGAAAGCGACCGTCAAGAGAGAAAAAAGTAAGAACGTTTGTCGTTCTTCCAGAAAACTATGATAGATTTGATATACGACCTATTGCGGTTACCACGACTTACATTTATGACCAATTATTTCTTCTTAAGAAAACATCGAAAGCAAAACATCGATGTTTCTGCTTGAAAATATCGATGTTTTAAAAAAGCGTAGATTGTTTGGCCATCCGTGCATGTTTGTGTGTGTGTGTGTGTTGCAGAGCTGGAGCGCGCGCCGGCCGAGTGCGTGTGCCGCGCGCGGGCGCTGCTGTGCGAGCACGCCGGCCTCCGCGCGCCGCCCCGCGGCCTCCCGCAGCGCGGCCTGCGCACCCTGTCAGTGGCCGCCGACCGCACGCGACAGCCCCGCTTATCTGTTGATGCTATAATTAAAGACCGGACTTGCGTGCACTGAAACTCTCTAAAACGTGCAGTAAAAACGCCAAAACGTGCAAAAACATGCAATATAAAGATCAAAACTTTGCAAAACGGTGTTCTGTAGACTAAAAACTCCAGTTAATCCATTTATCAACTTATTTTATATCTGGGATGTGATATGTAGAGCAATTGAAATACTATGATTTTAGTGTTTTTATTATAATTTTGAATATAATTATAATTAATTATAATATATAAATAATATTAATAATTATAAATTATAATATAATAATTATAATATAAATAATATAGTTTAATCAAACCATATTTGACATTTTAAATATTATGCGCACAAAAAAATTAGCATAAAAATGAAGTAAATACAAAAATTGAAAAATTCAAATAAACTTTCAGAAATAAAAAATAATTAAGTTATAGAAGAAATGTTCTTGGTTGTTTTCCTTTCAATTTACAATTATGTTTGTACTTGGCGCGACCGCCCGCGTACGGGCCATGGCCTTCCAGCAGCGTCCTGGCCTTGCGGCTATGGGTTAAGGGGGTACATGGACACATCCCTTGGCCGTGTTCTGGTCTTCTCAACCTGAGAAGTGAGTCTTCTCATCGTCACACGGCAACATATACTGGGACATTGCAAGGAAAACGCACACTATAATCATACGCGACCGGGAATCGAAGCCGGGGTCGCGTCATGGAAAGCGACCACGCTGACCAATGAGCTAATCCACCTGGCGCAATTATGTATATTTCCAAATTATCTTCTGAGAAATTATTATATCTTTTATCAATCTATGTTTCAAACACGAAAAGTTTCGTTCTACATTTACATTTGTCTGTGTGCCAAGCCTCACTGGCGTACGTGTGCACGCAGCTAAAAGCGGTCAAAACTGCGTTTATTCTCTCTTGATTTCCCAGGGCATAATCGATTCCGAAATTTTGATGAATTTGAAACGCAGTGCGTTTGCCACCAAGATTCGCACCCGAACTTAAGGTCAAATGTGACTCGCGCATGTAGTCTCGTGTTGGGAAGTTCAGCGAAGACTGACAAAACATAAATGATCCGATTGGGAAGATCAGATCCCGTACATAGCGTTGGCTGAGCGGACAGCAACCAAGGGCCGCGGACCTAGTTCGTGGTTAACATCACATATCCATGCTGCAATAGCTCACTGTCAGAAATTTTAATTAGACAATAAGCGTCATGAAATGTATAGACGATCAGTTCATGGGGCATCAAAATGCGGAATTAATTCTTAATTAAACTGGTTTCACAGACCACCCGAATGTATTACTGGGTTATGTCATTAAATCTTTTTCTTAAATAAAACGTTTAAAAAATTAAACAAGTTGATAATATAAAAATTATATTTTAAGCAGTAAAATCCCAAAATTTGCAATTTTCTGGCAGCATTACCTAAAACGTGCAACAGCAACCCCCTAAAACGTGCAGTAACCCCCAAAACGTGCAATTTCGTGCAAAATAAAGCTAGTACTAAAATAACGTCCGTTTCATGATTCAAATTTCTGTCAAGGTTTCATCCAATTTGAAGTTAGCAAACAAAAGATGCAATTGCACGGGAATTCGGTCTTTAGCTATTATATTATTGAACTAGCGTACCCGTGCGAGAACTCTTGCATGATATGCCCCACCCTCTTCCTTAATTTTCCATTTCCATATTAAGCCTTGAGAAATACATATATTTCTTCAAGACTCTCTTATCCTCCGTCACTTATTCTAGATGTCATCTTGAAATTGATAGATACATACATACATAGACAGACAGACAGATAGATAGATAGATAGATAGATAGATAATTATTTCCGCAGGCAGTTTTTTGCAACCTAGTGGCAGAACACAAAAATGTACATATTATAATTAGGAATATTAAATACAAAGTAACTTTAAATTATTTTAAGACAATAATAGTAATATGATAACAATAAAGGCAGTAATAACAATAGCAGTGATAACAATATAATCCACCCTTGTCAATACAAACTATTCTTATTTAACGTTATTATCCAGCAAATAGATACGCCCGTGTTATTAAATCGCACAGAATATCAAGTAAGTAATAATTTCATATACATTTGCAGATTCTACAGGCTCTGAACAAGTGACTTATAATCGAGAAGCGTCGAACCAGCAAAAATGTAACTACAATGGTCAACATCTCATCCTGTAGATTAAGGTGTGCGAAACGTTTCTTTTGGTCTCAAACTTTTAGTTTCTAAGACCATAGAACGCTTTGTTCAGGAGTTATGTAACGATATAGATTAAAAAACATCCTGACGTGTGTTGCGGGTTGCATTTTACACGATTTTTTTTATATGCGTCTTTTTAAATAATTCCTTCACATTTTTAAAGTCAAAGTGCTATTCGTCACGTCTTCGTGAAATTCTCTTTCTTTAGAGACCTCATTTATAAAGATTGGTATCGTGTAAGAGGCGCAAAGGGAAGGTATACTACTGAAATAATATAGATGATAATTTGAATTACTATTGAGTGTGTCACCAACAAGACTGTGCTTCGTGGGAATATAGAGATAACAGCACACTCTGTCGATACAGTGTCAAACAAAGCCGTGATCATGGAACTTATGACGTATTTTTATTTTTTATTTTATTGTAATCATTTTCAGATTAAAAAAATATATTTTAGGGGAGGAATCCTTTATGGGGAGACTTCAGGGGTCTTACATTTTCGGAAAACTTTGTTGAGAAAGTGTAGGGAAAAATGATTGAAATTTATTTTTAATCCGGCTATCATGATTGAGATTTTTTCCTAACGGCAGGGGTAGAATTCTGGCGATTTGAGGTAAGTTAGGTAACATTGTGTAGAGTGATAAATGAATAAGGAATGAATTATTTTACTTTACTTTGCTAGCTCAGTTTTTTCGTTCTATACGATGACACCACGCTTACCTGCAGGCTGGTTGTCACCGGGTTGCCCTCTATACAGAGAAGCCTGAAGTTTGAAATTATTTATATTAGAAGGAATTGCATATAATTTGGCACAACAATAATTTCATTTATTGTAATTGATTTGAATTTAGATTAACAATATTAATTTGATTTATTGCATGCATCTGGTTAATACGGTACCAAATTGTCTATGGGTTGTGAAATGAGGCCCCGCAGTTCGTATCACTCTTGGCTTCCGCGCCGAAAATCCCTCTCGCGTCCGGTCGTCGCCGAAGTCATCTGCTTCTCTCTTGATGTTTTACTTTACTCTTTGCACTACGGTTCCAAATTCTATTCTCCCGATTACATAGGACACGGATATGTCCCACTTAAATTCATCAGACCACCTTCGCGCAGCTACCACCACGATGCCAGCCAACAAACCAAACTCTAGTTCAGAGCTCCCTCCTGCACGTAAAAAAACATTCGTTACCTAGTAACCGCTTCGCACCGTCCAGATTAAAGCGCGGTGTTTGTTTTTCTTGTAATATTTTGTATATTGCAATACGTGATATGGTTTTCTATTGTTTTGAGTTGGAATTCACTGTGCAGCTATGGGTTGGATATAGACTACAGTACTTTCGTAATTGTACGGATAAACTGGTTTTGAATGATGTGTAATTTCTTTGTGTTCGTTTTAAGGCATTTATCCACACTTGTGTCGCACGTGATGTATGTCTTTTGATTACATCCGACAATTTTAGTCGAATATCGTTTTTCACAAAAGAATCTATCATAACGTTGAACGCATGCCCAGACGTTCGATATAGCTATACGATATTCTGCTTCACGCTGAGGAAACCTCACTGAAGCGTGACTCCTCTACCGATAAATCTTCTCCAGCAAAATTATCGTTTTTGCATCCGGTCGCTTTTCTTGTGCGCGGACGAAAATTTCTGCGTTAGTAAGTATAAGTAAAATAGAGGGCTGGATTGAACTTGGCCATCTGTATTCGTTCTTTTCATTATATTTACTTAATATTCATCAGTTTAATTTTTTATTGCCTTTTCTTTCTTTGGCTAAAATAATACGCATAATGTTTCTTTCCAAACACTATTCAGTCTATTTTTTTGTTGGACACAGTGATTTGTTGGACAAGTGATAACGGTAAGCATAATTGTTCAGCCTCTCTACTACGAATTTTCACACAGTTTGAGACAACTTATTCGCTTTTTTTAGTTTTGGATTTGTTTGTTGATGTAACTGATATGGATTGCATTATTGACAAGAATAGAATTTGTTAAAGTTATCAATCCGATCTGATTTACTTTTTCGAAAGTTAATGATGAGAATACACTTTGGACCAAACTAAATAGTTTTTTTGCTATCAATTTGTTTTCTAAGGAGAAACGTTGGCTTCTTTATGAAATGTCGTCGCACTCTCTGCAGACTGAAAGGTTAATGGAATCACCATTACGATTTTAAGGTCAACTTACACTTGTTGAGACCACATATCACTAAGAAACATTCTGTGTTGACCAAAGAATTTCCACCTATGCCCCAAGATGTAAAAGAAGGAGAATTGATAAAAAATGTACAGCTCGAAAAAAAAATCAATAAAATTCGCGCTATGAAATTATTGTAATTTATTATTAAACGACTAAAAGTAATGTATAACGTTTGCAAATAATATTTAAAATTTAAAGTATTGGTCGATTTAAATTTGTACTTATTTCTACTTTGTTTACGATTCATCGAACTATGTTCACTAATAGTTTACCATCCTTCTATGTCCAGGGATCTGAGCGGGAATTTCATTCCGGAATTGAACGCAGAAATACTACGTCCCGTACCTGACGTCAGCACCTTGTGAGTAAATGCACTTGAATCACACCAAATGTAATATCTTTTTATGCTTGAACAGTTAGTTTTATTATCGCTTGCTAAACTCCCGACACGGTCTACCCAATTCAAATCCTGCCCTACATTCATTCTCCTTTGGTCTGTGACCTCAATTATTCATACTCCAGCCAACAAAGCCCTTGTTTTTAGTGTCATAACCAGGGGACGGATTATGATGAAATGTCATTGTTTCTTTTCACTTTGGAACAATGTCTTTTAGAATGGACATTACTTTATGTTACGACAAAAGGAAATGTCCAATTTTAAATGACGTTTCTACATTTTTCGATTAAGACTAGTGAGCCATTTTTTACTTTCCCCGTAATTTTTAAAGCATTTTTCGCTGATTTAATTGACTTCATATAATTTTAATGGTACTTTCTTGAAATAATATTTACGAGATGCAACAAATGTTCTCCATATAATTCCTGAGTTCCTAGTCGAGTTCTTCATTCACAAATTGTAATATCAACCGTTTTGAGTACATAATATAAGGCTCCTGTGACGACTATTAATGCCGTTGACTATTCGATAACTTTCCGATAACTAAAGACAGAGTTTCCTGGTAAAAAACAGTCCGAACCAAAGTTTGCAAGATGAGCTTACTTGAACGAAAGGAAGAATCCTCGATTACATCAGTAAGATATCCAGCAGCTTAAAGTGTTCATCTGAACTGATTTTAATCGAATATTTTTACATCATTTTTCTTTGCTTTTAGTACATTTTTAAAACGTTTTTAGTGCATTTTATTAATCATTTTTGACAATGTTTGAGGTCATCAAAATTCGCCCCCAGTTATAACCGATGTTCTCGCTCAATCTGGTCTCGGTGTATTCACTTCTCTTTGGTGCCTCCATTCTCTCTCTCTTCTCCACTCACACTCTTTGGAGACCCAATCTCGTAATCGTCATTTGTCCCATCCAAGAAGCTCACCCTTCGCAACCTAGTCTTTTTCCTTCGCGAGAGGGGCACGTGAGGGGGGCAGGGGGCTGCTAAGTGGATTGGCCGTCGCGCTTCGCCGACCGCCGGTGCTCAGGTGCTGCAAGTCGGGCAAACATCGGAAAAGGTTATTTCATCGATGCGAGCGTTTTACAACTCTCTCTTGACATACAGATAAATTCATAATCGTATTGACCTAATCCTACAAACAGTTTTCCTAAACAACTTTGGGTATTGAATTTTCTGAATAATTCTCTTTGGCCTTCGATTTTTCGTTTCCGTATAATAGATATTTCTATATTGTTATTAAAACACTAAATGTTCCAGTGTTTTTTTATCCGAAATATCTTGATCGAAATACCACTGCAGTGCCTCTGATTGGGAGGTCCCAGGTTCGAGTCCCGACAGTGGCAAGACACTAGCTTGTCAGCTAGGTCGAATTCAGTCGCTGTCTGGAGGAGAATTTTAGCGGCCGGCTGTTCTGATCGGTAGTCTTCCGTAGTTTCAGGTGAATGCCGGAGCAGAACCCTAACAAACGGGCCACGGACCGCGCGCGATTTTTCCTTCCTCTTCCTTCTCCTATCCTCACCCTTTACACACACACACACCTTTTACATACACTAACATGCACTACACTACCACTCATGCGGGGAGGTCAGTCAGGGGCTTAGAGCTTGTCCTGGCTGGGGCGGTGTCGCGCAGGTGGGAGATACCTGGTTGAGGAAAACCCCGGTAGTCGACAGTAAGTCGGCGCCGAATCTTGCCATCCAGGGGAGAAAGATCACAGCTGCCTCCAGATGAAAAAGCATGCACTACACATACGGGACTAAGTACCTCGGTTGTTTACGCGCCCGAAATCACTAACAATCAAACAATCAATTGATCGAAATAGGTATTTCGGATTAACGCAGCTAAATGAATTATTTTCGGAGATTTGTCGGAAAATATTGTCATAAAATGTACTTGAGTTATGAAGTAAATAATAAATTGAGGCATATAATTTTTATTTTATATTTTCTCAAATGCACTAAAAGTAAGTAAAGAATTTTCACGTAGTATCCATCAGTCATTTACAAACAAACTTTAAAATTATAGCAAAATACCTCTTGAGAATAAAAATTTGCTTACTCAATGTAAGTAATAGTTTTCTTTCCAAAGAATTTATGAAGTGCTGAATGCTTATTTATAATTGATGAATATTGTGTTATCTAATTCTTCACAATACATTTCGACAAACACGTTGTCTCCATGTTTTCCTCATACGTTCAGTTCTAAATCTACAAGGAGATCTGTTACGTGGTTATGCACAGGCCCCTGCCTTCCTCGCTCCGTGGGCGACAAAAGAGGCGCGCGGGTCGCGTGTCACGTGCGGGAGAGGGGAGGGGGCACTTGGAAGCGCGGGTAGCTTACTATTAGCGCAGTTCTTCTTGATACTCCACAGGGTAAGGGATAGAGATGGGTTCTGTCTACGTCACGGCAGTGCGGTGCTGTCAACATTATCAACAGAAAACAGAGTAAGAGCACGTCTTGGACTAGATAGCAATGAGAAACAACGCAATTTTTTTTAATTCTGAAGAAATAATAATTGTAGAAATTATTGAGTAACAAGGAGCACGATACGCAGAGGTCGTTAGAAAGACAGAGCGAAAACTGAAAAGTCCGCATTGGAAAGAAAGAAGGTGGGCATCACTGCAATCTGAGCCGTGACGTATCGAGTGGAACTGATCTTTTCGACCGGGCCGTGCTCTACGGGCTGAGCGAGAACTAGGGAGCTGGAGTATCAAGAAAACGTGCGCGCGTAGTAGACGGTGGGGGCGGGGGCTGGTGTTGCAGGGTGCTGTCTTTCGCCGGCGTGCGACGCCTGCGGCCGGACGCCTTCACCAACCGCCCGGCGCTACGCAACCTGTGAGTCTCCCTCAGTGCGATGGGCGATTTTTTTCTTCTCTCATTGTATAATGCTGTCATTTGATGGCTGCAATTAGTTGTATAATGATACTTATTACGATACAGCTTTTGTTATGGTACAGGCTCTTGACCAATCACAGAGAAGTTTACAAACCGAGTATTGACAATTAATCATTGACAATCGTTCTAGTAAATGTTTCGTTCTATTGTGTATATTAAAATTGCATTTGATATTCTATTATACATCTCATTTTAATTCCTTTTATTATTGGTATTTTTTCTTGGAATATTATCTAATATAAATTGGATCGTAATTTCACTTTGATGCTATTCGACTAGTGCAGTACTCCCTCGGAGGCGGACTGGAAGCCACAGCCACCTGCGGCAGCATGCGAGGGTGGGATTAGGGAGCTATCCGCTAGGTGGTCTTAGCTGAAGTCTTCATGTCAACTGCCACGAAACTATTCATTGTAAAAGTTTTACTTATTAAAATCGTAGAAAAAGTATCGTACGAAACTCGATGTAATGGGTATTAATACATCATCGTTTCATAATGTATCATTTTGCACCTTCTGAATCAGTTGCGCATCCTCGAAGAAGCCTTGCTATTCTTCGATTACAAAATTATGTCGGTTGACAGCCAGCTGTAACGCAGTCATCCAATGGGGAGGTTGAACGTCACTATTGTAATGTCATTGAAGTGACGTTCAATCTCCAAATTGGATGACAGCGTCACAACTGATCAAGTGTCAACGGACTTACTGTTTTAATCGAAGTGTATGTATTCCTCCGCCAGCCCGTGAGCTTCACCTCTCGCCGTTAACGCCTGTTTAGTTGCCGGTTAGGGATAGATGCGGCTTTGGTGGTACAAAAGTTAGCGTATTGGGCTGTTCCATACCAAAGTTTACGGGTTCAAACCCGATCTAAGCCGTGGATCGGGTCCATGGAAGGGTGAAACAATCCTTCGTATGCTTTCCTTCGAAGGAGAAGTAAAGATGGATTTCCCAGGTTGTAGATTTACTGCGTGTAAATGTTCCTCAACCTAAAAGAAGCCTATGAGTGAAATATAAATCGCCGGTTTCATCGCCCCGAGTGATACCTTCAATCTCCGCTGGATGGTGAAAAGAGCGAATCTGCATGGTCATGCGGAAGAGCAGGCCCAATTCATTGCGATAAGCTGAGTCTCGCCACGTAAAATAAGACATCATGGAATTTAATTTAATTTAATTGAACATTTTCACGGGTGATGTACATTAAACCGATATCGTCACTGGAAAGAATATTGTAAGAATTGTTTCAAACCATTTTGAAAATCAAATGAGAATATTATGTGTCTGAATTAAGTCATCAATATTAATGAGCAGATCATAAATACCAAATTTTACAGAGCCTTATTTTCATCACGCTCGTAGATTTACAAAAGACAAAATTGTAATCACAGAACTAGGCAAATAAATAATATTTCTTGAAAGAAAAGTTTTTTGCGTTTTAACTACATAATGAGACATTTCTAAACTATTGCTATTTATTTATTTATTTATTTATTTTTAAAATCCTCACAAGATCCGTAGTATCAATAATGAACATTTATTTTGAGATTCTAAAATTTAATAAAAGAAATACCTTATTTTTCTTTGTTATTATTGTCCTGTTTTTCTCTTATTCAAACACAATAATTTAATAATTCTTATATCCAAAATGATTGAATTTCCGGTTAACATTCAATTATATCTAATATGCAACCTATTCTGATGGCATGGGTATCGATAATTTTTACTTACGTCATCGAATGGAAACTGATTGTTCATGCAAATCGACGATTTCTGGAAATTTGATCTAAAACGTTGTGTTGATTGCAACTCACTACCAAATAATCAGCCTTATTTCGAATAAACAAAATATAATATTTATTCATTTATCTATTGATAGACATATTAAACCATGAGCTTATTTTATTTTAGTAAATATTGTTTTCAATGACCACCGGTTCTTTCACCGGTATTCCAATTAAATTGTTTGTTTGAATTGCTAAATTCCTTACCTACTGATCAGATAAATGTAGTTCTTTTTGCTTATATACGGAATCTTAGCATGCCCTTGTCACCTTCTCAGATGTTTCTGGACCGCAATAAAATGTTCCTGTGGCGTCTTCTCTCTTCTGTGGTAGCCTAATTATTACCCAAATTTCCTTCTATCACCTAAAACGTCCCTGTTTAATAGATATTATCAAATAACTGTGATACATAGTAATTTCTAGCTCCTCATAATTTCACCGAATAATGCCTAATTAATATGTTCTGTATAAATTACACCTCCCTTTCTATCCACCGCAGATGGGTGCCTCCCCCTGCTACTTTTCTAACATATTTAAATTAATTATTTTGCAATTATAATTAGTAACGTTCTCAACCCTAATCTGAAACAATATTTTACGAATCGGATTCCCTGTCCAGTATTCGAATATTAATTTTAAATAATATTTACATTATTATCATATTCTTTTCAAAATAGAAATGAACACAATCGTTCCCCCTAAAAGTAACATTGTATTACTCTAAAGGAACCACGTCCACATCTACTAACCCGTTCCTATCTAAAGCGAAAATTGCCGCATACCTAACTGCGATCTGCTCGGTTCGACGGCTATCGACGTAAAAAGGTAGATTCATTATCTTTTGTTCAGGCATACGCAATCTGTACTCGCAGTTTTTTCATTTACATGGGGCTTTGCCTTTCTACCTATATAAATTGCGGTGTACAAAATGAATGCATTTATTAATATATCTCCCGCGGCTGCTGATTGTTTATATTCGGTTACTATATATAGCCGTCTATTTTGCTCATATTGGAATTCTGTATGTACAAATAAATTGTAATATATTTTATATGAAATTCTCTATATTAACAGGGGAAATTCTTTTGGCTTATCACAATAAAAACATTCATATCATACGAAATGTCTCCAGTTGGCGGAATAACAAGATCAGTAGGGAGTAAAATGGCTCCAGGACAAGTTAGACAACTAAATGCGTTCGTGTTACGGGTCCTATGTGTCAATATCCTACCATACCGCCAAATTTGATTTGTCATCAATGAGTGTCAAAAAAATTGTTCACCCCACTGAACAGTCAATACTTGTGATAACTTGTGATACACGTAATGTATTTGGCTAAGAATAATGCCGTCAGTGTCCAGTGGCCATGAAATTTCAGATGCGTTATTTGTCTTAAGTGCAGTTCTATAATGTAACACAGAAGCTTTGGAATGTTTTGCACCGAAACGATGGCTCTCTCGCACAGTTACCTTCAAATGAGTTTTTATGTAGAATATTTCACTATCTGGATAGTCTTTACAAAATGTACTCATTTTTAAATCTTCATACTTCACAGGATAATTTCTGTAGTATGTATTCTCGCTTCTAGTCCCAAATCTATGAGCATTCAAGATATTGAAGTACATCATCAATAAAGCTATAATACTCTCTGTATTAATATGCTAAGTTTCAAACAACTACTGAAACAATACATATTGCAGAGTATGTGGATATTCTTACTGTTTCAGTACACTCTATCGTTTCCAAGGCATGAAAATTATTCAGCTGAGAGATTAAATAATGACACTAAGAAACATAAGAGACAATTTTTAACGTTCTGGATTTTTTGAACGGCTAGAGATTTTATTAAGGCGACCATTTGTTGTGATTGGTATAGTCCTGGATCACCAACATTATGTGAAGCCAAAAACACTAATTTAGAGAGATAATTTCAGTGTGTACTGTTTCAGGCACCTAAACAATAACGCCCTCAAGGAGCTGCCAGACTTCGCGTTTCCCCCCGGAAACGGTTTGTACAGGCTGTGAGTATGCCGCGCCGCCTGCGTTAAGGGTTAAGGCGTACTTCTCCAATGACTACACTTACGAATGACTAGGGAGCGGATTTTTATGCCCTACAAATCTTGAAATATGCTCTTAAAAATATGCATTTATGACCTAAAAATTCTGAAATATGCCCTTTAATAAGCACTTAAAATTGACAATAATTTATTTTTTCTGCAAACTTGTCTTGATAAAATTCTTGGTATGGAATGAAAATTTGCTTGGAATGAAAAGATATGTTTTTTGTGCAAACGTAATATAATATACCCTACATCGTGAGAGAAATAATCGAAGTAAATATTCACCTTAGTGAAGTACAATGTGTCTTGTTGAATCTCTTCTGACTAATTTAAAAAATATGTTCTCAAGAAATATCTCACATTTTCACATTTGATCATTTACAGAAAACAAAAACGGTGACTGGCTCTTTCGAATCAATAAACGCTCACAATCACATAAGATTCTTTGAAAATATGAAACGTTTTATAGATTAGTCTTTTTTAACGAAATATCCAAAATACGCGCGTATAATTACACGAATATGCACCAACAGGAAAAATCAGCCAATTATGAACAAATATGCACTGACATATTGATTTACATACCATCATATTTTAACCAAACGTCGAGAAATTTCACTTAGCTATGTCCTGAACCAAAGAGCAAAAATATGCAAAATCATAGAAATCCGCTCCCTATAAATGACATTTCTGTGAACACAAAAGACGTAAAAATAATTTTGGCTCAATTCGACCAGGTTAGGGTATAATGTCACAAAATAATCATGGCCATTAGTTAATATTTTATGTACCACGTTTTCCAATAGCTTCGTTCATTTTTACTTTCTCGCAATTACTTCGTAAGAAGAGAAAGATAAATAATCATGCGTCGGAAAACTATAATTTTCGGCAGAAAAACTCTTATTGCCGGACCCTGGTAACGAAAAAGTGGATAAATCCTGTTGCTGTATGTAGTAAATTTCTTCCTCTAAGACCTGATGTAGGAAGAATCCATTTTTTGTGGGTCATTGATACTAAAACCTTTATTGACAGCAAAACGTGGTCAATGCTAGCGCCGAAACCGTTCAACCGATTCTCCGAATTGATATTCCCCGATCTATCTGAACGAAATTAAGGCTTTAGGAGTTTCATCCAAAAATCTTGATTTTTGAGGGTACTTTACATGAACCCGCAAAAACATTTTCCAAATTTTCTCAAAAATGGCCCCAAATTGTTTAATTAAACTTTGATCTGGGCTGACAGGGTGACGCCACGTGGAAGGATGAGGTGCCGATGTTTTAACCAACTTATCGCGATCTTCGTCAGGGTTATATTGACAACACAAGACGCGAAAGGTCGTGGGATATTCCATCGTGGCCATAGGGGCTTGAGGGGCAGAGTTAGAAAAATTACACAATAAACTTTGTCATCAAAGAGCATAAAGGACGTTTATGAGAATGGTGTATGTCTACTATTCGTGGAAATTCCAGATTTTTCCGAAATTTGCAAAAGGGCAATTTTGGGGGGGAGGCTTCTTAAAGCTATAATATGGAAGATAAGAGTATTTCCGTATTAAAATCTGTTTCTTCAAGAAGGTCTTAAAATAAGACTGTGAACAATTTTTCGGAAATATGAGTAGTTTTGGCGTAATTTTGGGCGAAATATAGGCAATTTTTATTTTTTTAAAACAATTTATTCTCTAAAATGGTACCGAATTTTTTCTTCAATTTTCTCATGGTATGTTTCAAAGAAGGGTAAAAATGCCGCTAGTCCCATTTTCAGTGAACTCTCTGAATTTTCGAAAATTGCAAAAAAGTTAACATTTCGAAACTACAAAATTTAAGATAGATATTTTTGCCTCAGGCGAAGTCTTTTCAGAAAAAAACTGCTTTTTAAAAAAGGTCATGTACATTTTTTTGAAAAAAAGAGTTCATTTCGCCTAATTTGCCCTTGAAATTAATGCAATTTATAACAAAAACATTTTCTCAAAAACCATTCCAAATGTTTTCTCAAAACTTTTTCCACAGATAGAAGAACGGACGTATAAAATAATGACGGGGATCTTATTTTCGTTGAACTCTGAATTGTAGAAAATTGCAAGTTTAGAAATAATACAAGAAAATATGTGCTGTTGTAGCACCACTAGTATAAAAAATGGTTCAGTTGTGATCTATGTGAGGTGACATGTGATGTAATATTATTTTTTTCACAAGGAGAAAGTTGTCAACGTTCTACTGCATCAGGTCATCAAAACAGTGTCTTTTGTCGCGAGTTGAATGTAACAGGTAACGTTGAACCACTGTCACATCCAGGTGTAATAACAACAATTACAATAAACGAAACAATTGCAATAAAAGGCGCCCAGCTTCACTGGTCCCAAGGCACCTAGCGCTTTAAATCTGGGTCACCTCCTTGAAAGCAGGGACAAGTGTTAGTGTTGACCGTTGGTCATGGGCAGACTCAGAATCCCAGCGCCACCCTTCTTCGCAACATATAATTTGAATTCGATATTGGAGCAAGATGTTAATGATGACTGAATTTTATCACTTTTATGGAAATATATTAGTGTCCCTCGATTGATCCCGTGGTAGAGTAGTCCCGTACGTATAGTGTATGTCTTATTTCAGTCTAGTGCAGTGATTTCCCCCCGCTGAATGGTCCTGGCGCCGACCTACATGCCAGCTTGTGGGCGGTTATCCCAACGAGCGTTGCACCGCCCCAGCCGAGACAAGCTCTATGCTCCCGAATGATCTTGCGGCATGTGTGGTTGTGTAGTGCATGCAAGCGTGTGTTTAAGTAAGGGGTGAGGATAGAACAATACAGAGGTAGGAAATATTGCGCGCGGTTTGTGGTCCGTTTGTTATCGTACTGCCCCGGCATTCGCCTGGTGTTGATCAGAGAAACCACCGAAAAGTACCGATCAGAGCAGGTGTCTTTCAAATGTCAAATCCAGGGCATGTGACTCTCGATTTTGTTTTCCCTTTAGGCCACTTTTCTCATCACTCTCGCCGTGGATTGAACATGTGATCTTTGATCTACAAAGTACCACAATTATGGCTACTTGGCAAACGAACAGAATGGTTCGACTGGAAAATGGTAAACGGGCTTGTAAAGAACCTTTTTAACTTTTGTAGATGTATTTTTTCAATCGCTATCACCAAATTAATTATCTTATATTACTCGACCAGTCTGCAAACGGTACTCGATTACTGAAATCCACATGTGTGAAATACATTACTGAATGTTGGGTTCATTTCTTTTTTATTACTTCACTATCTGAACTATTACACACACACACACATTTACAGACATCTACACTATTACATACATCGATTCACTAAGCGTGCCTTCCCGATAATTTGACACGAAAGGGATGATTGAGATTCAAAGCCACATGCCTAGTAATTTTGCAGTCTATGAAATGGGCACGATTATTCTATGTTAACGCCCTGTCCAATCCGAGATGATTTGAACGGACGGTTGTGATTGGCAAATGTAAGGGAAAGAACCAATTACATTTTGCGCACAATCTTGCAGGAGACGGTCGCAAACACCGCGAAAGAGACCGGATACAGTGGCTCAGTAAAAACACAACATTGTCTCCGCAACGTCGCTGATTAGGAAATCCTAGAATTCGAATCCCGATGGTGCCGGATTATCAACGCTAGCTTTATAGGTACGTCGAATTCTACCATTGTCGGAGAAGAATTCTCGCTGCCGGCTGCTCTGATGGGTACTTTTCCGCATCACTACCCTAACAAGCGGCCCACGGACCGCGTTTAGTGTTTTTTTCCTCATCCTTGACCTATCCTCTCCCCTTACAGTTACATTCACGTCAGTCACTTAGAGCTTGTCCCGTTTGGAGGCGGTTACCTGCTGGGGAAGATATCTGGGAGGGGACCTCCTGCACCACGACAGGTAGATCGGCACCGGATATCATGTTTCAGCGGGGAACACCGCCTCCTCCTGGGTTGCCATGCACTCCACTTGCGGGCCATGAGCCAACACCACTTAGATATATACCTTGGATATCTAGGTGGCATTGAATGAGCCCAGTGGTTAAGGCGTGTGCGTGTGCGCAGGGTGCTGGGCCACAACGCGCTGAGGCACCTGCCGCCCGCTGCCTTCCGCTTCCTGCGGCCGCTGCGCGAGCTGTGAGTGCAGCGTCATCACGTGGGCAAGAACGACGTTTCTTTGTAAATGTTCCCAACTGTGGCGGCAGAAATTCCAATGTGCCCTAAATTCCAAAAATGCCACACCCTCTTGATTTGCATTTGTTCGATTAGACCTCCCATCAACCACTGATTTACGTATTGCGATCGACCGCGCACGTTGGGCGACAAATGTAACGGAACGAGCACGTTGAGCGCCAAATGTAACGAGACGTGCAAGTGAATACACGTTGGGAATCAAACGTAACGTAACGAGCTCGTTAACCCTCGTGGCAGAGTTCGCATTCGCGGTTTTTGGGCGCCAAGTGCGATTTAAACCTTTTTTCTTTGTGTGCCGAGTTTTGAGAATGTCAGGGCTGGACAGCTCTCAATCGGGAAAAAATACAAGGTTTCCACTGATTTTGTATTTAATGACAAATAACACAATTTTACTTTTAAAGCAACTCGTCAAAGTGATAAGTGCGGATTTATTGAAACAACTGAAGAGAATAAACAAATACAAGAAATGATGAATTACATATGAGATGAAATCTGTTGTAGAAGCCTTCTGTCCAGTAAATATGATAGTCTGTTAATGGACATGATTGGTCCGGCGTACGAGTATTTAACTCGACTAGTGGTTATGCTGCGTCGACCATTGCAGGCACACAGGGTTCTGGGGGAGGCTACCTGGTAGCTAAGTGCATCAGATGCCGTTACCCTAAGGAAACTAACCGCAACAGAATTTTGTCAATTGTGATGAGCAAACGCCAACAGAGAATGAACATTTCTGGGATTGGCAGATGAACGCATCTTCTGACAAGACAAAATCTACCGTTCGGGGAAGACGAAAGTTCGGGTGGAGAAGCGATGGAATCAGAAAACCCCATCAAAACATATCATGATGCACTTATGCAAATAATAAACTTGAAGGAATTTTTGCGTCACAAAATGAAATATTACATACAGTGAATGCGGTTTTATGTTTATTTAGAAAATGAAGCATTAATAAAGAAAAAGGCAAAAAATATCTTTGTTAGATTATTTTCATTGAGCATTTGGGGAGATATTAGTAAACTATTTCAAAAAAAGTATGAAATCAGTTGTTGTATTTACTACAAAAGTAATTTAATTAAAACAATTCATTTTGTGTCGAGTTGCATTTTATTTGGCTTAGTTTCTTTTGAAAACCTGGTAGTAAAGGATAGTTGTCTTTTAACGGAAATTTCTAACGGTTCCGTGATCTTCCGTTATAAGCAGATTTGACTCAAAAGAGAGAACGTTAAGTAATACTAAAGCAAAAAACGGCGATAAGTATTGTAGGTTCCCGTTTGGCTCGAAATACATATTGTAGGATCCCGATACCGAAAAGATAATTCTTGTTTATTTATGTAGTAAATAACTTCCTCTAATACGACCTATAGTCAGAATCTACGTTCTGTTGGTCCTTGATATAGAAAAATTGTTTTACGACGAAACATCTGTCTGTGAACAACGCTAGCGGCTGAACCTTAAGCAGGATGTTCACCGAAATTCATATATCCCGATCGATGTAGCTGATGTCGCGGCCCCTTGAATTTCAAACAGATATTTTAATTTGGGGTTCTTTACTTGAAGCTTCATTTTCAATTTTTTCTCAAAATCACCACCAAATTTGGAGATTATTATTTTTATTGGATAGAGCAAAGTACGCTTATAAAAATAAGTATAAAAATTATGTAGGGCCCGTTTTTTGTTAAATTTTCTGAATTTAATTGAAAAGTTGACATTTTTTCGGAGTCTTCCCTTAACAACAATATTGAAGACAGAGGTTTTCCTACTGAATTAAATCTTTCGTCAAAATTAGATCTTTAATTGAAGTCATGTACTGTGATACCTTCATCAACTGTGATAATTTCTAAGTAATTAGCTTAATTATTTAATCTCTCCCCCATGTTGGGCTGCCACTGAGATGATTTTTTTTTAGTAATATCTTATTAATTTATGTACCCTTAATTGGAAACGTGAACGTGGTACATGTGGGTGGCTAGCTCGACACCACGTCCACTGGATGCTCCTGAAAAATAAGAATACGTACTCTCTGCATTTGTCGTGGGCTGAAAATACCGCTCTACGAGGACTCGGTCGATGGATCTTATACTTACGCTTTGGTTACCAATAATACAAGGGAATAATTTTGAGAATACTTAATTTCTATTTAATGAAACAAAAATTTATATATGCACGTAACGATATGAAGTGTCGTACGTCTCTTTTTATTATTAGAAATTTTTAATTAATCTCTTTCATGACCTTTTATGCATTATCATATTATCTAAACTTGACAATTAATTTCCCTAATGAAGGCCATCAACTAATTGTTACAATTTTAATTTTAATTATTGCTTTAACCAACATTTTAATTATTCTTGGGCCTTGTACATCAAAATTTAGCTGGTTTTGTCTTTCTCAAATTCGGGATTTCGCGGAAATACTTCCTTGTCCATTCGGCGTCAGCACACTTGGCAGCTGAATACCAGTTCAGCTTCACAGCACCATATTTTCTTCTGGATTCCGATGTCCGCTTCAGTCCACACTTTGTTAATTAGCTAGTCTCACAAAACTTTCTCCAATCCCGATACTACTAAAAATCCGATATTACTAAAATTTAACTATATAATTCTTACACCGAGTTCCAATCTCAAATTAATCATCAAAGATAACGATTACAGTTCGTACATCTCGATTCTATCACGCGCCAGTCTCAAGAAACTATAAATTCAGAGTATACAATCCTACATCCTATCGCTACCAGATCCTGACACGAAGTGTTGTAAAATTCCAAAATATTCTACCTCGTTCTTTTTTTCAATGTCTCTTGTTTCTATTCTTGTCACGTAGTCCTTATCGTGTTTTTAATCCCTATGTTATTGCTAACCAAATCAATAAATGACTGATCTCTTCTGGTTAACAATGTTCCTATTTCTTTATGTTATTTTTCGTGATAATTTATGAATAAAACTATTTCCCCCATTCTTCAATTAAATATATATAATTTTTTTCATATTTCTACGTATTATTTTTCACTCCAAATTACGTACTGAAGTGCTGAAAATTGAGGGCTTTTCCAATGCACTTCAGTACATTTTTTAAAAAATATGAGTAATTATTATTAGTATGGTTATTTTTATAAGAAAGGACCGTTTTGACAGCTATTACTGGCAACATAACTGATGGTTTTGTGGTTGTTGTGTCCTTGAGCGTTTTTTAATCTCCTTCCTTCATTCGTTCGTTTGCAGATACCTTCGACGCTTGCTTTTGTGATGTCCTCGTCCGATGAAAATATAGTGCATCAGGATAAATAATTGAAATTAGAAAGTGCAGTGTTATGAGCTCTTCTGTAAAAATTCATTTTTATGCGCATTACATTGAATTTACTTTTTGTGTAATAAGTATTATGTTTATTTTAAAACCGTGTCTTGAATGTGAGATGCGTACTGTTGGTGCACGTGTGTCCTGGTCCTGTGCTGTAAGGTGGCGAGCTGTGATCGAGAGCGTTCCATGGTTCCATGCTTTGCATTATATTAATTTATTAATTATATATAATTACACGGTTGTGAACCATGAAAAGCCAGCGTTAGCGCAAAGAGCATTCTCCTTGTTCACGCTAGCGACAAGATGATATTATATTCGTCGCGAGTAAAATATAGTTAATGCAAGGAGTAGGAAGACTTGAATCAGGGTCTGTTGTGATCTGTGTAATTATAAATAAATAACACTCTTCACTAAAAAAATGCGCAGGCCCTTCGCTGTGAAACTCGCAGAAAAAGTATTTGAACGTCCCCTGAAATATCATTTTTCTTTCTATTTATATTCGTGCCAGTTTTATTTTACTGAACATGAGAGCATTTTAAGATACTTTCCCACCTATATAATTAAATTTCAATGTTTCTCGGACTCGCGTACGTGCATATACCTCAGCGAAACTCTTAGACGTCTGTATAGTGATGTCTTCATGGGAGCCACAAACAAACAAACACTTTACGAAGAGGCGAGGCTGAACAGCTGTCGCGGAGGATGGATACTTCTCTGGCGTACATATGATGTTCACTTGTTTAGCGAACTGTCATTTCGGTACCTTAGGCTGAATCTTCCATAGCAGAATTATCCAACTGGCGGCCCGCGGGCCGCATGTGGCCCACCGTGCCATTCATTATGGCCCGCGAAAGGTTTATTACTCAGAAGTGAAACTCCCTTGCATCCATGTCGTCCACCAATTGCGCCCCTAGGGCACGCGCCCTGCAGGGGTCAACACCCCCATAAAGTAAAAATAGTCTTGATTTAAGAATTTTTTCAGTAAATTAAGGAATTCGAAATCATCCCAACGCGATTGACTGCGTCATGCAAGCCTGATATCACGCATGGTTCCTCCCCCTCCCGTTTCAGAGCTGCCGGGCAATCTGCTGGGATCAACAAAACGAGGAAATCAGGTATGGTTCATCCGTGTAATGAAAAGATGGCCCTCAACTATATTAAAGTTTTAATATAGGCCCTCGACACTTGTCAAGTTGGACACCCTTGTCTTATACACACTGAGCGAAGGGGCGCCGGCGGCGGTGGCCGTGGGTTTTCCTCTACAGGGGACACAGATCGGCTGATCCCTCGTCTTTGCTGAATTCTTCGTGCAGCGTCCTTCGTCGCGCACAGACAGGAGCGATTGCGACAGCGCGAAGCGCGGTAAAAATGTGCCTCACACGCACGGCTAATATAGCAGTCGCGCGTACTGATCGGTACTTCAGTCCGAAGCGAACTCCTAACTGTACTGACATTTACGAGCCACTTACATCCGCGGCGAGGCGCCCAGTTCAGTGGCGTGAGCTGAAGACATGCCGCGAACTGGGCCGTTTTAATACCTTGGGGGCCCTTGGGCCTACGTTAATTGGGGCCACATACGCTTACTTTAATCACCCCCCCCCAATTTAATGCTCTCCCACACCCTAAAGACAAGTTTTCTTAAAAATAAACTAAACTTTTTTTCGCTGAATGACATTCTCGCATCAACCAGCAATATTCCATAGTATAAATATTATCCAATAAGGCGCGACACATCTCTTCATTATGCCATTTTTTGCGTATCGTTTAAGTATACGTAACTTTTTATACGGTTTTTATTTAATTTTTAAGAAAATGTAGATCTAAATAATTTTTTTTAAGAACAATCGGGTCCTTTGAACATGGGGGGCCTGGGCCCGGGCCAGTCGGGCCCGTGCGTTAACATGGGCTTGGCCGCGAAGCGTTCAGGTTTTCCGTGACGGCCAGATGCGGCTGGCGAGCTTAGTAGCACGGGCGGGGAGTTGTGGGGGTCACGATGGACGGTGGCGAAGGCGGTCCTGGACGTTGGCCATAGTCACAGGGTAAAACTTTGCTCCTACGGTCGGGCGGCCCGCGATGGCGAATCCTCCAACTTCTCACGCTGCTCGCCGAAAATTGAGTGAGGGAGCGTTTCTTCGTCTCCAGACTCGTCAGCTCGGTGGTCACATGAGGCGCGATCTGGGTCTCCTCTCATTGGCCTAGTAAATGTGAGTGGGAAAGCGCTCGCTCAATGGCAACTTACACATTTTAATTTTTCACAGAAATTTGGAGATGGTTGGGAAAGGGCAGGCCATCCGAGCGATGCTGCATTCTCAATATATGGTATCCAGATGTGTCCGTCCGTGCTGGCCTCGGCGAACAGGACCTACTCTCGCATACCAACGCGTTGTAAACTACGCTGCTCCCTTAAAAGTACAATATTCCTGACTCTCTGCAACGTCTTCTCCCGTGTTAAACGGAAATATTTCAAGCGCGGCGAAATATCGAGTCTCGGGGACGGTCGCATTACATACAGCTATATACAGATAAATGCCACCAACATCATGTTGTACGTTTGGAATATTGAGTGAGTAGCAAAGTCTGTTACCTGCCACAGTTGGGAACAAATTCAGTGTAGCGTAATCACGTGACTGATTAAGCGTGCGAAATAAGTCACGTGATGACACTCGCTAAGACTGATGGAATGCTTCGTCGTGACGATGGAGTTGGCGCGTGGGCAGAGGCTCCGATGTGCCTCAATAGCGTGTACGCTATGGACTTCACACTGAGCAAAACCTTTCCATTATGAAGAGCTTGCGGCAGTGACAAGATATGCCACACGACAACAACAAGTCTCGCAACTTTGGCTAATAATATAAAGCTAACTTCTCTATTTTGGTCGATGCGAATCTCATCGTCCTCTAAGTCTTACGCATTTAGTCTAATACGCATTTGGTAAAAGACTAACCTGCACTTTCCTCAAAAAATAAAGATATTAACATATATGAATAGAGGGATGCTTGCTGTTGCTGCAGTGGCATCCCTTGTTATTGTTCCCTTCATATATTCAAGAACCTTAAACTTGACCAAGTAATGAAGCCCCCAAAACAATTTTAGTTATATGAAAATACTCGTCTTCAGACGGAAAATAATACCTTATCAATTCGACGTCAATATCTTCACATTCAGAAGCGTTTAATGATCAGCCTGAAGGTAAAAATTATTTATAAATCCCTACTTCTTATTAGTTGACACATCGAAGATTTATGATTCTCTTTCAACAACCACTCATTAAGACCAATCCCTTTAGCAATCAAAATGGTAATTTTTAATGTGGTTTGAATAAATTTTTTTGTATATTCTGCGTGCTAACGATTTTAAATAGGTAAAAATGTTACATCAGTTTTGGTCAGTTACAATAATTTTTATACGTGTTACGCAAGTTTTATTATCTGAATTACCGTATTAATCTGAATTACCATATTAAATTCAGAATCAGATATCAAAGAATTATGAAAACGTGCACAAATTGTACTTCTCCCTATAGCTCCTCACACACAGTTTTAAACTGTTTTTGACGTAAATAAATAAATAAAAAATAAGTAAATAAATTACCGATTTCCATTTTGTATCATAAAAACTGAACCTTGAACACATAATACATACACCACTACGAATTACGTATGGTCATTGCAACTGAACTCATGGAAAGAAACAAAACTCTTCCAAGACCTTTGCAATTTAGCAGGAGAAAGTTGTCTTTTGGTGCAAATCAAAGCCTGTGATGTTGCAGGGACCTGCGGCACAACAAACTCACTTCCCTCAGCCGCGAGGCTCTGGAGCCCCTGGAGTCGCTGACTGTGCTGTAAGTAGGGACGTTGCGATTCTACTGATTCGATTCCAGAATCGATCCTTTTCTTTGGATTCCTGTGGAATCGATATTCGACATGGTGTAAGATATATAGGTGTGCCGACTAGCCGCCTTTGGGGCAAATGTTCTGAAGCCAGTTTGAGGCTAGTTCCTCGCTTGTCCGTACGGTGCGCACGATCGGTTTGGATCACTGTCTAAGGTATACATCTTAAGACGACATCTTAAACTGTGGCTATTACACAGTTTTACAAAACATTTCCTAACCATTTTCGTAACTGTTCGCTCTACACTTTACCAATTCCACCGCGAAACAGATTTGAAATTTGAAATCAGCTGGCCGCAGAGGAGTCGAATGGAATCACGACGTTGCCTAATTGAGACACAGATCGCAGCTCTTATGCAGGGTGTCCGGAGAGGAAACGTCGAAATTTCGAAAATAAGCTCTTAAGACAAATCTAAGCATATTTTGTCTAATAAATTGCGTGGATATTCCGAATGGTTGAGCCGCAATAAGCCCTCAAAAGTGGGTTTGAAAAATGATTTCTATGCAAAAATTTGCATTGTAGAAGCATAGAAACACGCCAGAAACATGTAAATTGTTTATTATTCACAAAAGAAATGAATACATTTGCTCAGATAGAAAAATTAAGCGAGAAATAAAAAAGAAGTCGAATTGTGTAAATTGGGTGCTTTTTTATTTCTAGCTTAATTTTTCTCTAACAATAACTTTCTCTAACAATAACTTTCTCAATTCTAAAACATGCTTAGAATTGTCTTAAGAGCTTATTTTTGAAGTTTCAACGTTTCCTCCCCGGACACTCTATATAGCGAGAGATGAAAGAACTAGCCTCACGTAAGCTTCAGTTTTAGACTGGGAGCGAACACACCTATATATCTTACACCGTGTTACAGGTCAATGCAGTTTCTTTCATGAGGATAAGGGAGCGTTGGTGAGTGTGAGTGGGTTGCTGGCGCAGGTACCTGAACGGCAACCTGCTGCGCGCGCTGCCGCCGGAGGCGTTCCCTCCGCTGCCGCGCCTGCGCACGCTGTCCCTGGCGCGCAACCGCCTGCGCAGCGTCGCCCCGGCCGCCTTCGCCGCGCTGCCCGCGCTGCGCCACCTGTGAGCCTCTTCACTAACTCATTGATTGATTAATAATTGCGGGCGACTCAACTGCTGTTATTAGTCCCGACGGCAAATAGGAGTAATTTGATTATCACTAGGTATTACCACGAGTGCGTTGGAAATTGTCGATAAATCCCCGACTCGCGAAGCGAGGAAGGGATTGATCTGAGAATTTCCAAAGCACTGAATGGTATTTAATAGGAGTATTCCGCGAATGAAATTATATCCAACAAAGTTCAAAAATGTGCCTATTATTGAAAATAACTGAAAGCTGTGTTAAAATCAAAGACGTTATGTTTTAGTACATACGCAGTTTTTTGGACTATCGACATAGCAAGCGATGTATAACGCTCCTCAGATAGATCAGTCACAGTTTATGATTGGGCAGTAGGGAGAAGCGGTACGAAAAATCGGATAGAAAAAGCGATAAACTTTTGAGATACACTGCCCTGATTGGGGCATTTTGTATGTATAGTTAAACACAAGTCAAAGTAAGTTATTATCCGCTAACGATTTCTTGGGCTTTTATTTTGCAAGTTGCAAAAAAGTCGAGATAATTTTCTGTAGGCAACTTTTTAAATGCATATCTGTACCTGTAATCTCCAAGCGAATATTTTTATAGCGCACGAAACAATTTCGTGTTATCAAATATTGCCGACAACACTCCTTACAACATCTTATTAATGAATCAGATATGTAGTACGAATACAAGAATGGGGTAAAAATTCCGAAGCTTAAGAAAACTTGCGCGGATGATGTAAACCCTTTCTTGATTCCAGGTAATGGAAGGTCAAGGAAAACAATCCTCATTCTTTAGAAGCCACAGCAACTACCTAAATTATTTAGCTGATAGGCAGGAAAACTGACGTTAATTTTACAATGCTACGTTATAAAATATTAATTGCCGATACTTATGTTCTTTATTATTTGTAAAATATATGCCCACGGCGGCGCAGACGGACACCAGTTCTAAAGCATTAAAATTCAAAATTCACGTTAAACATTTCAAAAAATTCAGAGATTTAAAAAATCATTCTCTGTTTGCATCAATGATTACGAACTTACAGAATGTTGTCACAATCGTGTGTTCGAGAATAAACTTAAAACAAGATTTTATTCCTATTATTATAGGGATTTATAATCGGATTGCTATTACTTATAATCGGAAGATTATTGTTTCTTTTCCAATGAAATACTGATATTTTGAAGATGTATTTATTACCCATTTACTATTTTTCGACATAATATTTGAACATTGAAAGCATGCGTAGAAAGGGATTATGTTCGAATATTACCTTTTCAAGGGGCATTCAATAGTTAAAGAGACAAATTGGTCTGGAGAAATAAACGTTTATTTTTACGAAACAGGACTTTTCGTACTTTTCAATATTATACCCACCAATATTTATGCACTTGTACCAACGGGTTGCCAGCTTTTTTATAACGGCTGCAAAGAACTATTTATCTTGGTGTTTGAACCAATTTTCCAATTTTTATGATATCCTCGTTATCCTGGAACTTCTTCCCAAGTAATACCTTCTTCAGTGAACCAAACAAATGAAAATCAGATGATGTTAAATCGGGGCTGTAAGGGTGATAAGGCAGTACCTCCCAACCCCTTTTGTTTATGGTTTCACGGCTTTGATGCGAGGACATGCCTTGTTTTGCTGGAGAATCACACCTCTCCTCTGAGATCCACGACGTTACTCTCTCATGGCTGGCTTCACCTTGTTCAAAACACGGTGTAAGATATGTAGGTGTGTTAACTGACCGCATTTTGGTCAAATTTTCTGAAGCCACTTCGCGGCTAGTTCCTCGCTTGTCCGTATGGTGCACACGATCGAATTGGGCATTGATGATGGCGTCTCGCGCATTTAGTATTTTCTGGTGTTTTTGGTTGGAAGAAAGGTATATCGGTCACTGAATACACATAATCGGGGAGACTCTTCTGTAAATCTATTGGGATATTTTAAGACCTACTATAAAGTCTCACAGGGATGTTAATTTTTTTAATGTTTTGTAGCGAAAGCCATGCAGTTTTGCAATTATGATTTAAGTACAAAAGAATGAGGATTTCTATTTAAAAACAGGTACTTGAAATTATAACAACAACAAAAAACAATAGGGACTACATTTACGAAAATCACTTCAGCAGTGATTTCCTATTAACTATTTGACATCATGTTGCTCAGCAGTCAACAGGTTTGTTCTTCACAACAGTATAATCATCACTGCCCTTCATTGAAAAATAATTTCAGTAATAATTTTCTAGTAGAAATAATTTGTTTGCATTTTGTTTACAGATTATCTAATGAGTGAATTTTGCCTTGTTACTGATGCTTTTGTGCACATTTTGCAATTAATAAATTATACCAACTAAAATAATGCATGAGTTCTATGTCACAGATATACAATCTACGTTAAGAACCAACACTACACATCTTTAGAGTCGTAACATGAAATTAACAAAATCCAGATCTGGTCTCACTCCGATCAAGAAATTCTTCTCCAACAGAGTAATGTGTAGGTGGAATAAGCTAGGAAATTCTCTTTGCAAACAACACAAGAATTCAAAAGCAATTATGATGAATATAGATCCATGAACTTAAGTACAAGACAACTTTTTACTTTCCCGTATACATACGGAGTAATATACGTAGTATAGGAAAAGTTATGTAATGCTGCGCGAAAAAACGGCAAATTTTCGACAGAAAAAATTGATTTCCGGGCCCCGACAAAGAAAAAGTGGATAAAACCAGTTGCTAAATTAAGAAAAATAATCCCCTAGCGCGTGGTAGCGCCAGAATCCCTGTTTTGTGTGTCCTTGGTACCGAAAAACCAATTCAAAGCAAAACGTCCGTCCGTCCGTCCGTCCGTCCGTCCGTCCGTCCGTCTGTCTGTCTATCTGTCCGTCCGTCCATCCGTCCGTCCGGTGTATGTGCACAACATTAGCGCCTTAACTAATACGATTTTTTCCAAATCGAAGAAACCCTTGTCCATCTGGCCATAGCCGAAGCTCTGCGGTTTTGAAACACTGTCATTAATTTTTGGGCGTAATTTACATGAAGCCCCCCGGACATTTTCGAAATTTTCTTAAAAACGGCTACAATTTTTTCTTTAAATTTCTTGTAAGAATGGAGTAAAATACACTTATTAAGATGGCATACGTTCAATTTTAACGGTTAAGTGTGAATTTTAGAAAATTGCAAAAGTTTAAATTTTACTCGGCGTCGTCCTCCAACTACAAAATTGAAGATGCAGATTTTTCCTTTAAATAAAATTTATTATCCAAACTGAGTTCTTTCCTTAAGGTCATGCACTTTTTTTGAAATGTTTTGTAGTTTTCGCTCAAAATTGCGTGCAATATGTGCAATTTTAAAAACATTACGAAAACAAGATTTTCTCAAAAACAGCTCCAATTTTTTATTTAAACTTTTCGTAGGGATAGTACTAAATGCACTCTATGAGATGACATAAACGACATATTGTTCTATTCTTTTGTTTTTTTCAAAAACTGCAAAAGTGTAATTTGTTTGACTTGTCTCTCACTTGTCTCAAGAAAGTTCAAGGAATGGGTATTCCTAAAGGAAACTAGTGGTTCTACAGAATGGCACAGACTTTCCCGTATTAGTTTTCTATTTCCTTGGGTTTTCGCTAGCTATATGGAATTGCGACATACTCTTTCTTGCCAGCTGTCATCTATCACCACCAACAGTACATTTTTTTCTATTCCAGCATTATAAACAACCCTTTTACATTAACAAAATCGTTCATAATATGACATACTGTACGAATCATTACGTCATTGCTATTTTCTGCACGAAATATGAGCCATCACTGACGTAGTAGTCACGGCCCGCTGTATATTTTCAGTTATGGAGTTTAAAGAAGGCAGTGGTACCATATAAATAGATTGCAGTGTTCGCAGTAAAATCAAACACGTTATTGAAAAAACGTACTTTTAAAACTGATTTATTAATTTATTACTCCTTTAAAATTATATTTGTTTTTATTTGGTAATATGACAAGAACAACATAGTAAGAACAACAAAAAACATCAAATTAATTCTTGTGAACATGTACATTAATTGTACAATTTGATAAATTGGCCAGTGACACTCCAGAACATGCATTTATATCTAAAATGCTTGTTTTTTCTTTGCTTTCTGCACTAACCAATATCTTGTTAGCTATTGGAATATTGTTATTCACCGATTCTTCGATGTATGACTCGGCTACACTTGTAGGCCGCCATCCTCCATGACGTTTAGGTGTAGTGATATAACCACCATTATCTGCGAGAAACGTCGCGGATGTTCTCCTAAACGAATGACCAGAGTACTTTTATGCATTTGGTAATTTTAAAAAAATTGCAATATTTTTTTGGTATTTTCGCAAATGAATTGATACAAATTGGATTGCAGCTGCATTTGCCATGATTGTAAAAAACCAAAAAGGTTTTTTGTGTTTAACATGTAAGGGTCTTAAGGAAATGTGTTTCTTACAGACTTCAACATAATTAAATTCTTCACTGGATACGATAGTAAATATTCCGGGCTTGTCATTTTTTTGTTCACTATCAAACACAGAACCTCTTCTTTCACATCGTTGATGCACAAATTTTACAATTCGACACGTCTACAAGCACCAAATATGCCAAAAATAGCAACAACCTGAAAATCATACCAGTTATTAATACAATACACCAGTTAATAAATAAAACTTAACTATTATTGCCACTGTCATTAATATACCTTCATTAAAGAAAAGTTTCATCATCAGCTTTTGTAAGAAATGTGTTTACATCTTGTTGGGAAAATACCATTGCCTTTATAGATTGATATCCCACATTTACGTGTTTCATAAGTAAACTTACTTTATGAAAAGTTCCAATATCAATATTCTCTTTTATCTTTAGCATTTCCTTTAATTTGGAATAAGTGCACCATAGTGCCGACGCTTTACATGCTGTGGACTTACTGTTTAAAGAAGCATACAGTAAATTAACAAACGTCTTTATTCTAGCATGTGCGTTATACTAACTTAACCAAACTGCTCCGATAGATACGAAAGAACAGCAGCTTTGCGTAATAAATTTGCATATTTTTTATCCATCCATTTCCTTAACTTTAAGTACTCTTTCTCATAAAGTTTTTCAAGACTTTTTCGGTATCATAGCATTTTCTGCTTTTGCAGCTTCTTCCACAATTTCTCTAGACAAATTCATTATGTTTGAATCGCGACTTTCAAACTAATAGCCATTTGTAAACAAATTGTTGCTTAGGTAGCATCCATGATATCAAAACATGAATTTGAAATCTACTAAAACTACGAATTACAACTTAACACAATTAATTTCGCTTCCTTAAATCCTTATAATACTGTTATACAAAAAATAGTGTATGAATCTCCTTTATAATGTTACTTTTTGCATTCATAAGAAGAAATCGTGATCGTGAACTGATCGTGAAAAGAAAAATAATGTTTATTGTAACAAAACAAAGATATATAATGAATTAGTTTACGTTTGCATTGTATAGATTAAAAAAATTTAATACGCCTGTAACAAGTAATGTACTTCAGCTTCCGAGTCAATAACCCCCATCTCGATTAGGTTTTTGTCCAGTTTCCCTGATCCATTGAGCAAATGCTGAGATGGCCCCTTGTTTTGCTTCTGGGCGTAAATGTAGCTTCACTTGTGCGCACGTTTTGTTGAGCACTCCTTTTTGCTTGTAGTTCATTTACAGTTGAAATTGATTTTCTATAACTCGGGAAAAAACATTTTTCAAAAATTTTTATTCATCTAAAATAATTATTTTCTAAATTATTTTTTTCGTTTTTTTCTGTTTTTTGTTTCTTTTTTAATTCTGGTCCTCAAGAAAATGGTGCGCAGATAAATTTCTTTCCCCACACGTCATATACAGTTTTTACTGTTTTTGACAAATAAATAAATTACAGAACTCTCGTCTAACGTCGTTCGTTCAGAAATATCTTCTTTTTCGTGCAAAAAAGGATACCGTTTTGAACTAATTGCACAATATGCTATTGTCATTTTCTTAATTTTCGGTTTCCTATTGATAGAACGGAAATATTAATTTTAGAATATTAAAGAACACAAAAACCACGTCCTAGATGGCAATTTTCTTTTAAAAATTATGTGCCGTTTAATAGAAAATGGCGTTTTAGCGCTACTAAAAGTGCGAAATTTGAAGCTCATTTTCACCGAAAATGTTTGAGTTTTCAAAATACTTTATTTGAAGTTATTTGAAGCACATACACTCACAAATATAATGAAGTTTACAAATTGCTGGTAATGTGCATATTATAGATGTGAGATCTTTCAAAAAAATTACAATTATGTAATTTTTGAAAAAACAAAAAAATAACTCAAAATAAACTTTAAGCTATACTAAAGAGTGTAATTAGCACTATCCATTACAAAAGTTTGAAGAAAAACTGTGCAGCCATTATGAGAAAATGGCGTTTGAGCGTTTCTGAAAATGCGAAATTTTGAGCTACTTTTCACAGAAAACGGTTGTATTTCCGAGAAACTTTACTTGACATTATTTAAAGCATATGTACTCCTAAATATAATAATGTGAAAAAATCGCCGCTAATGTAAATATTATCGACGTGAGAAACATGTGGAAAAATTTACATTTTTTGTAATTTTTGAAAAAAACAACCTATAGATCAATATGGATTTTATGTCATCTGATAGAGTACATTTAGCACTATCTCTACCAATAGTTTAAAGAAAACATTTTTAGCCGTTTTTGAGAAAATCTTGTTTTTGTAATTTTTTAAAATTGCACAGATTGCAAGCAATATTGCGGGAAAACTACTAAAATTTTCAAAAGAATGTACATTACATTAAACAAAGAACTCACTTTGGAGAACACATTTTATTTGAAGGAAAAATCTCTATCTTCAATTTTGTAATTGGAGAAAGACGCCGAAAAAAATCAAACTTTTACAATATTCGAAAATTCAGAGTTATCTGTGAAAATCGGACCTATGCCATGTTAATAAGTGTATTTTACTCTATTCATACAATAAATTTAAAGAAAAAATTTGGAGCCGTTTTTGAGAAAATGTTGAAAATCCCCGGGGGGCTTCATATAAAGTACCCCCAAATTTTGAAGAATCTTATTCAAAATCTCAAAGCTTTGACTAGAATCAGATTGACCGGGGAATATCCATTTTGGAAGAAATCGTACGTATGTTTTAGGCACTAGCAGTGTTCACAGGCGGACGGACGGACGGACGGACGGACGGACGGACAGACGGACGTTTTCCTTTCAATTGGTTTTTTCGATATCAAGGACCCACTAAAGAGAGTTTCTGGCTACACCACGTGTTAGAGGATTTTTAATTTAGCAACTGGTTTTATCAAATTTTTTGTTTTCACGGCCCGGGAATTAATTTTTTTTCGACGAAAATTGGCCATTTTTTCGCGCAGCATTACATAACTTTCCCTATACTACGTACATCACTCCGTGTATACATACGTATACGGGAAAGTAATGAAAGTTTATATACTTTATTATTTGCAGATGACCAAGTAATAATAGCACTGGATGCTGAAAATGTGGAATATATGTTTAGAAAATTATTAGAAGAATATCAGAAACGGGAGCTACAAATTAATATGGAAAAGACGTTTTATATGGGATGTGGAGTAAATAATAGAGATTTAATTTTACAGTTTGGAAAAGGAAAAATTAAACATTGTTCGGAATTTAAAGATTTAGGAATAGATATAAATAAGGAAGGAAATAAAGAAGGTGAAATAAGACAAAGAATAAACAAAGGAAGATCAGCAACATGCTAAGTAAAATATTATGGGATAAACACGTAACAAAAGAAACTAAATTAAGGATATATAAATCTATTGTAGAAAGTACTGTTTTATATGCCTCGGAAATTTGGAAATTAAAGAAAAATTTAAAACTAAAATTACTGGCAACAGAAATGGACTTTTTAAGATCTCTCACATCTTTAATATGCACATTACCAGCAACTTGTAAACACTATTAAATTTGTGGGTGTAAGTGCTTCAAATACAGTTTTTCGAAAACTGAAAACTTTTCTCTAAAAAAAGAGATTTAAATATCGTATTTTTAGTAGCGCTTAAAAGCCATTTTCTTAAAAACAACTACAATTTTTTATAAGAAAATTGCCGTTTAGGACGAGGTTTTTGTTCTTTAATACTCTAAAATTAATATTTCTGTTCTACCATTAGGAAAAACCGAAAAATTAAGAAAATGTCAAAAAATGTACTTTGTCGGCGACAGATGGCAGCTGGCAAGAGTATGTGGCAAGACCGAATTGCTAGCAGAGACGAAAGTAAATAGAAAACTAATAACGGAAAGTCTGTGCCATTCTGTACCACCACTAGTTCTTTCTCCGCTAACTTTCCCCCCTCTTCTGAAGATCATTAATGCGCTTTTGCTGTTGTTGATTTTCAATTCGTTTTCTTCGCCATAGTTGCGAGTTTGTTTACGCTATTTTGGAGATCTTCGTAGCTTCTGGAGGATAAGGCCATGTCATCGGCATAGAGATATGCTTAGGTGCATTCTGTTGTCATCGCTTTGGTTATATTAGTAGTTGCGATGATATACAATACATAGCTCTTAACTTAATTGTGCTCCAACTTAATTTTAGAGGTTATGAACACAACAATGCTGAACCTCCGGATGATCAGGGCTCATTCCAGAGATGCCAACTTCAAGTTCTGAAATTTCCAAACTTGTCCTAATCACTGTTTTTTCTCCAGATTAATTTGTATCTTTAATTATTGAATGACCTACCTATATAAGCAATAATTACTATTTTTCTGCCTCTATATTTAAGAAACATAATCTTCTTGCTCTGGTTATGTTTACAACCCACTCGAATTCACGCAGTCATGTAAATGCCTAACAATCACTATCAAATCACAGTTTAATACATCAGTTGCGAAGCTCTCTATAATTTCTTTCGTCGGTAACTACTTCAGGCGGTTCAATAATTTTGGATGTTAAGAAAAATTATGTCTTCTAAAAAATATCATGTAAATCTTGATTTATGCTATTTTATCATTTTTAATTTATTATCATATTAAAAAGTCTCTTAAGGACTGGTTCACCTAAAGAGAGAACAGCAGAGCCACCTCTTGTTCTGATAGGAGGCCCCAGCCCTTTTAGAAATTCAATGGCTTATATCATCATCATCATCATCATCATATTAAAATTATAATTATTTTAAAATATTGTTGTTACATCTAGGTGTAGGACCCCCATCTCAATAAGGTTTTTCGTGCAGTTTTCTTTGATCAATAAAGCAAATGCTGAGATGGTCACTTGTTTATTTTCTGCACAGTAAGTGTGGATTTTATCCTCTCTCTTTGAGAGTAATACTTTTGTATTTTATGATAAATTTGGAATAAGAGTTTTATTATGTATACACCAAATATTTTCAGATGTTATGCACACGTCTACGTACTGTTTCAAAAGTATTCTAAAATGTTAAACATTAAAAATTATGAATTAGTAGGCAGTCCCCTGTTATCTCGTATAGCCTTAAAGACAGACGCCTCTTGCTGGCCACCAGGAGCGCTAGTGTCAAACGGATGAATTCTCCTCCTATTAGAGCTTCGCAACTGTAATACTAAACTGTGATTAAATTGTTACTTTTAGATGTATTTTTGTTTCTATTTGTAGTGATGTAAATGCTATTACTGTGCCGTTGCTGCAGCATTGGGATGTGTATAAATGTCACGTAAACTCGCTGCAGCAAGAATCTGAAGGGCACAGATTCGAAATACATCGTTCATTTTGTAATTGAGTTGCGTTACAAAACTAGAGAAAAAACACATTTATATATGAAAGAAAATACACAAATTATGCTACAATTTCTAAACAATATAGGTTACATCCGATTTTACCTATTATTTACGAGGTGTTAAATTTACCAGTGATACTCTTGTGGATAGTGAAAGAGAGGGTGAAAATATTCACTACATTTAGCAACATTGAATGTTATTTCAAATTGTATTAACAGATTTAGAGAGGGCTTAATTAGAGTTGGATATTAAAATTTCACATTTTTAAATTGACGAATCCCATACGCAGAAATATAATAAAAATAAAAACATCACTAGTAAATTAAAATTAAGTAATTAAAGGTATGTATTTTAATGGTGGCTGAGTTCAGTCTGCTGATGTGCGTGTTCGTGTGATTCGTGTTCCTTCGTTGAAAGTGATTTTATTCACAATCCTACGCACAGCTCATTTAACGTTCTAATACAGTTCTACGAAAGAAGATGTAGATACAAACTCAATAAATCAGGAGTGTATTCCACTTCCCTCCTGCAAGAATATTGTTAAAGATAAAATAAAATTAAATTTGTGATGTATTGAATTTTCAATCAATTAATAATACACATTTGAACTAAGTTACCCGTATTACAATATGGTATGGTATACCCGTATTACAATATGCTATTATATCACAAATTGAAATTTATTTCACATAATGTCAACATGAGAATGAACTCGTAAATAGTGATCTGTAGAGCTTTCGTTATTGTCGAGAGGAAGATGCACTTCTCCCCTTGGTGCGTCACATACAGTTTTTGTTTTGTTTTTGACGTTAAATAAAAAATAAATGAAAAATTAAAGAAATAAATAAATCTGAAAGGAATTGAGGAGATGAGATCGGGACCGGTCCTTAGAGGCTTAGAAACACATTGGGCCGTGGGGTTAGAAAGACATAATCGCGCTAGGCACGTGATTTTGAGGTGAAGAAGATATAGTCTGTCCGCAATGCATACTCAACAAATACGATTACACGAGAGGGGCTCCATCGGCTTCTTCTAACTGAAGCTTTTATCGACCCGATTCGTATACTGCCGCAAATGCAACAGAATTTGAATTGCGGATTTTCTGCTTTAAGCCGCTTACGTGAGAAATCTCCCAATATACGCTGACGTGTCCGCGATTCAGCAGTTTCAATGCGAATAATGAAATTTAATGTTTGACGTTTATTTGAAGTTCTCGACTCTAGAGACTGCTACATCGAATTGGTTTCTGAGAAATAAGACGGTAAAGGTTACAGTCAGACTTCTTGTCAAGAAATATAGTAGAAATCTCCGTAGCACAGCGTCATTTGTTACAACGGAACCACTATACTCGCACAGAATACGGCGAGTGTGTTTTGGGATTTTTACTTTCCCGTATACGTACGTATATACGGAGAATACACCCAGTATAGGGAAAGTTAAATAATGCTGCCCGAAAAACGGCGGATTTTCGGCAGAAAAAATTCATTGCTGGGCCCTGATAACGAAAAGTGTATAAATCCAGTTGCTAAATTAAGAAAAAAACTAAAACATAGTGCTGCCAGAATCACTGTTTTGTGGGTCCTTTATAACGAAATACCAATTGAAAGCAAAACATTTGTTCGTCCGTCTGACTATGAACAACGCTAGTGCCTAATCAGTTCAGCTGATTTTCTCCAAAATTGATATTCCCCGATCGATTTGACTTTCCTCGTGGTCCCTTGAATTTGAAACCGATAGTTTAATTTGGGGGGGGGGTACTTTACATGAAACCACTGGGACATTTTCAAAAATTTCAAAGAAATGGCGCCAACAATTTTCACTGAATTTTGTTGTTGGATAGTCTGAAGGTCGATTAAGAGAATGGCGTAGGTCTCGTGTTGATTGAAAACTGATTTTTCGAAAATTGTAAAAATCCTTTTTCTTCGGGGTCTTTCTACAATTACAGTTATGAAGATAATTTTTTTTCTTAATGAAACGTGTTCATAGAAAACAGATCTTCAAATAAGGTCACGTTCAATTTTTCACAAGCATGAGTATATTTTGCGAAATTTTGCGTCAAACTTAGGCATTTTTTTATTTTTTAAACCATTTTTTCTTAAAAATTGCACAATGCTTTTTTATTAAATTGGGAACTTAGCATAAAGAAGCTTATAGAATGGTACAGGTTTCATGTTCGTTGAATGCCCGATTTTCCAAAAATTAAAAAAAATAAAAATGTTTATACAACTACAATTGTGAAGATACAAATGTTTTTCTTAATGAAATATGATCATGAAAAACAGATCTTCAAATAAGGCCATGTTGAATTTTTCCAAAATATGCGCTATTTCTGGAGTAATTGGGAAGTCAAAATTAGTCGCCCAGTGTTATTCTTTATATTCAGGACGATTATAAAGCAAATAGAATTCGAATGGGAAATATTCATGATATTGTCATCCCTGAATATGTATTTAATACGTAAAATACTCGTAATATCCTAAATTAATATGTGTGAAGTTGGAATGTCAATTGTTTACACTGTGATACGGGGATTGATGATACGAGCTGATCGACGAAGCGTAGTTTTGTCTGATAGTTCAATGCGTTATGTTGCGGAGAACTCGTGGCCAACGTAGAAGCTAATGAAAATGTAATTTAAGCGAATACTTTCTACTAGGGTTGTCCCTCAGGCGGCCCGCTGTGCCATTCGCGCTGCGAAACTGTGCACCTGGCAAACACGCCTTGCCGAGATCAACACCCCTTTTAATGTAAAATGTAATGTAAAATGTTTTATAATTAAATTTGTTCAAAGAATTGATCGGCCCGACCGGGATTCGAACCCGGGCCTTCTGGTTTACGCCCAGCTGCTCTGACCACTAAGCTACCGAGTCAACCAACCCTTTGAAAGTCAACCAACCCTTGGAGTTTATCAACATCCCCTGGGTGTTGATTCTATATGACTGCGGAACATATTCTCCGAGCGTATAGCTTCCAACAAGGTGACGGGAATGGTGACAATTATGTAAAATGTTTTGTTATGTAACTTAAGTTTAAATTTAAGAACTTTTTTCTATAAAATTCAGAAATTCAAACTCATCCCAATGAGTTTCACTGCGTTATGCGTTATGCGTGGTACCATCTGATATCACGCATGGTTTCATTGCTTCCCCGAGCCCCGTTTCAGGGTAGCCGGGCAAACTCCTGGGATCAGCAATACGAGTAAGTCATGTGTTTATCGCCCGAAAAATGAAAATGTGGCCCGCAACTATTATAACAAAGATTTTAGTTGAGGCCTTTGAAGCCTTGAAAGTTGCACACCCCTGTTTTTAGACGAATACAACGGCAGAACACAGCGCTGGTGCAAAAGTAGAAGAATAAATCATCAAAATTCAATGAATTACAGCTTGTCTACATAATTGTAACGGAACAAAACGTTATATCAGAATCATGTTATAAGATTCATGTTTTAAAACCTCTCTTATTCCTTTATGAATTCAGGTATCTCTACAACAATCAACTAACGCAGCTCTGGAATGGAACATTCCAGAACCTCACGCAGTTGCGTAGCCTGTGAGTATATAATTTAAATTTAAATTTTAAAGAAAATATTATTTATTCGCTACTGGTACGTTATTGCTTGTTATTGTATTCGATACGGAGTTCAATGTACGCTAACGTACTTGGATTGCAAAGATTGTGGTTACGAGGGAAATATAAGACAGTTTAATAATGCTACATGTTTCTCCTGTGGAGAGAATTATGAGAGGGAATTATGGGAAGGAAATATGAAAAAACAAACGGAATCAAGTTAACAACTAGTTAATTAGTAAATACGTAAATCTGAGTTATTAAAATTAGGTAAAAAATAAAACACTGTGTGCACCGCGGGCGTTAATTGGTTCTTATGAAATCGGAAGACAAAAAGCCCTCAGGCCAAAGGTCTTCGAGACTTTTTGTCATCATTCGATCATTAAAACCCTCATAACGCCCTTGGTGCATAAAGAACTATTCTCTCGTAGTGCTATATTTCGCGCGCAATTATTCGCAAAGAGGAATGTAGTAGTAGGTGAGGCTGAGGACAACCTTGACATTGTTCCAGGAAGCTGAATGCCAACCGGTTGGTCTCCATCCAAGCAGGATCGTTCGCGGGGCTCAGCCAGCTGGTCTCGCTGTACGTAATCCGCCCAGGAACCGAACGCGCAAACACGATCAACGCTGTTCATCTGGGTCCAGAGAGGGAAACGAAATAATGCAAAGCATGAGTACCTAACATACGCCCCTTTGCTCCACCATTGTCTATTTTGAGAATTTAGCATGTCGCCACCTTATTGCGGAAATCACATTAGTCGATATTTTCGAAATTTTTTTATTGCAGTTTATGAGGGAAAACCTTGAAATCTATATTCAACGCTAAAACTTCGTCGTTTTAGACCTCTAGAGGGGAGAAAAGAAACCAAGCAAGTTGGTATATCATCACTATATGAGAGAAAAATTATTTTAATTTAATTTAAATTTTATGAAACACCTTTTGATTTATGTTCAATCTGATTAAAATTTCTATACAAATCTTATAAAATGACTCTTTGAAAAGTAACAAAAATAACATTTTTTTGTGCCTCCTGTAAAGTTCAATTTCTTTACTTACGTCATTTTCTCAATAGCACGACTGTGCTCTTGACGTTTATACAGCAAGTGGCAAACTATTGTGCCTTAATTGTTAGTATGCATATGATAACATTTTGTAAACCGTTCTGCTAGTTCACAGGTGTAAAAAAGTGTTATTAGAACTTCCGTTATTCCAGCCTAAGTATGGTTTTAAGAGATCATATTAATAATGTTTGCATTACTAATTATACAAAATCTTTATCGTAGATAAGCCTGTTATAAAAGAAAGGTAAAAAGAACAGTAATGTTTACAATTATCACTACAATTCTTTCACTTTACATTATTTTGTTTGTTATTACTAATCTGTCGTATGGTTCTGAAATTCTTTCACATTTATTTGAAACATTTTTCGTAATTTTAAATGCTCTTCTATTGGTCCTGGCAAGTTTTTCTACTAGATGTCTAGAAGTTAATGCAAAAGTGATGCTTTTTTAGTACAAATTGGAGATAAATAATGGTTTAATTTCCCTAGGTTTTACAGAGGAATGAAGGAAGATCTTAATCTCGTAACCAGTCATCACGTCACATGAGTGATTCGGAATCACAGTGATTTCCCGAGTGCCGCGAGGTGCGGCGTCGCGTGAAGGACGTTGCGCAGGGGGGAGGGGCGTGTGCGACACGCGGAACGGCTGACCATCAATTTCGCGCCGGAAGCGGAAGCAACGCCGCCGTGGGCCGCCTCCCCGCACCGCCCAACTGGAGGGGGATGGAAGCGAACGCACAGCCTCTGTCCCTGGCGTGCGTCGCCTCAGGTTTCTGCCCCAAGTGCCTACAAAGACCGTTCGCAGTCGACAGTTCCCCCTGGGGTAGACGCGGTGAGCTGTCACTTTGTTCGCCGTCCGCCGCTGCCACTGGGGTTAAAATATCGACCAGTCCTTGTGGAATGTGAGGTGGAAAAGAAGGTTCGCAGCAGTATTGTTCGGGATCTCCTGTTTCACCCTTCCTCTTATTCCGCATTCCCCATCATTCATGTTATAACTTCGTAATAATTTACCCCATCAAACTCTTTTGCTAATTTCAGGTGTGATCATAGAACTTAGGCTCCTATACCCGGTGCTGAAAATTCTATTTTTAACAACTGGTTTTCTCCAATTATTTCCAATACCTTCTTATTTTCTATTTCAACTACGGAGCCCGTATGGTTCTGCCCTTTACCCTCCCTCTCCCTCTCCTTCCTTCTATTTTTAACAACTGGTTTTCTCCAATTATTTCCAATACCTTCTTATTTTCTATTTCAACTAGCGGAGCCCGTTATTGTTCTGCCCTTTACCTCCCTCTCTCTCTCCTCCCTCTCCCCGTATCTCTCTCTTCGTTTATCACCCCGCCTCTCTCTTTATCTCTCTCTCCGACTTTCTCTGTCCCTGTTTCAGTCTGAATCTGTCCGTGTGTGTGTGTGTGTGTCTCTCTCTGTCTCTTTCTTTGCCTCTCTCTGTCCCTCCCATTCACAGTTAGTTGCAGATTCTGCACGTTTTGAGGAGGTGGGTAATATTGAGATGCGCCGGACCAGCAAAAATAATAATATAAAAGTTCAAAAAGATCTCACCCTGTAGATTACGGTGTGAGAAACGTGTCTTTATATGTTGGTTTCTGATGCCCTAGAAAGCGTCGTTTAGGAGTTATTTAACGATACAGAATCAGAAATTCTATCGAGTGTAGTGGGTTGCATTTGACGTGAATATTAAGTTTTTTCTTCTACAACGCCATCTAGCGCACGTTTTTTCGATATTTTATTAGTTATTCTGGTATTCGGGGCGGAGATTAATCCTACAAAACAGAGATAATTAAAATTGGTCCAGTCGTTCTTGAATTTTAAATGGTGTAACTAACCTGACTTTCTTTACATATATACTTGATACAATATGAATCATTAAATGAGACAATATGTCTCTACAGAAAAGTTATGCAACATGCTTTTACAGATTATGGATTTAGTAGTTTAAGAGCTAAATAATTGGCCTAAAACAAAATGATCGCCAAGTTAGTTGATTCTGTGTACATTCTGTATTT
>JAHLJT010003656.1:66124923-66144164 GCA_031308135.1 Acheta domesticus
TTATACTCTGATCTCGCTTTTACAATGTCTGACTTTACATCATCAAAGTGGATAAAGGACCTTTTTCGTCGCAAGAAATTTCTGATATTATGGAATTTTGTGACACAGATAATGGAAATTAACCGTTTTTGGCACGAATCACACGCAAACAGCGAGTCGCAGTGAGCAAATCGTAGGTTTGATGACGTTTGACTGCAAATGATTATATTTTTAATCAAATAAGTATAACGTCATAATAATGACCTGCCTGCAGCCAATTATAATACTTTCCGTATGAAATTTGTTCCCAAAATTAAAAGTGATAAATTTTAACGCCATTTATAACGCTATTTGACAAGAAAAAACGCATGCATCTCGTTTATAATTTTGCTTCATTACATGGCAAATCTTTGTGTTGCATATTATCTCTGCTAACGTTGCTCATTTCCCAAAATGTAATTCTGCAATAAAGCTTAAGATTAAAAACAATATTCATAATATACTATTGTTGCTCCAACGGTCTTCCCAACACCGAATAGCTTTGATGGCTTATGTTGGCAAATTGAAATATGTTAAGTTGGCAAAGTCCCTTCAAGAGAAAACATTTACTTTAACAAATAAACTTTGTTATCTGATCTTGTTTCGTCGTCTCAGTGTAGCACATCACCAACGCGTACAAAAACTGGCTGTGTAAGCCAGTATCTACCCAGCAAAATTTGTTCTCCTTGCACAACAATTCCCATCAACGGACGTACGCAAAAGTTATTTCCATATTTCCAAGTCACCATATTTCCATCCATATTGCTGACAGTCACCGTCAAAATGAAGAATCGCAAGCTTCAAGCTTTCTCGTTTGCATTAACGTGCACTGAAAACAGCGCACTATCTTGTATTGCAGCAATATCCAATGAACTTCTAGCGTTTCCCTTGGGCAGAAAGGGATGCAGTTGGTAAGACGACTAATTATCATTCTTCGTCATTTTTTTCAAGAAATATTTAATGAATCCATTCGTCGTGCTCATGTATACGAAGTCATTTTCATTGTTTCATGATCGCTTCTATTTTACTTAATGACGTTTCATTAGACACACAATCGCTGTGCCGAGTATTTATTGTATCACTATTGATCAGTGGCGTAGCGTCAGGGGACGCTAAGATGCTGAGCATCCCCACGTCAAATATTAATCAAAGAATCCTAAATATTGTATTGATAAACTTACAAGTGGTTCATTGAGCGAAAAAACATTTTGTATTAATATTAAAAATGGTTTCCTGTGATTGAATTCGGCGCGTTGGTATAAGCTGGCCTCTGATTGCTTGGAAGCTAAAATGGTTCTAGCATCTGCCAAGAGATTGCGAAGGGCAATGACGCATGCGCAGACGGTGAGGTTCCCCCCTCCCCACCTCACCCCTCTCCCAAAGATTCACGAGTTTCTGACGCTAGCGTATGACTGAGCAGGGCGAGGCGTATGAGCAAGAGGTGTAAAAGCAAGTTGCTCGTTTGTGCACGAGAGCGCAGCACACTTGACGCTGTCAGTGAAATATTTTTCTTTCTCACTTGAGATTCTCTGCTTGGTCATGAGCACTTAATAGGACAAATAGTGTTTGCCTGCTAGTTCGTAATTAATATCTAAGAAGATGAATTCTTTATAAATATATTACATATTATTTTGGTCTGAACTGTATAAATTCACAAGTGATCTCATTGCCAATCGCGCATGAGAATTAAAGCTGGGCCATTGTATAATTTGTTTCAAGAACTCTCCTGACATATGTAACATTTGTTTTGATAACATAGATTCTAGAGAACATTAAACATCTTAATGTTTGTTGTTATTGTTATTTGGCGTTATTGTTGAGTATTCCCAAACGCGCGGGTACGCTACGCCACTGCTATTGATGAATGTTTTTCCATGTTTGTTCGGTCTTCGTGAATGGTACGCCCATGTTTATGATAAAAGTGCATGAGTGTGTCCTGAAAGCTTCCAAGCAGACTTCGCTGAGGGAAATGATGCGAAAAACATAAGATCCGTGAAATGTGAAAGGGCGCGAGACGGGTGGGTCTGCGTTCTTACAGTGTCAATAGATCTAAATGCCTCGACTCCTCACAAAGGAGGCTCTGTCAGCTTAGCGATGCAGATAGGACTTGTTGTTGTCTCCTAGTTGCTGTTGTTTGTTTGTTTGTTTGTTTTTTGAAAGGCTCTTATATCATTTAACTCTTTTAGGTTTTGTTTCAATGATCGTGAATCCTCTGAATAATAAATTGCAATCATCTAAATATGCAAAGTCTGGAGAAAAAAAAGAAGAAATAATATTGAATTTTATTGAATGCGTAATTCCTTTAATTAAAGAAAATGATTTCAGAAGCGTAGTTCAGCTTCAGAAATATGATTATCTTTGAGAAGCACAATTGAGTCCAGAAATGAAAAATATTTAAAATACTCTTCTCAGAAATGTCAAAAATATCGCGATGCCACTCTGTTGATCTTTAGATAATTAGGATCCAATACGTGTTATGTCTTCTAGCACATTCTGTACTTCCTAATATCGAGGAACTACCTACTCTCCGTCTTTCTAAAAGCCGCCCTTCTCTTACAAATTGCAATGTTCGACCTTTGAAATGCAAACTACGTCATAATTCAGATAACTACACATGGTTGTTTTGGCTGTTTGCCTCATTGTTTACATACCATCGGATACGCCAGCTGGTGTAGACTGCCATAACTCATTCTCTACTGGCTCATCGCCAGAAGACCAACGTGGAGATGCTGCCTTATGTAACTGTCAGACCGAAAGGAAGATTCCTCGAAGGAATACCTTGGACGAAATCTAGCCTCATCTGCCAAAGACCTCCCACTTAATGTTGACCCTCACTTCCCCGTTCTGTGCGAGGACCCATCGTTGGGGGCGAGGGGTGAGATCATTCCACATGTCTAGACCCATTGCCCACGAATGCAAAACATTCTACAGCACTGCGAAAATCATAGAGAATGAGAGATGGTAGGAGAATGAATGTGGTTGAATAAACAGCGCATGCACGAGAATGCGCAGATGAACGGACTCCTCGTCCGAAGTGCAGGGTGCGAAAATCAGGGAGCCCAAAGAGTGTCGCTGCAAATGTTCGCTTGAAATCAAGTTGTTCGAACAGAAAGAGAAGGATAAATGAAAGAGAAGATAATATTTCAGAGTTGGAACGATTTGAGGTTCTTTTATCTCGCAATGTTCTCGTCATATGAAGAAGTATCTGCAAATTCATCCAGATAATAACACTAAAGTTTACAATTGTCTATTACGAACATTTACATTAGCACATATTTAAGAAAGAGTATTTTGTCTAAATAAATATTTCATTTATGTAAGCGGAGAGGAAAATCAAAATCCACAGGTTCATCCTAGAGATATTATTCATTTTATACACACTTAATATTTTTGTAAAAATAAAAGTGTCTTCCTTAAAATAATACGCTAAAACTATGTTCTCCTTTAAATAAGGTGTGAGAATATTTTTATTACGATGTAAAAAAATCCCATGGTTTTACAGACATAAAAATAAATATTTTACAGATTTTGCATATTTGTCTTGTACTTTTAGCCTGCATGTATAAAGGTGTGTCATACACAGTAAGTACTTTTTCAGAAAATTGAACTTGTGAAAAAAAAATACTTTTTCAGAAAATTATAATTGCAATTGTGGAAAACTGGGAAGATTTTTCTATAAATATTGCCAGGTGTGAAGTTTCTACGTTCCTGTTGCGATTACTTTGTCTCTTTCTCCTCTCCCAGCTACGCTTCCGGCGTCAGGGCGAGAGGAGGGTTCTCGTCCGATTACCGAAGTTAAGCGAAGTCGCGCGCGGTTTCGCCTTTGACGAGAGACCGCTTGGGAGTCCTTTGCGGCGCAGTCGCGCCTCTCAGTTAATTGACAAAAGACTTCCCTTCCAAAAGGCACATCGCGATGCATAACTTTAGCTCAATTATTTAATCATTACTTGACTCAATCAACAGCCGACACGAAAATCCCCCAGAGTCAAATGATACTCAAAAAGGGCAGATAGCGGAAAGTTTAGGTGTAGTTTTCCTGTTTGTTTCCTATATGTTTTTGGGGTCACTGAACACGAGTAACAGGTTGTCCAACAAAAATTTTGCCCTTAAATATGTTTTTAAGCAAACAATGTGTAAAAACACGTCTTTTCCATTTTTCTCAAAATAACTCAAAAGTCATCCATTTTTCGTAATAAATGATCCTGTATGAAATACATTAAGATAAAATTTAGACCATTTTGTTAGGAACATTTATTACGAAAAATGGATGCCTTTTTAATTATTTTAAAAAACGGAGGCGTGTTTTTTACAAACTTTTTATTTAAAAAACATATTTCCTGGCAACATTTTTCTTGGCAAACATGATATTCGTGCGACCCCAAAAGCATATAGGAACCAAATATCAAAATTATACAAAAACCTTCTATTATTTTCTACCATTTGACTAGACTTTCCAGCAAGCGGCTGTGTCAAGCGGGCACAACGACTATAGCACAATCACATCAAAACAAATATAATATTTAGTACTCATTTATTACTAATTTATTACTCTAAAATTTAGTTAATTACCATCACTGTTTAAGAAATAAATGAAATAATTGAAATAGCATTTATGAAATAGCTAGACAGTCACGCCAGCACAACCACTATTATTTCATAAACTGCAATAGTAGTAAGTTTAATTTTTAGGTAATAAATTAGTAATAATTAAGTACTAAATATCTTATTTGATTTGATGTGATTGTGCTATAGTGGTTGTGCCAGCCTGACACAGCCTCGGCGAGCTGCCGCTGGGCGAGCGTCTTCGCCAGCCACCTGCGAGCTGCCTGGAAGAATAACTCGCCCCCGACCACTCCACCGTTGACGATATCTGTCGCAGTTGCAGACGAAACGAGTGGAAACACGATTACCACTAGACCGCGGCCATCTAGCCCGGAAGATAATTTATTGTGAATCCGGCCGTGAAAGCCTACATTGCTTTATTTGACTAAATTGTTAAGACAAGCAAATATGTCTGACTATAGTGTAGGTTTACGTTCTTATTTGTTTTCTATCTTCACTATTTTAAATGGTTTCAACGATTAACTGGACCATTTCCAAGCGTTTACTTTAATGTTACGGTTACGTTCACGTTTCATTAGGACGTTTAGACCCTCGCGTTAGGTATTCACTGAAAAGTAAGTGATGGATCCTAAAAGTTCCCTTATGCGTAAGGTATGACAATAATCCTTCATTAAAAGGACACTTTTGTAGAAGACCCTCAGATCTTGCTTATTTTTCTAGAATTATTCCAGAATATCCTAGAGGGAACCGGCTAACAATTGTGCTAATTGATTTGTCTCAACGAGAAGAATCAAATGAGCTTTTGATCACATCTTTAAGTGCCGTAAACCGTTAATAAAGCGTTTAGTTGCTTAAATAAACAAACAAAACTCGTGTTTTTTGAGAAAACTCCTAGAATATTCTGGATGGATCTGCAAGAATGGTACCTCACTTGTTTCGATTGGTGAAATAAGTGAGGTCTAACGTGAGTAATGGACAGTCGGTCGGACGGACGGACTTGTTTATATAATATCTCTCATTTATATATTCCAAGAAAATCGAATTCAAATTCTCTGTAAACATGTATAATGCGTCTTCTTTTGAATACTAATGTTATAATGTCAATCGCAATGTTTCAATTGCTAAATCACAACTGAACGGCATGTCTTATTTCATGTAAGGCAGTTACTCAATGAGAATGTCACCTTACGCCTGACGCTAAAACTTCCTCTTGTGAATGATCTCAATTACCTAAAAAATGACCACACGCCCAGATTTTCTAACCATGACCCAGTGGAAAAATGCTGTGTGAGACCAGAACACCTCGCCTCCCGCTCCTGCCCCACAGCGCTTTTAGTGGCGCCCCCCCCACCTCAGGGAGCATGGTAGAACGACATGGGTGGGCTCCTACAGTGCACCGATTTTTGCTCGTTTTGCGCAGCACCAGTTTGCATCACGAACCATATGACCACAACACGAGCACTTCGTTTGAAAAGCCAGACCAGACGTTGGCCGCCATGTTGCATGGAGAGCGCAAAATGTTGAGAAACATTTTGAAAGTGGCATTAAGTGACTATTTTCAATAATAACCAACCAAAAATAAACCGATGAAGGTGTAATTGAAAAGACGCATTTTTTTTTTTAAAAAAAAAAGTACTTCTCAAGTATATTTCAATGACTTATAATAAGGTGATAATTTTGACATTTAAAATTTGCTCTCTCTCAATATTGTGACGCAGTTGCGTCACAATTCGCTTATAAGTAACTAGGAAAACCCGGCAGACGTTGTTCTAACCTTCATCTCACTCTTTCCCCTCCAATCGACCCCTTTCTCACTGTCTCTCCCTCCTTCCCTCACCCTGTTGCTGTCTGTCTCTGTGTGTCTCTATCTCTGCCGTTCTCTGTCCCTCTCATTCGCATGTACTTGCAGATTCTGCACGTCTCTGAACAGGTCAGGTAAAATCGGGAAACGCCGGACCAGCAACGATGTATTAGAATGTTCGAGAAGAGCTCTTTCTGTAGAATACGGTACTAGAAGCGTTTCTTTGAGGCCCACTTTTTAAGACCCTAGAACGCCTCGTTTAGGAGTTATTTAACGATATAGATTCAAAATGCTCCCGAGTGTGTTGCGGGTTGCATTTGACGTGAGTAATTAGTTTTGTTCTACAGCGGCATGTAGTGAAGTTCCAAAGATCGGTCCAACAGTGTGGCATATATATAGTGAGTCACGTAACTTTAGCACCTCCTGTAACTTTTGAACGGTTGAAGATATTGCAATGCAGTATCTGTGGTGCGGTTGAAGATATTGCAATAAAGATATTGCACGTGTGTGTGTGCCAACATCCAGTTCATATGTGTAGAAAAGCTATGCATTCTTACTGTAATATGTTCCAATACAAAACTAATGTGTGATAAATGTTCGTTTGTGAGACGAAGTTTGTCTGTCGGTTGCGTTGCAGGGGTGGGAGTACTCGGCGGCGCTGTTCGTGGGCGGGTACGCGCTGGCGCTGGCCTTCGTGTGCCTCGCGTACTGGCGCATGCTGCGCGCCATCCGCTCGTCGGGGCTGGCGCTGCGCAGCACGCGAGAGCGGCGCGAACGCGCGGTGGCGCAGCGCGTGGCGCTCATCGTGCTCACCGACTGCGCGTGCTGGGCGCCCGTCATGGCCACGCAGCTGCTCGCGCTCTTAGGTGATCCCGTCTGCGCGCACACACATACACACACTCACACGTACACATACACATGCTCACACTCACACACACAAACTTTTTCTCACACAATCTCTCTCTCTCGCTCTCCCTCGCTCGCTCTCCCTCGCTCGCTCTCCCTCGCTCGCTCTCCCTCGCTCGCTCTCCCTCGCTCGCTCTCCCTCGCTCGCTCTCCCTCGCTCGCTCTCCCTCGCTCGCTCTCCCTCGCTCGCTCTCCCTCGCTCGCTCTCTCGCTCGCTCTCTCTCTCTCTCGCTCGCTCTCTCTCCCTCTCGCTCGCTCTCTCTCCCTCTCGCTCGCTCTCTCTCCCTCTCGCTCACTCTCTCTCCCTCTCGCTCGCTCTCTCTCCCTCTCGCTCGCTCTCTCTCCCTCTCGCTCGCTCTCTCTCCCTCTCGCTCACTCTCTCTCCCTCTCGCTCGCTCTCTCTCCCTCTCGCTCGCTCTCTCTCCCTCTCGCTCGCTCTCTCTCCCTCTCGCTCGCTATCTCTCCCTCTCGCTCGCTCTCTCTCCCTCTCGCTCGCTCTCTCTCCCTCTCGCTCGCTCTCTCTCCCTCTCGCTCGCTCTCTCTCCCTCTCGCTCGCTCTCTCTCCCTCTCGCTCGCTCTCTCTCCCTCTCTCTCGCTCTCGCTCGCTCTCCCTCTCGCTCTCTCTCGCTCTCCCTCTCCCTCTCGCTCTCTCTCGCTCTCCCTCTCGCTCTCTCCATACACACATACATTTTTAACACATCCAGACGTTATTTGATTGTTCGTGATTCCGAGCGTGTCAACTGCTAAGGTCGTTAGCCCCGTAATTGTAGTGCATTTCTTTTCCTCGTGGGACGGCGGTGATATTCCCCCGCTGGATGGCGAGATCCCATTTTCCCAACCGGGTGTGTCCTACCAGCGGGGCACCGCTACAGTCGACTTAACCTCTAAGTTCCCGACCGGTCTCCCGGCACGTGTGGTAGTGTAGTGCTTGTTAGTGTAAATGTGTTGAAATAAGGGGAGAGGATAGGACAATGAAGAGGAAGGAAAGATCGCGCGCGGTCCGCAGCCTATTAGTTAGGGTACTGTAGTCAGTGACTGAATTCGACCTAGCAATCTGGTTAGGAAAATCCTGCTACCGTTTAGATTCGAACCCTAGTGTCTCCCGATCAGAGGCACTGCAGTGACATCAATTAATGCTGTGAGCCACCTTCGTCGGTCAGACGTTATTTGAAGGGTTCGGATGTAAAACGTGATAACCCATGTGGAAACGCTTGCGAGATATAAGCAAGTGAAAATTTTTGCTGGAAGGGGTTTAAATGGGATAGCCTACCTAAAGATGACAACAGCCCTGGGAGAACTATGCTCCATATTTTGGTATAGACAGAAAATTAGTGATCTGAGAGGCTGAATTCGGCGTAGCTAATAGCTTGTATCGGAAATTTCGCCACCAACGGGGCGTTACCTCCAGGTTAGCAAACCAGCTCAGGCAACGCAGCTGGCGGCCAATATAATCTGAAGTGTTCAATGATTCACAATCTCCATGGTAATTCTACGTTAAACAGAAGCATTTCGAGGCTGTAGCGTCAGTGTGCTGCACACGCTAAATTCTAATCAGCCACGTCCTCTTGGTTCACATTTGTACTAGAGCAATCCATTAACATCAAGGTTTATCAAAAAAACATAATTTTTGTACACGATAAAACTCTTGTATGTTACTTGCAATAAGTTTGATGTAGTATTCGTGACTTAACCCTGCCGTAATATTAGAGTTTACGCATGTGCCGACTCAGAGTTGTGTTCATACCGTGTAAGCTATTGTTCTTCACGCTGTGCAAAAGCATTGTGTGTGTGCACGTGTTTGCGCCGACCATAGGCTCCGAAGGACCTTTTTTAAAGTCCTCCCTACACACACACACACACACACAGTACCTTTGAGGAAGCGGGAATTTATTTTGTTGATTTGGTTTATATTTTGCCTTAGGGCTTATACAGCTAAGATGGGGCTTTTCTTAATATAATAAACTAACGAAAACTAAATTTTAGCTGAATCTACTTGCACATTAACACTTTGGCATACCCAACTTGAGACAATTTCCCCCTTAATACAATGTAATATTCTTGGTTCTTTCTTAATAATTTCCATGCATCATTCATACTTGTTTCATTCTTCGAAAGGAGCTCAACTATTGTAGAAAGGCCGCCCTAGAAAAACGAAGCTCCACGTACAACACAACACAGCGCAGCCTTTCGTCTCTCAGTCTTGTACCGCGCTTTCATTTGAGGCGGAGAACGCCACAGCTTCGTAGGCGAGCGCTTTCGTTTGAGAACGCCACAGCGTCCGTAGGCGATCGGAGACTTCGGAATTAAGCTCGAAGTCCAAGACTCGTTCCTAGATATAGACAAGATACGTTGTGCGTAGAAAAAGTATCAATAAACACACTATACAATACTGAAAACTAGTTTTGTTGTTTGTAAATCCTTCGGACTGCAGTCTAACAGGAGGCTGGCTATTCCACTGTATATAATGAAAATTTCCTCCCGCAAGACTGGATTGCTTAAAATATTTCTTCACATATACTGTATCTTCCCTCTCTGATATTGTCTTCTTTTTGTCAGTTATATAAGCACTACGAAATCCTGTAACATCAGGCACATAAGCTGAACGGGAAAGAGACGCAATTTAGAAAGTGTAGAACACATGCGCGTAAATCATGGGAGTCATTCATCCTTGCGCATGCAATTGTTCTTCAGTGGAGCGACGAAAAGACGCATCTTGGGGTCATGATTGAAATAAATACTTCTTCAATGAAAACATATGAAAACGTTCGATACAATGATGTTACAAAAGTAAACATTCGTTATCTATATGCCGGTGTATTGGAAGAAGGATGGCAATTTGGTTCTTCATGCATGTCTCAGAATAAATGATACGAATTTCTAAGTCCTGTAAGGGAGTCTTTTTGCCTATGAGCATGCCGTGATACATTTCATTTATCGAAGTTATGCATGTACCAATTGCCCCTGATAGATAGGCAACTCGTTATTCAGTGGTGTTTAGCAGACACGCGATTTTTTAACAGAACGTGACGCTGAAAGCAATGCATACCATTCAGGGGCAAATATGGCATGTGCAAATTCATTAAATGAAAACGTTCCAACACATGCTCTTGGGCTTCCCCGTATCGGAGGGTGAGAGCGCGCCACTGTCGTAGGCGTGCGCGTGCCGCAGAGCCTGTACGCGTGGCTGGCCGTGTGCGTGATGCCAGTCAACTCCGCACTCAACCCTGTGCTCTACACGCTCACAACGCACATGTTCAAGCAACAGGTGAGACACAGCGCCACTGATTTCATTTGGCATCCTAGCTTTTTTAATAAATAATTGATGCTGCATGATCATTTTACAAATACTTTAATTTATAATTTTCAAATCAATGATTGTATACATGTTATAAACGCTTAATGCATCCTTTATTTAACGTTTTGTTATTTTCGTCTTTCTTGTATCTGAATATTGAAACTATTATGTTATTGGTTCTTTTAAAACACTGGTGTTTGTAAAAATTGCAACATCAAGAAGGAGGCATACTATTACAATGAAATTTATTCTACAGATGAATATTACAATATACAAATGATTAGAATTACAGAACCTGCTTTTTGTTCTTGAGTATTTAGTACGTTGTCCGCCCTGCACTGCCATCAGAGTCTCTAGACGTCGCGGCATGAATTCAAAAATAGCCTGGATACGCTGCTGGGGAACACACTGCCACTGAGTTTCTGTGCGGGTCAACAAGGCATCGATAGTGGATGCCTGTATGGGAGCATGGGACTGAGCTGCAGAGTGCGGAGGACCGGAACGAACAAGTTGCCGAGATATATCCCAGACATGTTCGAGGGGCGACATGATAGGTCGTCAGCGTGCCAGCCAGGGAAGCAGTGGTACCCTTCGTTCTTCGCAGAAAGCTTGCACATTCCTCGCCACATGAGGTCGGGCATTGAATTACTGAAAAACGGAATGTGGAGCTGCTTGCAGGAGGGGGAGTAACTCGGTCTCTAAAATCTCCCTGACCCAGCGGTTGCTGTGCAGATTCCCCCCAACACGTGTTAGGCGAGATCGCAAATTGTAGCCAATGGCGCTCCAAACCATCACATGTGACCTCTGTTTGCTATGGCGCAGAACAACGCACGCTGGCGTATTGCGATCACCACGGTAGCGTCGAGCTCGTATGCAGCGTCGAACTCATCGCTGTACAACAAACTGAAGCGAGACTCGTCCAAAAGCACTACATTTTGCCACTTAGCACACCGGTGTACATTTTGCGGTGCCCATTGCTGTCTGAGGCTTCTGCTGTCTTGGTTTCTGAGCAACGGAATCCGACGCAGTGGTATGCATGCCACCATTCCAGCCCTCAGCAGACAGCGTCGAACCGTCGACGCAAACATGACCGCACCCGTTGCAGTGCTTCAAAGTCGAGCCAACACTGTGGACGACGGCGTTCTGTCGGTTACGGCCATGCGGACAAGATGGAGGTTATCTCACGCTCTGGTCACAAGGTGTGGTCCTGTATCCGCTCGTCTCTGAGTACGACCCTCCTCTATCTATTGGTTCCACACAGGCATCACTGTCGTAGCGCTCCGCGCGCCGCGTTCGAGCCGAAATTTCATGGTACGAGAAACCCTCTTGCCGGAGACAGATCATTCTGCCCCGTTCGAACTCAAACAGATGCTGATAGTGTGCCCTTTGGCGTCGACGAGACATACCGACACTTTGCTGCACGTTTCCACGTCGTTTAATGGCTCTACATCGACTGCGTGTGGCGTAACACTGATCTGACCTGGAACACAAAAGAGGCTGCTAGGCCAATGTGAACGCATCTCTATGCAAAAATCACTTCTTATGGATACACTGCTCTACACGCTCACCGATTTTTAAGTAATTCCGACCATTGCTTCTGGGGGTTGCAATATTCACAACCGCACCTGTGTATTTTGAAAACAAAATAATTGTTCAAATAAAATATACCAAACTGATGTTAAGAATTTATTGTAAAATTATTTAACACTTTACTTCATTTTTCATTCCTGGTGCTCAAGAGTTTATAAGAGTTCTAATTCGAATCTCACTGATAAAATGTTCAATTTAATTTATTCTAGGTTCTAACGTTCATGACTATTTGATCTGTCTCCTACCATTCCTTCATTTACAATCTCCATCAATAATAATAATAATAATAATAATAATAATAATAATAAAATGTAATAATAATACATTGTAATAACACAATGCAATAATAACACAATGTAATAATCTACGAAATTTTATTTATACTTTTAGTGTTTTTCATAATATTCTTTCTGTTTTGTCCCTTCCGCAGGCGTACGAATATACATGATTTACAAATCCTTCATCGATTATTAAATGCTACTGTACATATTCGTTCGTTTATTCAGCCATAGAAAACTATCCTGTTTTGTACCTTCTAGAGGGAAATGGAATTTGTGTTGTTGTTGGTGGTGGTGGTGGTGGTGGTGGGTGTTTTTTTTGGTTTTTTTTTCTTTTCTTTTTTTTTTGCAATGTTTTAATCCGTATTAAGGACGCTTAATTTCTGTTCAAAATGCATGATGAATGGCAACATCGATATGAAGACCTTGGGGCAATAACATGCTATGCCACATTCCTGACGTTATTTACATATTAGTGTTTTGCGATGCCAGATAGATATTTCTGTAGATGTTGGATTTTTATTTTAAAGATTCGTCGAAAGATGACAGTGCAATTCATACATTAATGTTGTATATCCCAATGTGTAGAATGTAATGTCTAAAATGTTACTCTCCGTTTTCTCAAGACTTACGTATTGTGGCATAGCATGTTATTTGCCCCGAAGTCTTCCTATTGTTTCTGGTAGTGTTGTATGTACTTGTATGCGAGCGCGCCACTGTCGTAGACGTGCGCGTGCCGCAGAGCCTGTACGCGTGGCTGGGAGTGTATCTTGTGGTATCTGTGTGTTAAATGTTTCTAGCATAACTCGCGAGAGGATGTGCAATGATTTAGGTGCTTCCTACGTATATTCAGCTTCCTTCTGGAGCATTTATTCCAAGTGCGGCGGTCCAAATGTATCCCTACGTTCGCTAACCAACCTCTGGCGGTAAAGAGGCGTAGAGATCTACGGCTCTACTTCTGAAGCTCTCCGGCAGAAATGCGCTAAGGTAAACCGTTTCTCCGCGTCGTCGTTCCAAGAGTGAGATATCGAGCCGCAGCAGCCGCCGGAGGCAATTTTGATGGCGCCCCACGCGGCGCGCTCCGTGGCCCAGCGCCCCGCCCCTCGCACGCGGCCTCGGGCAAACCGCTCCCAGCTCCCTGGACCAGCCACGGGCCGCTCCGGCCGCGCGCTAGTGCACTGTATAAAACAGAAAATACCACACGTTTCTCCACAGATTGTCGGTTGCTAGCTTTTCAATGCGTAGCATACTTGACATGCGTTGAGGTACAATATTTTCATACATTATTGTATGCCGAGAAATATACGTGGTCCCAGAAAGTTATGTAATCCTGGCGTGAGATTTCAAAGGGAATACACGTTTTGGGGCTCCTTTTTAGGAAAAGGGTTGCTTTTTTAAACGCCTACCCGTCCTGCCCGTCTGAGCGTAACACAAGCACCTTACCGCTTCGACGATTGACATTGGGTGATCAATCTGATTAAACTCTTGGGTGTACAAATTCATCACTAACTAGATAACACTGCCAAATTCAGCCACTGTCTGGAGGAAAATTCCTCCGACCGACTCCAGGCGAATGCCGGATCAGTACTAGCAAACGTGCCACATACCGCGCGTGATGTATTCTTCTCGCCCTATCTTCATCCCTTAATTACACACACTTGAACTTACATGCACAACACTATCACCCATGCCGGGAGTCCAGTCGGAAGCATAGAGCTTGTCGTGGCTGGGGCAGTGCCCGCTGGTGGGAGATACCTCGTTGATGGGAACCCGCTAGCTGACGGTTTAGGTCGTCGCAGGATCTCGCCATCCAGCTGGGGAGGATCACGGTCACCTTTCTAAGAAAAATATGCACTACACATATGGGACTAATGAGCCTAGTCGTTCACGCGCTCGGAACCACTAATCAATCAATCAATCTGCCTCATCGCATTCGTAGTATAGATAAATGTTTGAAATGCTGCGAAAAATTGATGAAGAGATTCTGATGGAAATGCCCGCTTTGGAAGGAAATCGTAGATTTCAAAAAATGTAATGATTATACCATATGATTATACCAATGAAAAGCTAGCAACCGACAATCTGTGGAGAAACGTGTGGTATTATCTGTTTTATACAGTGTAAGTGTGTTTTTCAAAAATGTCTGTCCTACTATAAAAAACTCAATCGACTAAACCTATACCTCTAAAATGCATTATTCCTCCATTTTTTTGACTCACTATGTTTTGAATGAAATAAAAAACTAGCAACATTACTAATGTTAAATAAAAGTAAATTTTGTAATAACACGTGTACTAAATACTTGTAATAATAACCCAACCTAGGCATACTTTTTAATAACTGCCGGAAACCTAACTGTAATGCCAGTTCGAGTGGAGGTGCTGCCAATTATAATGGAAAAACAAATGAGTTGCTTTTTGACAGTTCTTTTAAATAAAAAAGATTCGCAAATACCCAAGAAACCACTCGGAACATCAACATATAACATTTCATGAACTGTATAATGTGATCCTGTTCACTTTCTTGTTTTTCTTGTAGACTTTCTTCACATTGTGTTTTTCGTTTCTTATTTTTAAGTATTTGCCTTCTTCTTGCGAGTTACACAAACGCATGTTCCTGAAGAGGTCACAAAAATTCTTGAAGTATTCCGACACAGTTTTAATGAGGAGGCCACATAATGTTTTTTTCGTGATCGAGACGAATTCCTTTTCTAAAGGAAAAAAACAAGACGTCACTTTCTGCATAATGGACACTTTTCAATACTGTTAAACGATCACCCTTAGCTACGGATGTGATCAAACGGCTGTATGAAACTACTGCTGATCGTAAAACAGAATCACACGTTCGTGGTTACATAAAATACGAAGAGTTCCTTATTTTCGCAAATTTTGTCTCCGTTTTCCTTCAGTTTTCAGTATTTGAAATTTAAAAAATCTTGTACATAATGTTTAGAATGAAATAGGGTGACTTACACCTTCAAAATGAAAATCACTTTCTTAATTCTGGAGAAGAAATTAAGCTGTCAATACATGAGAAGTGATACATAAAAAATACCTTCTTTCCAGGAGAGCGATGCTAAACTGAGCGGAATCCAAGACAAAAGTGATTATTCTAAACAACGGCTGACTTTGAAACTTTTTCTAGTAAAATATAGTTTTGAAAGCATAATTTGACACATTCCACAAAATTACGATTTGACGTGAAAACTTCATCATAAACGAGTATATAATGACTGATTGATTGTTAGTGATTCCGTGTGCGTCACTACTGGGGGGGGGTCATTAGTCCCCTTCAGTGTCGTGCATGTTTTTCATCGAGATGTGGCTGTGATCTTCCCCGCTGGATGGTGAGATCCGGCGCCGACCTACCGTCGGCAAGTGGGGTTTTTCCTTAACTAGGTATCTCCCTCCAGTGGGGCACCGCCCCAGCCGGGACAAGCTGTAAGCTCCCGACCGGTCTCCCGGCATGTGTGGGAGTGTAGTGCATGTTAGTGTAAGTGTGTGTGTAAGAGGAGAGGATAGGACAAGGAAGAGGAAGGAAAGATCGCGCGCGGTCCGTGGGCCCGTTTGTTAGTGTTACGGTCTTCGCCTGGTGTTGATCGGAGAACCACAGAAAACTACCGATGAGAGCAGCCGGCCGCTAGAATTCTCCTCCAGACAGCGTCTGAATTCGACCTATGCTGACAAGCTAGTGTTGAAAGTCCTGCCGCCGTCGGGACTCTGATCTAGGATCTCCCGGTCAGAGGCACTGCAGTGACATCAGTTGATGCACCGAGCTACCTCTCCCAGTCCTCATCATATATTATAAAGGTAGCTAAATTATTAGTAAATATGTTTTCCTTGACTTAAACGGGTGTGTCTTGGGAAGCACCCTGAAAAAGGTAATGGTTTGAATTCTAACGCCCTAACGAATGGTACTGGAGTTAGTTTACAATTACACCAGTTAATGGTATAATGAGGTACGACCAATATCGTACAGGTCGTAAAGAACCAATGGTCCCCCTCAAACAAATGGGAAAAAATCAATGCATATCATGCATGACTGCGGTCCATGCTACAATAGGAAGGAAAGTGGGGAAAATATAAGAAATTGATCAGTCTGTTCTTCAATGGTCTGCAAGGAACTCTGCCATGAATTCCATAGAATATATTCGATCTAATATTTTTAAAAAAGTAAGACAAGCCGTACAAACTAAGCTTATAAATCAATTCATATCGTATCTGGGAAAAATGCTCTGAACCTAAAAGAAAGGATTAAAAATTATTTTCAAACGTGACTCGCAAACAAACACGAGTTTGAGCTCGTATCTTCATTATATGAATTACGTTTATAAAACATTAGTAACCTGTAAACAACAGTTTATTGTCAAGATCTATGATTACAAATGCATTTTTATCTCATTCATTAACTTTACCATAATAATGTGGCCACCTCCGTAAAATATCATTCGAGGTCTCGCCAGTTCCCTTGTAAACGTTCTTGTTATCCGCAAACATTCATCGCGACACAAACGTTGGGGACAAAGAAAAGCGATTGCATTGCTTCAACATCCCCATTTATTACGTGAGCGTTTCCCTTTGCGGACGATGATGGTTTGTTGTTGAAACGGAATCGCGTTCAGGCGGCGCGGCTGGTGTGCGCGTGCAGAGCTGCGGGGCCGCGGAGGGCGCCTTGGGCCGCCCGCCGCCGCCCCGCCCCCGGCCCCCGCCCCCGACCACGCCCACGGCGCCGCCCGCGGCCACGCCCACGCCCTGGACTCGGAGCGGCGGTGAGCGCCGCCCACGCCGACACTCCGATAACGGCAAACATTAATTGATAGTCAGGAAAGGAAACAATGCAAAACTATACTTGGGTTTTTATTTCTTGGCGCGTGAGGGCTTATCTTCACGATGGAATATCTCACGGCATTTCGCGTCGTTCTCGGTCGTACCGCTAGATGTCGCATGATCGCGAGCTCTGCTCGATACGGTCCCGGCGATCATGTGACATCTAGCATCTCGACCGAGAAAGACGCGTTCAAATTGTGTCCTATTTTAAAATTCTAATTCCACGCCCAGTATTCAATGGTCGATAACTAATTTATTCATCTATTATAGAACTGCAATTTCATATTCTAGTCCTGTTTGGAGAAATATAGCCGCCACTCCTTTAACCAAAATTACAAATAGTGCAAAATAAATTTTGCGAAAAATTACCAATCCCCAATGTTTATTAGTAACGCTCAGTTACATAGAGAATTTAAATTAGAATCAATTATAAAGTATTTAGAAAAAAATCATTTTTTAAATATTCTTTCCGAACCTCCTTGTTCTTTCCCTTTTTAATTAGGCCGATCATAAAGTAAGCCAAAGAGAATCAAATTCCCTTTACCCAAAGATATATTTCATACTTCTTAAGTAATAAAAAATTAGTTTTATTCTAATAATAATAATCTTTAATTTGTAATTGCTGTCTACAATCTTCAGATAATTAAATTCATAAATAAATTAATATTTTTCGCCAAACAAGGCAGTCAAATTCTGAGTGACGGACTCTCATAGTTATTTATTTTTCTATTTTAATTCACGTCCTTGAAAGGTAGGTAATCCGAACAAGCAGAATAAAAGAAAATTTTTAACAAGGAAAGGAAATCCGTTTGTGGAAATGGTAATGAATTGTTAGTTTTGTATCGTTGTGCGGCTAGCATTTTTGAGAGCGTTTTTTCATCAACAATAGATTCTTCGGCGTTCGGTAGGTTTGCCGCTACCGGTTGTGCCAAGATGAGGTGAAAGTTAGTAGACAATTGTATCATATAGATGCATACAAAAATGTTTATTTTTTAAGCATTCAAGTTACATATAAACCAAATACTCATCCCAAAACTTCTTACATTTCGATCCCCTCTTGAGGAGCTAATGACTACGGGCGGGCTTTAATGAAATGTCTTTTTTTTCACTTAGAAAATGCCTTTCAGTACAGACATTAATTTTGTGATATGACAAAAGGAAATGGCCTATTTTTGCTTGACATTTTTGCATTTTTCGTCTATTTAACTAATAAGTCATTTTCCCGTAATTTAAAGCATTTCCCCCGAATTCATCGATTTTAATGACAATTTAAAAGTGGTTCCTTTAAATAATATTTACGCGATGTAAGAAATGTTCTCCGTCAGTCTGGATGTGTGAGATCGCTAACTGGCAGTAGTGCCGCGGCGATCTTGGGCCGAAGGATCGCGGGTTCGAGTCCCACCTCGGGGATGGTTGTATTTGTGTTTGTCCTTCACCCCTCATCATCACCATATCACTTCGTTCAGTAGGCAGATACCCCTATAGTAATCAACAGAGGTCGCTAATGACCTCATAATTAATGCGATCTTAAATAAACCAAAAAAATTTTCTCCACAGAATGCCTGAGTAGCCTATTGGCTTAGAAATTTTAATGTCAGCCGCTGTGAGAATGTAATCTAAGGTTCCTATCAGCGCCGTTGTTGGTTCTACCGCTTTCGGGATAACTGAAGACAGAGATTTCTTGGTAAAGACCGGTCCAAACCAAAAGTTTGCAACTTTAGTTTAATTGAACGAGAAGAAGAAGCCTGGATTACATCAGTAAACTATCCAGCATCTTCAGTTGTGTGTCTGTGAACTGGTTTTGATCAAATTTTTTTGCGTCATTTTTCTTTCTCTTAAAACCATTTTAAGAACACTTTATTGATTATTTTGGCGATATTTGAGGCTATCAAAATCCGCCCCCTAACGTTGGTGTCGGCAGAGGCGTCGACGGTGATGAACAGCTGCGCCTCCTGCAGAAGGAG
>JAHLJT010003656.1:66145164-66327337 GCA_031308135.1 Acheta domesticus
TTTATTACAGGTACATGGATGACTTGATTACTTGTTTACATCAATCCAATGTCGACACTTTGGTCGATATACATAACAAATTCCACCCCAGGTTAATCTTTACCACAGAATTTGAGAACGAAAAAAAGAGAAATTAGTTTTTTAAATCTTAAATTAATTGTTAAACAAAATAAAATTATAACAGACTGGTATCAAAAGCCAACCTTTTCAGGAGAGTTTTAAATTATCTATTCCAAGCATTCTAAGAATCAAAAAATAGCCATGGTTTACAATCTTGTAGATTCCGCTCTAAATTTAGCTAATCCTGAATTTCACAACAAAAATCTAAAGATAGTCGAAAATATCCTGAAAAACAATCTCTACCCATCATTCTTTATTAATAAATATATTCAAAAAAGATTAACACACAAATCCAAAACAATTACCAGCAATACAAATTTACGAATACCCTTACCATTTTATGAACCTGTCAATGATAAAATAAAAGCCTATTTCAGAAAATACAATTTAGACATTGTATTTACAATCTAAATAAAACTAGCCATCTTTATGACAGCAGAAGGATAAACCTAGACTAGGAGATAAATCGAATGTTGTATACTCCATTCCTTGCAATGATTGTCAGCAGGTGTATATTGGGGAGACTAAGCAATATATTAGCAGACGGATATACCAGCATAAATACGACATTAAACAAAGACGCGGATTTGCATACATCTTTAACCAAGCATAGGACGGAACTTAACCATTCTATTGCATTTGACAAAGTCAAAATTTTACATTATGAAAAACAAACATCAAAAAGGCTAATCGCTGAAATGTTGTATATAATAATGAATGATACGATGAACACAAAAGTGACATACAGAAGCTGAACCAAATTTATAAAATGTTAATGCTGCACCAACTTCCATAATTGTGTTATTTTTTGCCAATCCTACATGTTTGAAATGTTTATTCCTTAACATATCTAAATGTGCTACTCTCATCAATTGCATAATGTAAATATTTGTTTGACAAACTTTCAGGGTTTTGTGGATGTAACAGTATTGTAAGTATTTAACTTAAAAATTGTAAATTCTATTGTTTTATATTAATTTATTTAACATTGTTAACCGTTGCCATAATTGCTCTTGACAAGGCATGTACAAAGCATGCGAAACGTTGAGCCAATAATAAATGTTTTTTAAAAGAAGTTTAATTCCTGTAATCAATTTTGATTGATCCTATATGGTCAAATACATATATTTATTCGTACCATCAACACCTACAATTATATCAGGATCAACAGGAGAATTTACATCAATTTCAATATTATTGCCACTGTCATTATTATACCTTCATTAAAAGAAAAGTTTCATCATCAGCTTTTGTAAGAAATGTGTTTACATCTTGTTGGGAAAATACCATTGCCTTTATAGATTGATATCCCACATTTACGTGTTTCATAAGTAAACTTACTTTATGAAAAGTTCCAATATCAATATTCTCTTTTATCTTTAGCATTTCCTTTAATTTGGAATAAGTGCACCATAGTGCCGACGCTTTACATGCTGTGGACTAACTGTTTAAAGAAGCATACAGTAAATTAACAAACGTCTTTATTCTAGCACGTGCGTTATACTAACTTAACCAAACTGCTCCGATAGATACGAAAGAACAGCAGCTTTGCATAATAAATTTGCATATTTTTTATCCATCCATTTCCTTAACTTTAAGTACTCTTTCTCATAAAGTTTTCAAGACTTTTCGGTATCATAGCATTTTCTGCTTTTGCAGCTTCTTCCACAATTTCTCTAGACAAATTCATTATGTTTGAATCGCGACTTTCAAACTAATAGCCATTTGTAAACAAATTTGTTGCTTAGGTAGCATTCATGATATCAAAACATGAATTTGAAATCTACTACATCTACGAATTACAACTTAACAAAATTAATTTCGCTTCCTTAAATCCTTATAATACTGTTATACAAAAAATAGTGTATGAATCTCGTTTATAATGTTACTTTTTTGCATTCATAAGAAGAAATCGTGATCGTTAACTGATCGTGAAAAGAAAAATAAGGTTTATTGTAACAAAACAAAGATATATAATGAATTAGTTTACGTTTGCATTGTATAGATTAAAAAAAAATTTAATACGCCTGTAACAAGTAATGTACTTCAGCTTCCGAGTCAATAACCCCCATCTCGATCAGGTTTTTGTCCAGTTTCCCTGATCCATTGAGCAAATGCTGAGATGGCCCCTTGTTTTGCTTCTGGACGTAAATGTAGCTTCACTGTGCGCACGTTTTGTTGAGCACTCCTTTTGCTTGTAGTTCATTTACCGTGGAAATTGATTTTCTATAACTCGGGAAAAAACATTTTTCAAATATTTTTATTCTTCTAAAATAATTATTTTCTAAATTAATTTTTCGTTTTTTTTGTTTTTGTTTCTTTTTTAATTCTGGTCCTCAAGAAAATGTGCGCAGATAAATTTCTTTCCCCACACGTCATATACAGTTTTTACTGTTTTTTGACTAAATAAATAAATAAATTACAGAACTCTCGTCTAACGTCGTTCGTTCAGAAATATCTTCTTTTTCGTGCAAAAAAGGATAACGTTTTGAACTAATTGCACAATATGCTATTGTCATTTTCTTAATTTTTCGGTTTCCTATTGATAGAACGGAAATATTAATTTTAGAATATTAAAGAACACAAAAACCACATCCTAGATGGCAATTTTCTTTTAAAAATTATGTGCCGTTTAAGAGAAAATGGCGTTTTAGCGCTACTAAAAGTGCGAATTTTGAAGCTCATTTTCACCGAAAATGTTTGAGTTTTCAAAACACTTTATTTGAAGTTATTTGAAGCACATACACTCACAAATATAATGAAGTTTACAAATTGCTGGTAATGTGCATATTAAAGATGTGAGATCTTTCAAAAAAATTACAATTATGTAATTTTTGAAAAAAACAAAAAAAAACTCAAAATAAACTTTAAGCTATACTAAAGAGTGTAATTATCACTATCCATTACAAAAGTTTGAAGAAAAACTTTGCAGCCATTTATGAGAAAATGGCGTTTGAGCGTTTCTGAAAATGCGAAATTTTGAGCTACTTTTCACAGAAAACGGTTGTATTTCCGAAAAACTTTACTTGACATTATTTAAAGCATATGTACTCCTAAATATAATAATGTGAAAAAATCGCCGCTAATGTAAATATTATCGACGTGAGAAACATGTGGAAAAATTTACATTTTTGTAATTTTTGAAAAAAACAACCTATAGATCAATATGGATTTTATTTCATCTGATAGAGTACATTTAGCACTATCCCTACCGACAGTTTAAAGAAAAAAATGTTTAGCCGTTTTTGAGAAAATCTTGTTTTTGTAATTTTTTAAAATTGCACATATTGCACGCAATATTGCGCGAAAACTACTAAAATTTTCAAATGTACATGACATTAAACAAAGAACTCACTTTGGAGAACACATTTTATTTGAAGGAAAAATCTCTATCTTCAATTTTGTAATTGGAGAAAGACGCCGAAAAAAAAATCAAACTTTCACAATTGTCGAAAATTCAGAGTTATCCGTGAATATCGGACCTATGCCATGTTAATAAGTGTATTTTACTCTATTCATACAATAAATTTAAAGAAAAAATTTGAAGCCGTTTTTGAGAAAATGTTGAAAATCCCCGGGGGGCTTCATTTAAAGTACCCCCAAATTTTGAAGAATCTTATTCAAAATCTCAAAGCTTTGACTAGAATCAGATCGACCGGGGAATATCCATTTTGGAAGAAATCGTACGTATGTTTTAGGCGCTAGCAGTGTTCACAGGCGGACGAGCGGACGGACGGACGGACGGACGGACGGACGGACGGACGGACGTTTTCCTTTCAATTGGTTTTTCGATATCAAGGACCCACTAAAGAGAGTTTCTGGCTACACCACGTGTTAGAGGATTTTTTTTCTTAATTTAGCAACTGGTTTTATCGAATTTTTCGTTTTCACGGCCGGCAATTAATTTTTTTCCGTCGAAAATTGGCCATTTTTTCGCGCAGCATTACATAACATTTCCCGCATTTCGCGCAGCATTACATTTCCCTATACTACGTACATCACTCCGTGTATACATACGTATACGGGAAAGTAATGAAAGTTTATACACTTTATTATTTGCAGATGACCAGTAATAATAGCACTGGATGCTGAAAATGTGGAATATATGTTTAGAAAATTACTAGAAGAATATCAGAAATGGGAGCTAAAAATTAATATGGAAAAGACGTTTTATATGGGATGTGGAGTAAATAATAGAGATTTAATTTTACAGTTTGGAAAAGGAAAATTTAAACATTGTTCGGAATTTAAAGATTTAGGAATAGATATAAATAAGGAAGGAAATAAAGAAGGTGAAATAAGACAATGAATAAACAGAGGAAGTTCAGCAACATCAATGCTAAGTAAAATATTATAGGATAAACACGTAGCAAAATAAACTAAATTAAGGATATATAAATCTATTGTAGAAAGTACTGTTTTATATGCCTCGGAAATTTGGAAATTAAAGAAAAATTTAAAACTAAAATTACTGGCAACAGAAATGGACTTTTTAAGAAGATCATCCAGGATATCAAAATTAGAAAAAATAAGAAATTTAAAAATAGGAGAAAAAATGAATAAAGTTCCTACAATTTTAGAAACGATTCAATACAAGCAATTACAATGGTTTGGTCATGTGAAAAGAATGAAAGATAATAGAATTCCAAAAATAATTTTAGAGTGGTTTCCGGTGGGTATGAGGAAAAGAGGAAGACCTAAACACAGCTGGTTGAGAGAAATTAAGGGAATTTTAAAGGTCAAGAACTTAACAGACAATGATTATGAAGATCGGGACAAATGGAGAAATAAAATTAAAATTATATAATTTATTAGAACTGTGGGTAACAGAAAGTTGTTTTCTATAACAATGTAAAACTGTGAAATAAACAAATCCACTACATATTCACGTCAAATGCAACCTGCAACAGACTCGGCAGCATTTTGAATCTATATCGTTAAATAACTCCTAAACGAGGTGTTCTAGTGCCTTAAAAACTCAAATTTTGAGGCCAAAGGTCTCAAAGAAACGTTCCGCTCACCGTAATCTACAAAATGAACTCTGCCTGAACATTCTATTACATTTTTGTTGGTACGGCGCTTCCCCACATTACCTCATCTGCTCCGAGACGTGCAGAATTTGCAAGTGAATATGAATGAGAGGGACAGAGAGCGGCAGAGACAGAGACACACAGAGACAGACAGGGACAGGGTGAGGGAGGGAGGGAGAGACAGTGAGAAATGGAGATGGGAGGGGAAAGAGGAAGATGAAGGGCAGAACAACGTCCGATGGGTCTTCCTAGTATGAGGTAAAGTTTATTTTGAGGTATTTTTTGTTTTTTCCAAAAGTACACAAATGTAATTTTTTTCAAAGATCTCTCACATCTTTAATATGCACATTACCAGCAACTTGTAAACACTATTAAATTTGTGAGTGTAAGTGCTTCAAATAAAGTTTTTCGAAAACTGAAAACTTTTCTCTAAATAAAGAGATTTAAATATCGTATTTTTAGTAGCGCTTAAAAGCCATTTTCTTAAAAACATCTACAATTTTTTATAAGAAAATTGCCGTTTAGGACGAGGTTTTTGTTCTTTAATATTCTAAAATTAATATTTCTGTTCTACCATTAGGAAAAACCGAAAAATTAAGAAAATGTCAAAAAAATGTACTTTGTCGGCGACAGATGGCAGCTGGCAAGAGTATATGGCAAGACCGAATTGCTAGCAGAGACGAAAGTAAATAGAAAACTAATAACGGAAAGTCTGTGCCATTCTGTACCACCACTAGTTCTTTCTCCGCTAACTTTCCCCCCTCTTCTGAAGATCATTAATGCGCTTTTGCTGTTGTTGATTTTCAATTCGTTTTCTTCGCCATAGTTGCGAGTTTGTTTACGCTATTTTGGAGATCTTCGTAGCTTCTGGAGGATAAGGCCATGTCTTCGGCATAGAGATATGCTTAGGTGCATTCTGTTGTCATCACTTTGGTTATATTAGTAGTTACGATGATATACAATACATAGCTCTTAACTTAATTGTGCTCCAACTTAATTTTAGAGGTTATGAACACAACAATGCTGAACCTCCGGATGATCAGGGCTCATTCCAGAGATGCCAACTTCAAGTTCTGAAATTTCCAAACTTGTCCTAATCATTGTTTTTCTCCAGATTAATTTGTATCTTTAATTATTGAATGACCTACCTATATAAGCAATAATTACTATTTTTCTACCTCTATATTTAAAAAACATAATCTTCTTGCTCTGGTTATGTTTACAACCCACTCGAATTCACGCAGAGACATGTAAATGCCTATCAATCACTATCAAATCACAGTTTAATACATCAGTTGCGAAGCTCTCTATAATTTCTTTCGTCGGTAACTACTTCAGGCGGTTCAATAATTTTGGATGTTAAGAAAAATTATATGTCTTCTAAAAAATATCATGTAAATCTTGATTTATGCTATTTTATCATTTTTAATTTATTATCATATTAAAAAGTCTCTTAAGGACTGGTTCACCTAAAGAGAGAACAGCAGAGCCACCTCTTGTTCTGATAGGAGGCCCCAGCCCTTTTAGAGATTCAATGGCTTATATCATCATCATCATCATATTAAAATTATAATTATTTTAAAATATTGTTGTTACATCTAGGTGTAGGACCCCCATCTCAATAAGGTTTTTCGTGCAATTTTCTTTGATCAATAAAGCAAATGCCGAGATGGTCACTCGTTTATTTTCTGCACAGTAAGTGTGGATTTTATCCTCTCTCTTTGAGAGTAATACTTTTGTATTTTATGATAAATTTGGAATAAGCGTTTTATTATGTATACACCAAATATTTTCAGATGTTATGCACATGTCTACGTACTGTTTCAAAAGTATTCTAAAATGTTAAACATTAAAAATTATGAATTAGTAGGCAGTCCCCTGTTATCTCGTATAGCCTTTAAGACAGACGCCTCTTGCTGGCCACCAGGAGCGCTAGTGTCAAACGGATGAATTCTCCTCCCATTAGAGCTTCGCAACTGTAATACTAAACTGTGATTAAATTGTTACTTTTAGATGTATTTTTGTTTCTATTTGTAGTGATGTAAATGCTATTACTGTGCCGTTGCTGCAGCATTGGGATGTGTATAAATGTCTCGTAAACTCGCTGCAGCAAGAATCTGAAGGGCACAGATTCGAAATACATCGTTCATTTTGTAATTGAGTTGCGTTACAAAACTAGAGAAAAAACACATTTATATATGAAAGAAAATACACAAATTATGCTACAATTTCTAAACAATATAGGTTACATCCGATTTTACCTATTATTTACGCGGTGTTAAATTTACCAGTGATACTCTTGTTGATAGTGAAAGAGAGGGTGAAAATATTCACTACATTTAGCAACATTTGAATGTTATTTCAAATTGTATTAACAGATTTAGAGAGGGCTTAATTAGAGTTGGATATTAAAAATTCACATTTTTAAATTGACGAATCCCATACGCAGAAATATAATAAAAATAAAAAACATCACTAGTAAATTAAAATTAAGTAATTAAAGGTATGTATTTTAATGGTGGCTGAGTTCAGTCTGCTGATGTGCGTGTTCGTGTGATTCGTGTTCGTTCGTTGGAAGTGATTTTATTCACAATCCTACGCACAGCTCATTTAACGTTCTAACACAGTTCTACGAAATAAGATATAGATACAAACTCAATAAATCAGGAGTGTATTCCACTTCCCTCCTGCAAGAATATTGTTAAAGATAAAATAAAATTAAATTTGTGATGTATTGAATTTTCAATCAATTAATAATACACATTTGAACTAAGTTACCCGTATTACAATATGGTATGGTATACCCGTATTACAATATCGTATTATATCACAAATTGAAATTTATTTCACATAATGTCAACATGAGAATGAACTCGTAAATAGTGATCTGTAGAGCTTTCGTTATTGTCGAGAGGAAGATGCACTTCTCCCCTTAGGTGCGTCACGTACAATTTTTGTTTTGTTTTTGACGTTAAATAAAAAATAAATGAAAAATTAAAGAAATAAATAAATCTGAAAGGACTTGAGGAGATGAGATCGGGACCGGTCCTTAGAGGCTTAGAAACACATTGGGCCGTGGGGTTAGAAAGACAATCGCGCTAGGCACGTGATTTTGAGGTGAAGAAGATATAGTCTGTCCGCAATGCATACTCAACAAATACGATTACACGAGAGGGGCTCCATCGGCTTCTTCTAACTGAAGCTTTTATCGACCCGATTCGTATACTGCCGCAAATGCAACAGAATTTGAATTGCGGATTTTCTGCTTTAAGCCGCTTACGTGAGAAATCTCCCAATATACGCTGACGTGTCCTGCGATTCAGCAGTTTCAATGCGAATAATGAAATTTAATGTTTGACGTTTATTTGAAGTTCTCGACTCTAGAGACTGCTACATCGAATTGGTTTCTGAGAAATAAGACGGTAAAGGTTACAGTCAGACTTCTTGTCAAGAAATATAGTAGAAATATCCGTAACACAGCGTCATTTGTTACAACTGGAACCACTATACTCGCACAGAATACGGCGAGTGTGTTTTGGGATTTTTACTTTCCCGTATACGTACGTATATACGGAGAATACACGCAGTATAGGGAAAGTTAAAGTAATGCTGCCCGAAAAACGGCGGATTTTCGGCAGAAAAAATTCATTGTTGGGCCCTGATAACGAAAAAGTGTATAAATTCAGTTGCTAAATTAAGAAAAAAACTAAAACATAGTGCTGCCAGAATCACTGTTTTGTGGGTCCTTTATAACGAAATACCAATTGAAAGCAAAACATTTGTTCAGTCCAGTCTGACTATGAACAACGCTAGTGCCTAATCAGTTCAGCTGATTTTCTCCAAAATTGATATTCCCCGATCGATTTGACTTTCCTCGTGGCCCCTTGAATTTGAAACCGATAGTTTAATTTGGGGGGGGGGTACTTTACATGAAACCACTGGGACATTTTCAAAATTTCAAAGAAATGGCGCCAACAATTTTCACTGAATTTTGTTGTTGGATAGTCTGAAGGTCGATTAAGAGAATGGCGTAGGTCTCGTGTTGATTGAAAACTGATTTTTCGAAAATTGTAAAAATCCTTTTTTTTCGGGGTCTTTCTACAATTACAGTTATGAAGATAATTTTTTTTTCTTAATGAAACGTGTTCATAGAAAACAGATCTTCAAATAAGGTCACGTTCAATTTTTCACAAGCATGAGTATATTTTGCGAAATTTTGTGTCAAACTTAGGCATTTTTTTATTTTTTAAACCATTTTTTCTTAAAAATTGCACAATGCGTTTTTATTAAATTGGGAACTTAGCATAAAGGAAGCTTAATAGAATGGTACATGGTTTCATGTTCGTTGAAATACCCGATTTTCCAAAAATTAAAAAAAATTAAAAATGTTTATACAACTACAATTGTGAAGATACAAATGTTTTTCTTAATGAAATATGATCATGAAAAACAGATCTTCAAATAAGGCCATGTTGAATTTTTCCAAAATATGCGTATTTCTGGAGTAATTGGGAGTCACAATTAGTCGCCCAGTGTTATTCTTTATATTCAGGACGATTATAAAGCAAATAGAATTCGAATGGGAAATATTCATGATATTTGTCATCCCTGAATATGTATTTAATACGTAAAATACTCGTAATATCCTAAATTAATATGTGTGAAGTTGGAATGTCAATTGTTTACACTGTGATACGGGGATTGATGATACGAGCTGATCGACGAAGCGTAGTTTTGTCTGATAGTTCAATGCGTTATGTTGCGGAGAACTCGTGGCCAACGTAGAAGCTAATGAAAATGTAATTTAAGCGAATACTTTCTACTAGGGTTGTCCCACAGGCGGCCCGCTGTGCCATTCGCGCTGCGAAACTGTGCACCTAGGCAAACACGCCTTGCCGAGATCAACACCCCTTTTAATGTAAAAATGTAATGTAAAATGTTTTATAATTAAATTTGTTCAAAGAATTGATCGGCCCGACCGGATTCGAACCCGGGCCTTCTGGTTTACGCCCAGCTGCTCTGACCACTAAGCTACCGAGTCAACCAACCCTTTGAAAGTCAACCAACCCTTGGAGTTTATCAACATCCCCTGGGTGTTGATTCTATATGACTGCGGAACATATTCTCCGAGCGTATAGCTTCCAACAAGGTGACGGGAATGGTGACAATTATGTAAAATGTTTTGTTATGTAACTTAAGTTTAATTTAAGAACTTTTTTCTATAAAATTCAGAAATTCAAACTCATCCCAATGAGTTTCACTGCGTTATGCGTTATGCGTGGTACCATCTGATATCACGCATGGTTTCATTGCTTCCCCGAGCCCCCGTTTCAGGAGTAGCCGGGCAAACTGCTGGGATCAGCAATACGAGTAAGTCATGTGTTTATCGCCCGAAAAATGAAAATGTGGCCCGCAACTATTATAACAAAGATTTTAGTTGAGGCCTTTGAAGCCTTGAAAGTTGCACACCCCTGTTTTAGACGAATACAACGGCAGAACACAGCGCTGGTGCAAAAGTAGAAGAATAAATCATCAAAATTCAATGAATTACAGCTTGTCTACATAATTGTAACGGAACAAAACGTTATATCAGAATCATGTTATAAGATTCATGTTTTAAAACCTCTCTTATTCCTTTATGAATTCAGGTATCTCTACAACAATCAACTAACGCAGCTCTGGAATGGAACATTCCAGAACCTCACGCAGTTGCGTAGCCTGTGAGTATATAATTTAAATTTAAATTTTAAAGAAAATATTATTTATTCGCTACTGGTACGTTATTGCTTGTTATTGTATTCGATACGGAGTTCAATGTACGCTAACGTACTTGGATTGCAAAGATTGTGGTTACGAGGGAAATATAAGACAGTTTAATAATGCTACATGTTCTCCTGTGGAGAGAATTATGAGAGGGAATTATGGGAAGGAAATATGAAAAAACAAACGGAATCAAGTTAACAACTAGTTAATTAGTAAATACGTAAATCTGAGTTATTAAAATTAGGTAAAAAATAAAACACTGTGTGCACCGCGGGCGTTAATTGGTTCTTATGAAATCGGAAGACAAAAAGCCCTCAGGCCAAAGGTCTTCGAGACTTTTGTCATCATTCGATCATTAAAACCCTCATAACGCCCTTGGTGCATAAAGAACTATTCTCTCGTAGTGCTATATTTTCGCGCAATTATTCGCAAAGAGGAATGTAGTAGTAGGTGAGGCTGAGGACAACCTTGACATTGTTCCAGGAAGCTGAATGCCAACCGGTTGGTCTCCATCCAAGCAGGATCGTTCGCGGGGCTCAGCCAGCTGGTCTCGCTGTACGTAATCCGCCCAGGAACCGAACGCGCAAACACGATCAACGCTGTTCATCTGGGTCCAGAGAGGGAAACGAAATAATGCAAAGCATGAGTACCTAACATACGCCCCTTTGCTCCACCATTGTCTATTTTGAGAATTTAGCATGTCGCCACCTTATTGCGGAAATCACATTAGTCGATATTTTTCGAAATTTTTTTATTGCAGTTTATGAGGGAAAACCTTGAAATCTATATTCAACGCTAAAACTTCGTCGTTTTAGACCTCTAGAGGGGAGAAAAGAAACCAAGCAAGTTGGTATATCATCACTATATGAGAGAAAAATTATTTTAATTTAATTTAAATTTTATGAAACACCTTTTGATTTATGTTCAATCTGATTAAAATTTCTGTACAAATCTTATAAAATGACTCTTTGAAAAGTAACAAAAATAACATTTTTTTGTGCCTCCTGTAAAGTTCAATTTCTTTACTTACGTCATTTTCTCAATAGCACGACTGTGCTCTTGACGTTTATACAGCAAGTGGCAAACTATTGTGCCTTAATTGTTAGTATGCATATGATAACATTTTTGTAAACCGTTCTGCTAGTTCACAGGTGTAAAAAAGTGTTATTAGAACTTCCGTTATTCCAGCCTAAGTATGGTTTTAAGAGATCATATTAATAATGTTTGCATTACTAATTATACAAAATCTTTATCGTAGATAAGCCTGTTATAAAAGAAAGGTAAAAAGAACAGTAATGTTTTACAATTATCACTACAATTCTTTTCACTTTACATTATTTTGTTTGTTATTACTATATGTCGTATGGTTCTGAAATTCTTTCACATTTATTTGAAACATTTTTCGTAATTTTAAATGCTCTTCTATTGGTCCTGGCAAGTTTTTCTACTAGATGTCTAGAAGTTAATGCAAAAGTGATGCTTTTTTAGTACAAATTGGAGATAAATAATGGTTAATTTCCCTAGGTTTTACAGAGGAAATGAAGGAAGATCTTAATCTCGTAACCAGTCATCACGTCACATGAGTGATTCGAATCACAGTGATTTCCCGAGGTGCCGCGAGGTGCGGCGTCGCGTGAAGGACGTTGCGCAGGGGGGAGGGGGCGTGTGCGACACGCGGAACGGCTGACCATCAATTTCGCGCCGGAAGCGGAAGCAACGCCGCCGTGGGCCGCCTCCCCGCACCGCCCCAACTGGGAGGGGGATGGAAGCGAACGCACAGCCTCTGTCCCTGGCATGCGTCGCCTCAGGTTTCTGCCCCAAGTGCCTACAAAGACGCGTTCGCAGTCGACAGTTCCCCCTGGGGTAGACGCGGTGGAGCTGTCACTTTGTTCGCCGTCCGCCGCTGCCACTGGGGTTAAAATATCGACCAGTCCTTGTGGAATGTGAGGTGGAAAAAGAAGGTTCGCAGCAGTATTGTTCGGGATCTCCTGTTTCACCCTTCCTCTTATTCCGCATTCCCCATCATTCATGTTATAACTTCGTAATAATTTACCCATCAAACTCTTTTGCCTAATTTCAGGTGTGATCATAGAACTTAGGCTCCTATACCCGGTGCTGAAATTCTATTTTTAACAACTGGTTTTCTCCAATTATTTCCAATACCTTCTTATTTCTATTTCAACTAGCGGAGCCCGTTATTGTTCTGCCCTTTACCTCCCTCTCCCTCTCCTTCCTTCTATTTTTAACAACTGGTTTTCTCCAATTATTTCCAATACCTTCTTATTTTCTATTTCAACTAGCGGAGCCCGTTATTGTTCTGCCCTTTACCTCCCTCTCTCTCTCCTCCCTCTCCCCGTATCTCTCTCTTCGTTTATCACCCCGCCTCTCTCTTTATCTCTCTCTCCGACTTTCTCTGTCCCTGTTTCAGTCTGAATCTGTCCGTGTGTGTGTGTGTGTGTCTCTCTCTGTCTCTTTCTTTGCCTCTCTCTGTCCCTCCCATTCACAGTTAGTTGCAGATTCTGCACGTTTTGAGGAGGTGGGGTAATATTGAGATGCGCCGGACCAGCAAAAATAATAATATAAAGTTCAAAAAGATCTCACCCTGTAGATTACGGTGTGAGAAACGTGTCTTTATATGTTGGTTTCTGATGCCCTAGAAAGCGTCGTTTAGGAGTTATTTAACGATACAGAATCAGAAATTCTATCGAGTGTAGTGGGTTGCATTTGACGTGAATATTAAGTTTTTTTCTTCTACAACGCCATCTAGCGCACGTTTTTTCGATATTTTATTAGTTATTCTGGTATTCGGGGCGGAGATTAATCCTACAAAACAGAGATAATTAAAATTGGTCCAGTCGTTCTTGAATTTTAAATGGTGTAACTAACCTGACTTTCTTTTACATATATACTTGATACAATATGAATCATTAAATGAGACAATATGTCTCTACAGAAAAGTTATGCAACATGCTTTTACAGATTTATGGATTTAGTAGTTTAAGAGCTAAATAATTCTGCTTAAAACAAAAGTGATCGCCAAGTTAGTTGATTCTGTGTACATTCTGTATTTCTCTTTTTCCTGATACGTGAGTCATCAGCCGTATGATGTCCAAGACGCAGCCAGGATTTTACAAAATTGTTCATTTTCCAATCAGGAAGGGAATAAAATAAAGAGATATCGTCCCGATCAGAAATATGTTATTCAGAATTACAAAAAATTTTAACAACTTGATTGTGATAAACTTCTGGTTCTGCATATCACAATAATTTTAACAACCGGTTCTGGAAACTACAATAATTTTAACAACCTGTTCGCGCGAGTCGTTGCAAACCAGCTGAATAACAGATATAGCGTGTGCGTATAAAGAGCGTACTTGTGTGCATAAAGAATTTGCCCAATTAATTGCCCAAAGAATTTTGACAGGTGTGATCCAAAACAGTTGGTGGTAGTTTACGGTTGGTCGCAATTCAGCACAAATGATTACTAAATGCAACTCAATTTCAGCTACTGGGAGCAATCGCCAAATAAATGAAAATGCTGACAAAGGCTCTCTGGTAACTATTAATTTTTATATCCGTAGATGAATAGAAGCCCTTTGAAGCAACGACAAGCAGTAATTTCTGAGAAAATTCCAAGTAGAGATCTGGGTTGAAGGTTTTTTTTGTTTTGGTTTTTTGTTGTTTTTTTTCGTTTTCTTACATATTTCGACTCACTAGTCTGCTTTTTAACGGAGAATTTTAGTGAATTTTGTACAAATAATCACCATTTGTTTGCAGGGATCTTCAACACAACAAACTTACGCAGTTGGATCAACATTTGTTGCAGCATCTTACTCGTTTGCATTACGTGTAAGTAGCTAATGTTCACAAATTACGTTTGTATAACGTAATAACATTACGTTTGAACATGAAATATGTCTCTCATAAATTATGGATATTATTACTAAAATTCCTAGAATTACTTTATGTATCAATTTGGCGCAACAATAAGGATTAGACATTTTGAAAATTAATATTGTTCTTTGGAAAAACACGATTGATATCAAATAGCAATATAACACTCACAAAAATATTTGGGTCAATATGGGTGCGACATTAATGTAATTTAAGATGTCAAGTGTTACTGGCACTACAATGTAGCAGAGACATTCTCATAAGTTAACGGTCTTGTCCACTTAATATGAATTTTCACAGACATGTACTAACAGTACTTCAACAATTTCTCTTAAAACTTGCTTTGTTACACTGTTCATGTGGGAAAAGCATAGAAAGTGATTACCGTTAGAGTGATCAACACTTTTCACGTTTTCGTCATTGTGCGGACACACGGAGGTGTTTAAGGAATTTTTAATGTCCATGATTAAACGATCTTTAAAATTTATTAGTTCAAGAAATACATCTGACTCAATGAATGAATTCCGCCTTGTTCCGATCGTACGTGTCCAAATTGAACGGTTGACTTGTGCAACATTTATTTCACTTTGCATTTTTGAGACCTTCGAGTTTTATTGGCTTAAAATAAAATCGTATTTATTCGCGTAATAAATATTGAATATGTCTCTCATATATTTCCATGAATATAAAGAATTAAATAAATTTACTTGCAGTTTGAACCCTTATGAAGAAAATGTTATTTCTATCCTGCGTCGTCAGTGGAGTTTATCATGTCAGTGGAGTCACGCTTTATAGATTACTAATATTTTTGGGAAGAACTCAGACCTTCAGATATTCTCAGTTCTTACAACCACATTGCAATCTTAAAGCAACCAACGCATTCCAACAAATCAAAGTCCAAGAAATGAAGAGTCATCATAAACGAAAGACTGGAATTCTCAGTGGAATTAAACTTAAAAGGAATTACTAGCTACTTATTGAGAATGCATCTTTTATTAAAATATGTTCAAAGATTCTTGCACAAGTGGCAATGCCATCATTTATTTCAAAGCATTTGTAATGTAATAGCATTGCTTCATACAAGAATTTCTAAAAATTAAATCTTATTTTTTCAAAAAAAAGAAGAAGAAGAAATATTATTATTGTTTAACACCTTCCAAAATTACAGTCTTGAATTAAGATATTCGAAGGAATGACACCACTTTATTTCCAAACGTCCTGTCAGAAGCATTTCATAAACTAAATACTATTTTTGAAGGATCGTCGATTGATTCATTTTTTTTTATTACTTACTGTTTGAGATGTGCAAATTTAAGTCACTCCCCTAGAATATTTAGATATGCACTTCAATTAAAAATAATTCTGTGCGAGTAAATGCAGTCTTCCTCCGCGAGTAAATGCAGTAAACGCTTCTCGCTTTATAGATACCAGATTTCTTCACCAGTCAGCGCCACTTGTTCCGGCTTTGACCACACAATGCGCGTCACGCATCGCGACGCTCGCCGACGCCCATCCATTGCACCGAAATAGAGCCTGGTCCAAATCCGCCTTCTCGCGCTGCCCGTCACTTCAAAGGCCCAGAAATTATTTCGGGTGATCGTTTCCTCACACTTCCCGTCGGTTCTCTCTAGAATCACTTTCGGGTGCTCTTTCTGGTTGTACTGGGATGGAAGTCCTCATGTGAAGCTAATATAAAGCGTGTTGCCATTGATTACGTCTAGGATTGGCCTGATACTTCCCCCACCGAATGCCTTCTGAGTGCCGAATGGATCTGCATTTCCTTTTCTAAGATCTTTCGAACTCTTGGTATGAGGAAGATCAGAATGTTTGCGACTGCCATTAACACAAGTTTCAGGCGGAATGAAAATTAATGTCTTAATTCAAATATTAAATTAAATTTTACAATTTAAAATTGATGTTAACAAAAAGCAAACATTCGAAATTTCTCGTTACAAAACTCATTCTGATTTTCCTGGATTTCAACTAAGTACGTTTGGGTACATCTCTGTTAAATATGACAGCACCGAACACATTTGGCTCAGTATTTTTCTAAGGAATCCGTATATTTTTATGGACAATTAACATTTAAAACACGAATAAAATGATTCATCGCCAAACTTCGAATTTCCTCTAAATAATTTAAAAATGAAAATACTGTGAAATATCCAAACTTACCACTTGCCTATTACAGTATTTTCTCTTGCACGTTTACGCGAATAGGAAGCGTCAAGAGAGAACCAAATTTTTCATGACTGTCTCCACCGCGTAAGGTAAGTTACTTTTTAGAAATATCTCACTTTTCTATTTTTTGAACAACAATAATTCATATACCGGTTCAGTGTACATATTTTTCTTCTGTTGAAAAGTTGTAATCTTAATTCAATGACTACTAATTGAAGTGTTAAGGAAATACAATTAACACGATTACAATTTAAGACGATCTCAATGACATTAAAAAAGTAGTTAAATCGTTTCAAAAACGAGCAGAGCATATCCTAATCAAATTTAAAGAATATGTAGATGGTACATCTTTGGCTCAAGTTTGGTTTGGAGTTTGGCTCAAGCCCGGGCTACTTGTTACTCAGTGGCGTAGCCTGAGTTTTGGTTTAGGGTATGTAACTCGAGAAATGAGAAAATAATTTAAAACTTGAATTATAATTTAAATATTTTTCATTCACCAATTCCATTTCTGTCACTTTGATCAATTAGTACACAGAAAACTGATCCAGTAAAAGTAATAATAGCTCATGTATTTCATGTAGTTTCCTGGTTGAAAGTTAGAAAAAGTTGACTTTAGTTCACGACCTAGCAAAATATAAATGTGTGTTCCTCATACTTTAATAATAAGAGCACTATCAAACCCAATGATTTTCAAAATTGTCCAGTTCATATGGTTTCGAACCCAGTATAATTGGAATTTATAAAATGGAAAACAATGATCTATAATAAAAATATAATAGGAAAGAGAAAATCAATCAATTTACAGACACGTAATGAACAACAGTTGATGGTTGTCCTTTGCTGCTTACATCAAGGGTTTCATCTAGTATGGCGGAGACAAAAGAGGCTTTAGAAATTTCTTTTTTAATTTCATGGGACATAACCGTGCTCACACTTGAAATCCAATGAATCTGTATTTCTTGGTGAGATTGCACGAAAACACTGGAATTTTCATATCATCCTTGTCAGTTTTATCATATTTCATTATTTCAATTATATATTCCATGAAATTTTCTCTATTTTATGATCCCCTATTTTCATTATGGCTAGAAAATACAAGCCCTTGTCTCCCAAAAAAGCATACAACTTGAATAAAGTGTGACAGAATTTCCATATTTTCCCTTATATCACCGTTGTGTTTATTTCCAATGTCTTTGGTTGTATTGCTCAAAATAGCCTTTGTTGGCTGTTAAATACAATTCTATCCTCTCATATTTTTTTCAAATATTTTCTTCTGTTTCTCATGTGCTATAATTTGTTCACGGCACAAAAATACGACTCCATAATTATGTAGGCACTTTGGGTCGCGTGGTGTTTGCGATTCCAGGGCACAGATGTGGATTGCACAGTCACATACCCTTGTGCATTCAACCAGCACAATCCCTGACCTAAATTGGCTACAAATATATGGTTTCTAAATGCATTAAAATGAGGTAATAAAACTTAAATAAAACGACAATGTTCATTAATTAACCTCGTTCTCTTACAAACACCGAAGAGAACAATGAAGTTTCGTAAAAGGACGAAAAACGTAGGCACCACGGTAAGCACTCTAGATGTAATGGGTCAGTGTGCATCTGATTCTCAGCGCAGGCTAGGCGGTATTTCAGACTGATTCGTTCTTCCTTGTGAAGAATCGAATTCTCAACGGCGCAATGTTTGAAATATAATGAAATATTTTGTAGTAGAAAAAGAAAATAAATTGACAATTTACAATCATTTTAAAATAAAATAGCTGATATTGTCAGGGTATGTAACACATCATTCACATCCATGGACGCTACGCCCCTGTTGTTACTATACATGATGTTCCAGAATAAACGTTACAAACTTTTAGGCATGCAGCGGTGTTGGAAACGATCACTTTTTGCCAATGAATATGTAATGGGAAATCAATATAATTCTACATGTATTTATATACGTGACTTTAGCCCCTCATTTTAAACAATCTTGTGTGCACAAATGTTCCGCAGGTCTCATTCTGATGCAGCCAAAGAGATTTCATGAATACGCCGACCATCCTTGCGTACGAGTTTACCTAAAATCAGGAACAAATCCCATATTTGCAAATATAATAATGTAAGTTAATGCTTTAAGCATTAAGCATAATAAGTTCGGTATATACAATTTCCCCTCTGTGTTCATTGGCAAAAAGTTATCAACTTCGACATCTCTTCGTGCCCTAGGAGTATGTAACATTCATTACACCTGAATCTTCTTCATTTGTATAAAATGCTGAGGGCAGAAAACAAAATGGGCTAGTACTGTGTGGCTTGTACTCTATGGCTGATAGGCTAGTACTCTAAGGATGAAAAGTCGCCTATATCTTATTGTTGGGGAAGAACGATTAAGGAAGTCCGGGGAGGAAACGTCGAAACATCGAAAATAAGCTCTTAAGATAATTCTGCGCATATTTTGTCTAATAAACTACGTGGATATTCCAAATGGTTGAGCCGCAATAAGCACTCAAAAGTTGGTTTGAAAAATTGATTTCTAGGTACAAATTTGTATTATAGAGGCATAGAAACACTCCAGTAACATGTAAATTATTTATTATTTACAAAAGAAATGAACATATTTCTCCATAAAGAAAAATTAAACGAGTATTAAAAAAGCACCCAATTTATACAATTCGACGTTTTTTTTATTTCTGTCTGAGCAAATATATTCATTTCTTTTGTAAATAATAAACAATTTACATGTTTCTGGCGTATTTCTATGCTTCCAAAATACTTTTGCCTAAAAGTCATTTTTTCGAACCTACTTTTGAGTGCCATTAGCGGATCAACCATTCGGAATATCCACGTAGTTAATTACACAAAATACGCTTAGAATTGTCTGAAGAGCTTATTTTCGAAGTTTCGACGTTTTCTCCCCGGACATTATACACACACACATATATATATATATATATATATATATATATATATATATATATATATATATATATATATATATACATATATACATATATATACATATATATACACACACATATATATATATACATATATATATACACATATATATGTCAACAAATAAGTACCTACCTACATTTTTTTTCGGTCAGTACCGTTTCTGGCCTATGACTATTAAATGTGGTTATTAAATAAAACTTGCTTATCATTCAAATTAATATAATATCTTCATCTACATCAAATACAACACAGTTCCAATACATTTCATTAATTTAAAGCTTTCTGATTAACTATATTTTTTGTAATTTTTTGCGATGCGTAAATATACAAAGATGACGGTTTTCCGACGCGTGAACACGCGACGCATAGTTGTCCATGTGCGAAACAGGGAAACTCCAAGTTGATTCCGCAAACTTCTGACGACTGGTCTTGCGATTTATTTATGGTCATCGCAAAATCCAGGCACCGGAAATTGAAGACGCTTAAAATCGAATGGAAAATCCGATGAAATCATCGGCATACGTGGGATCAAAACATCCTCTCTTTTGTATTTTCCCTTAATGATCGTTGCTTCGATGACGTTATTCATTCGCTTTCTCACAGCCAGTCTCGTTCCATTGCAAAGTCGAGGTTGATTAATGTTACTCATCATGATTACAATTGATCCTACTTTCAATTGCAAATTGTGAGGTGATAGTCCAGGTAACTCCAGTGAACTCAAAAACTCTGTGGGATATTTGACTTCATTTAAAACTGTGTCAACAGATTTGAAGGCAAACAACTCTCCTAGAAGAAAATTCTGAATGGTCGCATTGAGATCATCGACATCTTTGTTTTTCGCTGCCAATATTGCCCGTTCACTCAACCAATTATGGTTATTGAACAGTTGCGCTATGTTCGGAAAAACACGCTGAATAAGCTCCTCTTTTGAGTCTGTGAAGTGGCAGAAATCTGTGGGTAGTGTTATGAATTCGGTCGAGGTGTCAACTGCGACTTCACCATTTCCAATGTCTAATAACTGCTTCGAAAACGCAATTGCATTTTGATCTTTTTGCATAAACCCTCGCATATGGCTGTCAATCGAAGTCTTCACGTGCCTCCACAAATTTGATGATTTTAAGCATGCGTTTAGTTCGTCAGCAACAGTTGATCGGGGAATACTTGGAAGCGTCTGACGAAAATAATCTGACAACAAAATCATGGCTCCACCAAAATTGTTTTGGTTGCCACGAAGATCTTTCAACGTTCTGTCCAGTGCCTCCAGTGACCTCTTATGGGCCATCGTGCATTCGCCCCAAACAATCAATTTGCATACCTGTGGAATTTTGGCCATTGGACTGGTTTTGGTGATGATGCAAGTTGGTGTTTCGTTGATTTGCATGTTTTGGTAATTTCAAGGCAGAATGTGCAGTTCGTCCGCCTCCTAACGAAGTCGTATCCATTCCAGATGATGCCAACGCTAGGGCTACTTCATTTTGAGATCTGATCCGCGCTAATGGCAATGAAATTAGAAAAGTTTTTCCAATTGTTGCAAATTGGATTGGAATTTTCCAATTCCAATTGAAATTATTTCCTTTTTGTGTGTATTTCCTCCACTTAAAACTAGAATCTACTGATCCTCGTTGAGTTTGTCCGACATATTTGAGGTATGAAAATAAAAGGTCAAGAATACAATACTGGAAGAGTTAAATGATTTGATGGTACTGTGAGGCGAAGTACTGACGATGTCGGACAAACTCAACGAGGATCAGTAGATTCTAGTTTTAAGTGGAGGAAATACACACAAAAGGAAATAATTTCAAAACAATTATCTTTTGTAAAACTCAAATGAACTCAAAACATGTTATTTAGTTTAAATGTCCTTGCTCAATTAAGGATATAAACAGGTTATTAATTTTACAAGAAAAAAGTAAATTATAATTTTTCTTGTAACTGATTGCCAATGTGTTGCGTTCCTATATGCTACTATTCGTATAACTAAATTTCGACGCATGTCTTGTCTGTGCTAAATTCCGATCGATTTCTTGTTCGAGCTCCCCACACCTGTATCAATGGCCAGTACATGGGTTTCGTCTGCTATATATCACAAAGTCTGTACAAACGATCCGTTCAATTGACACCCTCTGAAATCAGCTGGTTTCAGTCGTTTCCACCATGTTGAGAATGGTGACAATAAAGATGCTGCATTAGCGAAAAACTCAAATTTTCGAGATTGTAGTAAAATCCCATAATTTCACTTGCTACTTAATTCTGTACGACAATGACGTAAAACAGAAAAATCATAACAAACTTTTCATCAACAAAAAATCATCATTCATGTAACACACTTATACGCAGCTCTTCTTTGGAATTGCTATTTTTACATATATATGTCCATGCAACAAATGGAACATTTAAAAAAATAGATTGTGATATACAAGATCGGAGCGTCATTTACGTATGTTAGAAATTATCACTAAAATACATGCTCAAAAGATTCATTACAATCATCTTCATCTCATAAAATCACTGATATTACTCGTAGGACACTTGTACATATGTACACACATTGAATAATTATTAGATTGGTGCGCTGGACACATTAAATAATCAGTTAATCAATCTACCGCTAAACTCAAAAAGATAAACACTGACTGGGATTACTGGTTATCTAAAAACCAATTGCTGGTGGTTGCCTGTTGCAGGTACCTAGATGACTTCGGTCTGTGCGCGGCAGCGCGACATGTGCGAGTCTGCGAGCCACACGGCGACGGCATCTCCTCCCGGGACCACCTCCTCGGCAGCCCCCTCCTGCGCGCCAGGTACGCTCCTCCACCGCACACACCACACATTGACCACACCCCACTCCACATCAAACCGCACTACTGCGGTATCTCCTCCCGTGACCACCTATGGCATAGACGGCATGTCATCGCGTAACAGAAGACGGGGATCGGGAAGATGATCAGCTTCTCTGAAGTGAGCTCCGAACCCACACTAAAGCTCTATCTGGGAAATTGAACTCCGGGATGGCGTCCACTTCTTGGCGACACTAGCCTAAAGGAAGGAAGGAAGGAAGGAAGGAACACAGACACCTCCTAGGTTATACTACACTTCTGGGAATAATTATTAGATTGGTGCGCTGGACACATTAAATAATCAGTTAATCAATCTACCGCTACCACTTTCAAAAGAACTAAAATATCAAAAAGATAATGAATTTTGAATTCCCGTTTACTGAACGAATTCTCATTTACTGAATTGCACGAAGAGTCTGTGGCATCTGTGTGGTGATGTCACAATCCCCCAGTATGAGCGCTGCTGGTCCAGACGAGCAGCACGGCGCTCCATGCGCCAATTTTAAAAAATTACAAAAAGAAAATTGTCCCAAAAACTACTCCAATTTTTTTCTTTAAACTTTTGGTAGGAATAGTGCTAAATATACTCTACGAGATGACACAAACGCCATTTTGCTCTATTCTTTTATTTTTGATAAAGTTACAAAAATTAAATTTTTTGACTTGTCTCTCACGTCGTTTACATTTACATTAGTGGCAATTTCTTCACATAATTATATTTATAAGTACATGTTTTTAAATAATGTCAAGTAAAGCTTCTCGAGAACCCAACCGTTTTCTGCGAAAACTAGCTCAATATTCCGCATTTTCAGAAACACTCTAACGCCACTTTCTCATAAATGGCTCCAATTTTTTTTCAAAGTTTTTTAACGGATATTGTTAATTTCACTCTTTAATTTGACGTAAAGTTCATTTGGGGGGTATTTTGTAAATGTAATATTTTTGAAAGGTATCTCACACCGTTAATATGCACATATACAGCAATTTGTAAACACTATTGTATTGGTGGGTTGAAGTACTTCAAATGATTTTGAATGAAGTTTGTCTAAAACTCAAATTTTTTCTGTGAAAAAGAGCTTCAATTTTCGCATTTACATTTCGTTCTATTATTAAGAAAATGAAAAATTAAGAAAATGTCAAAAAATGTACATTGGGCGGCGATAGATGGCAGCTGGCAAGAGTATGTATCAAGTCCGAATAGCTAGACGAGACCAAAGGAAATAGAAGATTAATTCGGGAAAGTTTGTGCCACCACTAATTTCTTAATGAAATATTTTCATAAAAACAGATTCATCAAATAACGCCATGTTGAATTTTTCGAAAATATGAGTAATTGTGTAGTGATTGCGCGTCAAAGTTAGTCGCCCTCTTTGAAAATCCTTCGCTTCCTGATCGTAATTTTAGAGCTGTTTTGAGTAAGGTGTATGCTACGGAGGTTAGAATGTGTATATTATTTCATATTTCTTTGTTCGTTTCTTACATTGGAGCTTTTGTTATACGCATACAAATTAATATTTTAGAGTTTATTTAAAACCTATTTGAAATAAATATGAAGTGAAGATTGCTAACTTTCAGTCGCAAATTACGTAGATTGGATACTGCGTAAGTTAGAATTTGTATATTATTTTTCATTCATTTTATTATTATTATTATTATTATTATTATTATTATTATTATTTATTATTATATTTATATTATTTCATTTTAAATTGCGTTCTTTAATTGAGTGGAATGTGAAAATGAATAGATGAGCGGTCATTGTTGGTTGTTGTAATCCATTGTTTTAACGCGGCACTGTTACAAGAAACGACAATGACGTCTGCATTTTGTTCACGGTAATATGAACTATTACTTTTACATATTAGGAGAATATTACTATGTCATAGTGTTTAATAGTAACTATTATAAATATTTACTAGTATATTTTCGTGAATACACTGCATACCTTATACAATGATTCAATGCCAGAAATATATTTTTACTTTCTCGCACTTTTTCATTTAAAGTTTTGAATAAGAATATTTTGCTTGAAACGTTTGAATTTTCAAACCAAATGTTCTACAATTTCAAATGAGTTTTACAAAAAATGACGACTGAGATTTGTTAATACGGCGAGAAATTGTGGTATAAGTTGTATTAGTTAACCATTACTAATGGCGAGAAAGTACGTTTTTGTTTAGCACCACTAGTTATTTTTTCACTTATTTCCAAAAGTGTAAAAACCGTAGTGTGTGTCGTAAGGTGGAGGCATATACTATGTGCGCGCAGCGAAGCTATATTTGTCCAGAAGCAAAACATGGGGCCATCACAGCTTTTGCCCGAAGAGGTAAAGGAAACTTGACGAAAAACTGATAGTAATTGGAATCTTTGACCCCGAAGTACGATACTTGTCAGAGGCATAGTTTACGTTTCAGAATTATGATTACTAGAGACCGGATTTTTATGTAATTACATATTTTTTGTCTTTCTACTTACCGTTCTCAAAATTGTACTCTTGGCGAATCATATCATTATATCTTGGTATCTTGGTATCTCTGATATCATGATATCTCTCAAAATTGTAATCTTGGCGAATCATATCATATCATATTTTTTTAATAAAAGCACTTTGTTAAGCAAAGTCATATCGAAACACATTTGTGAGCGCTCAATTGATTATCAGCGGAACAACATTATGAACGGACGTCAGCAGTGTTCATTTGTCAAGCTTCTGTGGAAAAAAATACAAAAAACTCCCGAATCTGGTATGCCCACATCCAACGCCGCAGCACAGTAATTTCACGCCTCGGAGCATTAAATAAGGCTTGGCTACATGAGGAAGTTGCAATCCATGAATATGCATTTTTCTCGAATTTATATCTACAAAAATGCTCCATTTATTAACTCTTTATAATGAAGTTTTGCATATTTGAATATTCACCGACTGTCTCATGTAAGCTAAAACGGATTGTGCTCAATTCTGATATCATTAGTAGAGACAGTACATTGTAAAAATTAGTGGAGCTGCATCACATACTTTCTCACATTAATTTATAAGTTTTGCAATTTTCGAAAATTTAGAGTTCAACGTGAATTAGACTTACGAGCCAACTTGAATGGCTGATGAGGGTAGAGAGTGTGCCGATTCAGCATTTCGGTCAGAAGGGTCGTGGATTCGAGTCCCGCCGTGAGGTTTTTTATTTATTTATTTACGTCAAAACAGTTAAAAACTGCGTGTGACGAGCTATGGGGAGAACTGAATTTTGGGCACGTTTTCATAATTCTGTGATCTCTATCCTAAACCCTATTCTAGTCGAATTTTGAATACAGAAAAGAGAGGTATTTTTCGAGTTTCGTTGACAAAATATTCGCTCCTATATAATATGTATTTTCAAAGGTAAATTAGCTAGAAATTCCTGCCCTGAACCCTCATGTTCTTCATGAAAGATTAATACTTTTTGCCGCGATAATATGAATAACGATCATTTGAATAACTATATTTCCCACTGAAATTCAGAAGACGTGCACAAACAATGAAGTTACATTTATGTCCAGAAGAAAAACAAGGGACCATCTCAGCATTTGCTCAAGGATCAGGGAAACTGGACGAAAAACCTGATCGAGATGGGGGCCATCAACCCAGAAACTGTGGTACAATACTTGTTACAGGTTCTTTAGAATTATACAGTCTAAATGATAAATAATTACATTAACTATCATTGTTAAAATTAATGCTACTTTCCTTTTTGATGCTCGGTATAGTCTCGAATTGTATAGAAACAGTTATGCAGCAGAAAATATTTTACATGGGTTGTTTGTCTTTTGCTTTTTATGATAGCCGTGAAACCGAAAATGTGGATAAATCCAGTTGCTAAATTAAGATAAACAAATCCCCTAATACGTGGTGTGGCCAGAATCCCTGTTTTGTGGATCCTTGATACCGAAAAACTAATTGAAAGGAAAACGTTGGTCCGTCCGTCCGTCCGTCCGTCCGTCCGTCCGTCCGCCCGCCCGCCCGCCCGCCCGCCCGCCCGCCCGCCCGCCCGCCCGCCCGTCCGTCCGTCCGTCCGTCCGTCCGTCCGTCCGTCCGTCTGTCCAGCCGTCTGACAATTTTAAAAATTACAAAAACAAGATTTTCTCAAAAACAGCTCCAAATATATTTTTTAAACATTTAGTAGGGATAGTACTAAATGTACTCTATGAGATGACATCATGTCATTTTGCTCTATTCTTTTGCTTTTTAAAAAATTACAAAAGTTTTTTTTGACTTTTCTCTCGCGTCGTTAATATTTACATTAGCGGCGATTTGTTCACATTATTACATTTATGAGTATATATTCAAACTTTTCGAACGGATAGTGCAAATTGCACTCTTTAATATGAGTTACAGTTCAATTTGGGGTATTTTTCGCGAAATTACACAAATGTAATTTTTTTAATGATCTCTCACATCGTTTATGTGCACCTTTCTAGCAATTGTGAACACTATTGTATTTGTGAGTTAAAGTTCTTTAAGTGACTTCTAATGAAGTTCGAAAACTCAAACATTTTTCTGTGAAAAAGCTCCAAATTTCGAATTTACAGTAGCACTTAAACGCCATTTTCTTAAAATGGCTCCAAATTTTTCAAAGAAAATTGACTCTTAGGACGAAGTTTTACTGTTCTTTGATATTATAAAATTTATATTTCTGTTCTGTCATTAAGAAACTGAAAAATTAAGAAAATGTCAAAAAATGTAGCGGAGATAGATGGCAGCTCGCACGAGTATGTGGCAATTCCGAATAACCCAGACCCAAGGAAATAGAAGACTAATACCGGAAAGTTTGTGCCATTCTGTAGCACCACTAGTTTGAATGTGTCGAAAAAAAGTGTCATTGGAGAATCAGTATACAGCTAATTCTTGTTGAATATTGTTTGTGAGATTGCCAAAGAGTGAAGGAAATGTATGTTATAGCAATGTGGCGTCTCAAACGGTATTCAGAGAATGATTTTTTAATGCCCTTTTGAATAACGAGCTCAAAGCTCCTTAAAGTTGTTAACATGTTATTTAATTCTTTGTTTGAAAGCACGTTTTGTCTGACCCACAGACAGAGAAAAAGCCAGAGAAATCACGATAATTAAGGCAAAGAAGTATATTTTCTTTATCTGTTATAGAGATATTTTTGACTGCCTTACCATTTTGGATGATCAACCTAGAAAATATTCAAAATTGATCTTAGAGACATTACATATAAATGTATCTAAAACTACTGTATAAAAATACCGTATACTTCTTTTAATATATTATATTGTTTTTAATTCGTCATAAAACGTTGCAAATCAACAATTTACTTCAATTTTTATTGTTTTAAAGATTATACAATTATTTTCCAGCCCTTACCAATGCTTTTATGAATTTTTTTTAAATAAATAAATCTTTCAGTATGGTGGCCATTTAATGACGTTTCATCAGTACGGCATTGCATCGGTTTATCAAAATGATCACAGGGGGTCCAAAATGTGTGTGAACTGTACGTACATGTACGTACATGATCTAGTGACAAATTGGACATCTTTGAATCAGAATGATGGCTACAGAGACGCCGGAAAGGTATGACATGGTCATAATCGACAATAAAAAGGAATTTTCTACCATTAGAGCAAAACATTAGCTTTGAGCTCGTAATACAAGAGGACATTAAAAAAAACTTTGAATTCAATATGGCGACAATTTGAGACGCCACATCGGTATTCTTCACACTTTGGGTATTTCACGAACGATATACAACATGAATTATCTGGGCACTCATTCCCCAATGGCATATTTTTTTCGGCACATTCAAAAACCTGTGCAGCGCAAACCTACAGTCCGCCATACTTTCCCTGTCCCTTATAACACTGGCTAACTTCTCAAAATGTTTTAGATTTGAGCTTATCTTACGTGGATTTTCTTACTGGCTCTCGGTCCATGAATGTGTGTTGTTGCGGAAGGCTTTGTGAGTCTGCTGACCACAGACCGAGGAGCCCGCAAATGCGTCTAGTGTAAATAGTTAATAAGTGTCCTCAGGAGGGACATACAATGTACCCGGCGAGCATAGTTGATATCGGCATGCCCTGAAGGCGAAAAAAGGCCCAGGAAGAAAAAACAACGTAAATTAAACTTGCGCCATTTTTAAGAGTTCTTTCAGCTGTCGGTCGAAATAATTCAAGAGCTAGTGACGTTACAACAGCACGTACTTTCGCGCAATATTAACGGTTACCTAATATAAAATTCGCCATATCTGTCCATATTCACTCGTCTCAGCCATTCCTCACTACCAATCGTAGCGCATGAAGAGCGAAACCTAATTCTCTTAGAGCTAATATATTAACAGGAATTCCACATTCTACAACTGTGTTCGAGCAAGGAACATTATCGCTCAACAATGAGAAGTAATTCTTTGAATGCCAATCTGCTGCGTCACAGCGTTCACATTGTTTTGCGATTTGATACCTCATTAAATATTCTGTATAACCAAAAAAAAAGGTGACGAAATTTACAATTTCCAAGATGGCAAAAGATACGAGAAACTACTCATATTTTCAAAAAAATTTTACATGACCTTATTTAAAGTTACAATTTTGAAAAATAGATTTCATCACGTAAACAATCTTTGTCAGCAATATTATAGTTTTGCATTTTTACAATTTTCCAAAATACAAGGAGTTAGCCTAAAATGGTTCCTGAGCCATTTTTATAAGCATTTTCTTGTAATCGAGAGAGAGAGAAAATGAAAAAATCAAGAGTCATTTTGAGAAAATCATTTTAAATTGCCTATATTCCATGCAAAATGACATTAAAAATACTCAGATTTTCGAACAATTGTACGTGCCCTTATTTAAAGATCCAAGTTTGAAGAATCGATCGGTTGAGGATTACCCATTTCGGTAAAAACCCTGCCTCCATTTCGGTAAATATTTAGCCGCGAGAGAAAAAGACGGTCAAATGTTTTGCTTATAAATAAATTTTTCGGTATCAAGGAACCACAAAACGGAATGTCAGCACACTGCAAATTAAAACTAACTTACTACACTTTGGAATACGATTTATCCACTTTTTCGTTATCAAGGCCTTGCAATATGAATTTTTCTGTCCAAAAATAACACTTTTTTGTCGAGTATTACAATACTTTCTCTACAGAAAGAAGTATGCGAGAAAGTGAAACAATTGAGTCCATGTTTGAAAATATCACAACGCACGTGTTTGAGAATTCCATAAGACAATTTTTGTAAATTGCTTTTACTTGAAGCAACAATTATTCACGAGAACTTGCTTTACTTATGAAGACGTGTGTGTTGTGGGCAGGTTTTAATTAACAAGAGGCAGGGGATAAAAGTAGATGATAAAGGTTCGCAGCGTCACTGCTCCAGAAGCTGAACATTCCCTTCATCGTTGGTAGCGCTATACTTTCCCCAGAAAATCAGTGCGAGAAAATATTTATCGTGGAGATGGTTCTTGTCGGTGACAAGAAACAGACCCGAGGGCAGCCGGATTCAGCGAATTCTCTGCATTTTTGAAAATTGTAAAATATGAACATTGCAAAAGTCCGATATAAATTATGGAGATTATTTTCGTAAATGAAATCAGTTCTAAAAAATCAACTGTTTCAAGAATGTCTTGAACATTTTCTTGAAAAACAAACAAGTAGTTTTCGCGTAAGTTTTGCTTAAATTTAATGCAATTTATTTTAAAATTTCTCAAAAACGGCTTAAATTTTGTCCTTAAAAAGTTTTCTGTGATAGAGTTAATGACGTTTAAAAATGGCGGAGCTCTCATTTTCGATAAACCATGTGTATTTTCGAAAATAGCAAAAAAATTTAACTTTGACAAACAACAATATTTATGACAGATTTATTTCGTTAATGAAATCTGTCCTTTAAAAGTAGTTCTGAAATAATGGAAAATGAAAATCTCTGAATTTTTTAAAATTGCGAATGCAAATGTTAAAATTCTTTTTAAGTGTCGTGAAGTTTGAGTATGTGTGCCTGGTAGTTTGGGAGTAACGTGACTGGCATGTTGACTCCAAGGACCTGAATTAGCACCCTAGTGCGAAGAGAATTTTATTTCTGATTGCAAACACTTTTGCAGGTTCATGTGGTACTATAATATTGCATTACGTTGCAAATAATGAGAAATGCATAATATGAAAAAGATGTGCTGTCGAATACCAAAAAGTATTCCTTTTCTTCGTTTTCTTATCATCAAAGTGCATTTCATATAATTTGATTCAGCATTTTTTTTATATCCTTTCTTGTCGCCTTTGCCTTTCTTCTGTCCTTCCTTCTGCCTTTCTTGTTGCCCTTAGGAGGTGGTACCATAGAGTAAAGATGGTCCTTAGTCTATGGTGGTACACAACAGTTGGTGCCACACGTAGTGCTGGTAGAAGTTCGTGCTCAAGACCTTACAACCAGAGGCCGGGTGAACGGGCTGTCATGGGATGGGTTGGAAGCTCTGGGAATTAAATACTAAACGAGTGGGAAAGCGAACTTCTTTAGTGCCATTGTGGCAAGGAAGCTGAGAATCTAGACCACTAAATAAGAACCTTCGAGCATTTAGGTTTGCGGATTGTGCGTTGCGTTAATGTCCTAAAAAACCCAAAACATTCCTGTATCTGAAACGTACAGGAACAATAACATAAAGGAAGACTGGAAATCTCGAAGAGTTTAATCGCCAGAAGGAAATTCTTACTATTTATTGAGAAAATGGGCTTTAATTATAGTGAGAAGTGAAAGTTTCGTGCTTTCGTGCACATTTTTTAAGCGAGCAAATTCCATTTCCTTTATCAGCATCACTTCGGAAACGAACTATGCAAATCGGAGCTCAAAGTTCTACAAATATGTCAAAGTTGAAATATCAGTTCATATTAATATATATATATATATATATATATATATATATATATATAACAGAATTGCATAATAATTCATTTCAGTTGCGTTAAATTGGAAGTAAGAGTTTTGACCGCAGGAACTAAAAAGCCATTCAGGATCTAAGCAACTCTCATAATGACCTCACTGAAGAGGGGCTTCGGAAAATCATCAGCGAAGAAAACCTCCTCAAACGTAATTGTGAAGTAACTGAAGTGAAACTGCGTCCTGCATCAATGTCAAAACTGTTAATGGCGTTCTAAAACTTCAACAAGCTCTGGTGGAAAGGGCATTCGAACGTGATCCGAACGTGGAAATAACTTCAAACTTTAAGAGAGAGGGATGCAGCAATTCTTCCATATTTGGATATTAGAACAACGAGAAGGGTGGTGAAAAAAGCGACAACCCCAAATCCTTTATCCAATCACTTTCAACTTTGAAAACGTTCAAAGATTGTTTTATTTTTTTCTCTTTGGGATGTTGATTGTGAGTTCTATTTGTAGTGGCGCTTAGTCAGATCTTCTACAATTGTCCTTCAGATATTTTTTTCTTTGTTTAACGGTTTTTCGATATCCAGGAACCTAACCCACCTTTCTTCGTTAAAAGGTAGGCTCAACATTCGCGGATTTAACATTCGCGATGCTTTTTGGGAATCAGTGGCGTAGCTATGGAGGGTGGGCAAGGGGGCGGCGCGCCCCAGATGACACCATTCTAGGGTTGTCACCAATTAAATTATTTTATGGTTGGAAGGATATAATTTAAATCATTTACTTAAAAATGTTATATGTCAATAGTTTTCTTCGTTTTAGTAGTTTGAAAATTTTATTATTGAAATTATATAATTATTATGGTTTAGTTAAAAATTATTTATATTAATTTAGTAAGTATACATTTAAATCATAAGCATAGATTATGATTTAATTGCAATTATATTGCAATTTTTCTTAATTACATAGAATTTCTAATATATTATAAATAACTATCATGTGCAAATATGTTTGTATTTTCAATAAAATAATAAACAATCAACGAAACAATAGATATTTTTATACTTAATTTATGGGGGGTGACACCATTAGCTTCGCCTCAGGTGACACCAACTGAAGCTACACCACTGTTGGGAACCTAACTTTCGCGAATGTTGAGGAATCACTGTAACTATGTGCGGAGTCGACTGTCGAAATTGCATCTGCTTGCATGGTGGCTGGCGCGCATGCGCGTGCGCGTGTGTTGGCAGCGTGTGGGCGATGGCGCCGGTGGCGTGCGCGGGCAACCTGCTGGTGCTGGCCGGGCGCGGGCGGCTGCTGGCGCGGCGCGCGGGCGGTGTGGGCGGCGTGGGCGGCGGGGGCGGCGGCGGCGGGGGCGGCGCCAGCGTGCACTCGCTCTACCTCATGAACCTGGCGCTGTCCGACCTGCTGATGGGCTGCTACCTGTTCGCCGTCGCCGCGGCCGACTGGAGCTTCCGCGGCCGCTACGTCCTCGTAGAGGCTGAGTGGCGCCGCAGCGCCGCCTGCAGCGCCTGCGGTACTACCTGCAGCGATCTCGTTGCGTTATTTCGATTTAATTGATTGATTGATTAGTGACTCCGGGCGAGTCAACTGCTAAGGTCATTAGACCCGCAATTATTGTATTTTTTTTCTCTGGAAGTGGCGGGAATCTTCCCCGCTAGATGGTGAGATTCGGCGCCGACCTACCGTTAGCTAGCGGGGGATTTCCTAACTAGGTTTTTCCCACCAGCGGGGCAGCCGTCCTAGCCAGGACAAGTTATAATTTCCCAGCAGGTCTTCCAACATGTACGATAGTTTAGTGTAATGTATGTAATTGTGTGGGTAAGGGGTAAGCATATGCCAAAGAAGGGGAAGCGAAGATCATGTGCGGTCCGTGGCCCGTTTGTTACGGTACTGCTTCAGCATTCGCCTGGTGTTGATCGGCGAAACCACGGAAAACTACCAATTAGAGCAGCCTGTCTAGAATTTTTCTCCAGACAGCGACAGAACTCGGCCTAGCTGTCTAGGTAGTGTCGAAAATCCTACCAAGTGCCATGCTGCCACCGGCCGAGAGCTTATACCTTGTCCCGGTTAGGGCAGTGCCCCGTTCTAGCGATTAAACATACATTACACCTACGGGACTAATTATCTTAGCACTTGACGGCGCGGAATCACTAATCAATCAATCAGCAAACGAAAGTCATAAAAGCAATAGAATGGGGTTTCATTTCACGTAAATGACCGCACATAAAATGACCGCATTATAAACGGGCCGACTCCTCATGGCGTTGGTGGCGTGCCGCAGGGTTCGTGAGCACGCTGAGCGCGCAGTCGTCGGTGCTGCTGGTGGCGCTGGTGACGTGGGAGCGGCTGGCGTCGGTGGCGCGGCCGCTGGGCGGGCGGCGCGGGCGGCGCGCGCGACGCGGCCGCCGGGCGGCGCTGCGGGCGGCGGCGGCGAGGGCGGCCGCCATGTGGGCGGCGGCGGCGGCGGCCGCCGCGCTGCCGCTCTCCCGCGCCGCGCCCTTCGGCCCGCGCTTCTACGGCGGCAACGGCGTCTGCCTGCCGCTGCACATCCACGACCCCTACGCGCAGGCCAGTCGCTTGCGCACGCCCATTCACAATGCAAACGTAAAACACAAGCATAACGCATAGACATGAACTTCTATGAATACTACAACAAAAGTAAATTACAAAAAGATCATACGCTACAAAACAACGCAGAAAACCACCTGAAAATCAACCAAGCAATTTGGAAAACCAGTATTTTTTTCTCTATCGATTTCGATCGTATTTCGATATTGATTTTGAGTTAAACGTTCTGTAATTGGTTCATTTCTTACATAAGCACAAGAACGGAAGTTTGAAGCTTGAAAGCTTTGAAGTTAACGTCTTACGTGTTATGCTTATGCGAAGGCATTGTGAATGAGTCCGCTTATGCACGTAGTCCTAACTTTTATGTAATCGCCGTGCTTATGTTTAGGTTTGTATTGTGAATGAGCCTTTAGGCGTTTTCAAATGACATAGTATCGTACATGATAGAAATACTATATGAGTGACCTGGTCCGGCCAACACCCCCTGGGTACAGAGACGGTGCTGTGAACCACGTGACCACAACACGGACACTTAGTTTGACAAGCCAGACTAGACGCTGGCCGCCATATCGCTTGGAGAGCGAGACGTGTTGAGAAACATTTTGAATCGTGGCATAAAGGGACAATTTTCAACGGAAACCAGCCGAAAATAACACGATGAAGGTGTAATTGAAATAAAAGAAGCATTTTTTTAATGCTTGATATATCTTGGTGTTTCAATGACTTGTAAGAAGGTGATAATTGTGGTATGGGGCTGCATTTAAAATTCCCGTTAGTATTTTGACGCAAAACTGGTGCCTGAAACGCATTGTCTGAAGTCGGATGCGATGCGCAATAGCTCACCCATGTCTTATCATCATGCTATCGTACGAGTTGCGTACATTACTTTCTATTAGCACGAATTTATGGAAATGTATGAATGGAAGTGTAGAGGAATATAAATATGGACAACAAACATTGGAATACCATTTTCTTCTTTACAAATATGGAATACCGTTTTCTTTTCTACGTAAAGAAAGCAATGATTGTGAAATGTTGCACAGTGAGAAGATATACTAATACGTAGTAATTACTAACGAGACGCCTACGGTAAAATACAACTCAAAGTTCTTAAAAAACATTTTTTTACGACTGTGAATTCTTTCTTGTTTAAAAAATCGGGTAAAATATGGAATACCACCGACAATATGCAATAAATACCAATGAATTAGTCCCAATTACAAACTGACGTGTTCGATTTGCTTAAAATCTGAGAACAATGACACAAGTGACGTAATTCTGTACAACAAGGATTTTCATTTGCGATGATCATGAATGTAACTCTCTTTGTCATAACTAGCGCGGTCTGCATTTGACATCTCGAACATTTCGCACATAATCCATTGTTTCCCTTAGTGTTTAATGAAAGCTTTCCAGAGCAGAACAACCGCTTGTATATCAAGGTCTTCTGCAAAAACAGACAAAGTTGGATTGGTGAAATCATGGAGTACATGGATGAAATGCATCACGGTGCACTATTTTGAGAGCTTTCCACCATAGAACAGCACCTGTGAAGTCAGATCACGCGATATTCCATATTGGTGCCCCTATCGAGGATGTCCAGAACACGTGACTTTTTGTAGTTCGGAGGGCAGCACCGATGGCAAGTGGCCGATGCTGGTATGCTGCGAACTAATGGTAAAATACGGTATGAGTGTGAATTTTCTTTTGGTACGTCGAAATCATTCTTCTTTGGAAATTTTCCTCTACCTACAATGATTTTAAAACGTTTCTGTTTTGTGACGATACACTTTCCTTGCAGTGAGATGTTCTTTTTTCTCTAAAATAAAGTTGTATTTTCACGTTAACCAAGTTGTGTGCGGTATTGGACTGGAGCAAAAGGGGGTGGGAGAGACAAAGTACGCTTTTTTAGATTCCCAACCGATCCCGGAAACCAAAAAATAAAACTATAGCACCCTCAGGTCAAAAGTGGATTTCTGCTTTGAAAAAAGAAAAGTTAGATGGTTATTTCAAGTCAATCAGTGGCCACATAGCATTGGCCCACTATGTTTTCGTAATTCTCAGTACAAACGACTAAACATCTAAAACTGTTTCCCGTCATTCTCAGGTAACTTTAACACTTGTAAACGTATGTAGATTTTCCACAATTTTGCAACAATATAAACAACCCACTAAAAGGACATAACTCTCACAAATATAAGATATCATTTACATGCATTGCTTGAACGTGTTGAACAAACACAGCATCATAATACGTACGAGCCACTACAATCTTGTGGATATTCAGGGCTATTTGTTTAAAAAATTAGCTTAAATGGGACATTCCATGAAAATCAGGAACTTTTATGCCTACGTCTTTTATTTTTTCTCCAACTAAAAACCTTATAAAACCTTTTCTGAAACTATAAATTAGTTATAAATGTTTTACTTTTTCACTAGTTTCTAATTCCAAGACTGGTCCACCTACTTTCATACTAGAATGTTTCGCGGTTTTTCGCATGCTCGAAACGATACTGTTTTCAGAGGTTGTAATTTCCCTAACAACCATTGTTGTGAAGGTTCTGTGTTTTCCATGACAATGTAAGTATACATAAGATTATTTTTCATTCATACAGCTCTGTAAAAATGTCTACAAGTAATTAACTAACCGAATTAAATTAGTCAAATTCAAGTCCCTCACGTGACTCAAATAGGTTACGTTTTGTTTTACAGAGAAAAATACATTATGCCAGTGATCTGTGAATACATTTTTTCTTCACTTAATGACTAAGTATTGGATTATAATAGTTTTAAATCACATTCTTAATATTAGACGCAATTATAATGATTTATGTTTTTGTGCCGCACGTGACCGTCTGTCACTGCACGCCGTAACATCTCTTCATTGAAAAGTTTTACTATTAAATATGTTGATTTTATATTATTTTACAATTCAGAAAGCCAAAGAAATCAGTTAGTGCTAGAAAGATGAACAAGATGAGAGAAAGGTAGAAAGCTGAAAATCCAAACAATCGAAAAGAAGAAAATAAAAGAATTTCACATTTGAAGAGGAAAAAAGAGGGGAGCAATTTCTGAAAAAGAGAAACAGGACTTTAGGAAATATGAGAGAGATAGGAAGGGAATACAGAGAGCAAATAAAATGCTTAATACCTCAATAGGTTTTAATGACCAAACAAATTCGCCAAACACACATTATTCCTGTGAGACAACATCCAAAGCCGTTTAGAAGACATCTCGGATTCTCCTAAAATCGCCTAGGAAACAAAAATCTGTAGTAACAAGTTTAGAGAAACGCATTGGCTTAAAGAAATGCACAAAAATAAGTCAACCAATCATGAGGAAAATGAAAATATGAGTTACTATTTTTTTCCCGCCCGAACATTACTTATACCTGTCCAGGAATGAAAGAAGTAACAGTTTGGAACGAAGGTAAAAGAGAAAAATTGCAAAAACATTATTTGACAATGTTGTTAAAAGAAGCATACTTCATTTTCAAAAATAAAATCGCAATTTCAAAATTTTATTCTCTTCGTCCAAACAATGTATTGTTACCAAAAGACACTTCAGCTGACCAATGCAAAATTCACAAAAATTTCAAACTGAAATTTGCTTAACTTTCTCCTATAGCTACGTACTCAAACGATTTTTGGGAAAATGTACTCTGTGACAGTAAGTTAGACTTGTTATTAGAACATTTGTGATCAGTATTCCAATGGAAACCTTATGCCTTGTCCCACTCAACCAGAACAAAAATGTGATTTGGAAAGTATGGGAAAAAAGCGGTGATGTTAGGTTACAACTTTCTTTTGAAGAGACCAGTTTAAACTACACGAACTAGTGACAGCCGATCTACGTGCTGTCATGAACCATGTTAACACAAAACGTATTCAGCAAAAGGAATTTCAGTTGTGAATACCAGAAAGAAATACAACGTCCTCTTTGGTCACGCAGAAGTGTACTTTTGTTTACTGCGGCAGTCTTCTATAAAGGGAAGTCAAAACCTACGCAATTTGTTCCGTCAATTTAAGAATAAAGACAGTGTTCGTGTTATCGACTTTTTGTATGAGGAAATCATTCGGGCAAGTGATGATCAGCCAGAGTCAGAAATAATATGGATCGATGGGCCATCATAAGAATTTAAAAATAAATTTACAGTGAAGATGCTTCGCATACTTTTTTGAAAAATATATAAGAAAATTTTCTTGGAAGTATTTTGCAACTGCCCACGGTAAAAGTGTCGTCGATGGAATTGGAAGCAATGTAAAGCGTCTAGTGAGAGAAAATGATGGCTCAAGGGAAAGGATGAAATGTTCAATCAGTGAATGATGTTGCTGAAATTGCTTCTGAAGTTGTTAGCGCTACCCGAATAATTTATGTATAAATACTGACCGTGATTGCTTCAGAAACGCCATGGAAGAATGTAGTAGCAGTTCCTGGCATAAAAAATGCATGTTCTCACTGGTGAAAAGAATGTAATCACATGTAAGAAAAATTCACTATCTTCAAAAAAGCATGTTATCAATAAATATTTGCAATCATGATGTTATCATGTTTTTTATCAGTCTTCGTATTTTGTCCATTTATATCCTCGTATTGTTTACCACATTTGCCATTCATCAAATATGGTAACATTTGTTATAATTTTTATGGTTATTTGATCGATTTTTATATAGTTTTAGGTTATTGATCGATTTTTTCGGCAAGTGGTTAGTAAATGTCCGCACGTGACCCTTAGTGTCCCGCACGTGACCATTATAAAGAAAACCTACAAGTCGGGAACTGATGTTTTCGTGGTTGTATTTACCTGACACTATAGATTTATGTACGAGGATTTCAGAAAAAAATAATACACGCTTGCTGCACCCGCAGATGAGCTGGTAATCTTATCTGAATAGAAGTCTTTGTTAATGAGGTAATATTCACCATGTCCTGCACGTGACCATATATTTTTTTGCTTACTCAAAAAATTATAAAGATATAACAACTTTCTAGTACGTCAAAAAATAAGTCATAGTTTTCTCTTTGTTTCACCCTTTATTCAGAAAAATATAACTATTTACTTAATTTTTATGCGGCAACAACTACATAGAAAATGCGTACAAATTTCCCACACGTGACCGTGTAATGCTCTAAATATGACTTGGCTCACCAAATCAACTAGTTTACTTCTACCATCAGAGTTATCATGTCATATGTGCTAATTGTATTGCAAGAAATGACATCAAATGTTCATTAGCTCATCTCGTCAAGTATAAGATATTGAAAATACGTTTGATGAAAAATTGTAACATTAAAATTATTGGAGATAAGCACATGTAATATTTTAAACGCGTGCCTTGATATTGAAATTCAACCATCAAAATTTGAATTCGGCTCAGGAAACTGCAAACAATTTTTAAAAACATGTTAAAAAGTGTAAAGTTTATTTATATTTTTAAATAACCATATTTTTAATGAATCTTTTAAAAATTAATATGTTAAATTATATTAAATTCAGTTTAACTTGATGTTGAAAGCTCTCTCACTCATAAAAAATTACGAACATTTTGGAGAGTGTTTATAAACTTGGATATTTTTCCGAACTATTATTTAAGTTTAATGTAGGCAATATTTCTCTCAATGACGATAATTAATACAATTTTCTAAAATAAATATTTAAAAAGCCGACAATTTATAAAAATGTACGGAAGGTTTCACTTCTACGCGAATAGCATTAGGGCCCGAAATTCGTTGACACTTTTCATATCCCATGAAAGGGAACGTGATCCAAATGTTTCATACATTTCATTTTATTACAAATTAACACATTAGCATCATGGCTAAGGACGTGATAATATTTACTTTGAATGAATTTCAAAATGAAAAGATAGTGTCTTGACACATGTCTGATAGAATAGTGCTTATTTACATTAAATGAGTGAAGAAGATGAGTAGCCAGCACCTAAACAAACAGAAAGATTACAAAAACCATTGAAAATAACAATGTGATATGAAACACAAACCTCGGCAAGCGCATAATATAGCCAAAAACCGCTTACGCACACAGCAGAGGTTGCCACCCAACACTTTCCGCCAAACGTTGTGTCGTCATTCTGGACATCTCTATTCCACGTTTAATACATCTTCCTCTATACTCTTGAGATCATTCTCAATGAGTGAGGTGGCAGCCATGTTGATTCATTACACCCCAAAGTTTTGATTCCTTTGTAATAGTAGTTATCATTTATTTCAATTGGCTATGCCTTCATTGAGGTACGCATATGGCACAGTAATTCTTCCCAATAAATAAATAGTAACTGAAACTTGAGATAGTGGGAGTTTGTCGAAGTAAATTAAAAAATTGAGTTGCCAACTTTTCGGAATGCTTTTATTCCTTCCTCAGGGCTTATTAAAAGATACATAATAATAGTTATAACCTCTCACAGACATTTGTAGCAAACTCCAAAACCACTACACATGAATGGCTTAATGTTTTAATTTACTTCGACCAAATCGCGGGATCTCAGTTTTCAATATCTACTGCATGATCGTGAATCTACAATGGTTAATAAATAAATAGAAGAAATTGTTAAATACGACCTAAGCATTTTGCGTCATCTTACTATACGAGATTGGAATTATCAAACAAGTTCGTTTGGCCGACTTCGATAACCAATCCAGTATTATATTAGGGACCTTTTACAGCAATTGCCCGCTACGTCGAGCCTCTGCGCATGAGCAGTTCGAGTTGTGCAAGTGCAGATGCTCAAACGTGGTATAGAGTAAGTGGCCGAGCATTGCTGTGCAAAAAGTCACCAGTGAGATGTAATATACGAAAATAATACGTTTTATCCACTTCATAAACATTTCAATTAACTGTGATTTTCATTTAAATTTGACTATTTTTTTTCCTACAATGTAGTAATGTAGATCACGGAGGACATCACGGATTTGTTATAATTTTATTTAAATTACAAACTGATCGTTGTTCTTAACAGTGAGCCAGGGATTATTCCAACTCCTATGTTTTAACAACTCTTATTATACACTGATCTCGCTTTTACAATGTCTGACTTTACATCATCAAAGTGGATAAAGGACCTTTTTCGTCGCAAGAAATTTCTGATATTATGGAATTTTGTGGTACAGATAATGGAAATTAACCGTTTTTGGCACGAATCATACGCAAACAGCGAATCGCAGTGAGCGAATCGTAGGTTTGATGACGTTAGACTGCAAATGATTATATTTTTAATCAAATAAGTATGACGTCATAATACTGACCTGCCTGCAGCCAATTATAATACTTTCCGTATGAAATTTGTTCCCAAAATTAAAAGTGAAAAATTTTAACGCCATTTATAACGCTATTTTACAAGAAACAACGCATGCATCTCGTTTATAATTTTGCTTCATTACATGGCAAATCTTTGTGTTGCATATTATCTCTGCTAACGTCGCTCATTTCCCAAAATGTAATTCTGCAATAAAGCTTAAGATTAAAAACAATATTCATAATATACTATTGTTGCTCCAACGGTCTTCCCAACACCGAATAGCTTTGATGGCTTATGTTGGCAAATTGAAATATGTTAAGTTGGCAAAGTCCCTTCAAGAGAAAACATTTACTTTAACAAATAAACTTTATCTGACCTTGTTTCGTCGTCTCAGTGTAGCACATCACCAACGCGTACAAAAACTGGCTGTGTAAGCGAATCTACCCAGCAAAATTTGTCCTCCTTGCACAACAATTCCCATCAACGGACGTACGCAAAAGTTATTTCCATATTTCCAAGTCACCATATTTCCATCCATATTGGTGACAGTCACCGTCAAAGTGAAGAATCGCACGCTTCAAGCTTTCTCGTTTGCATTAACGTGAACTGAAAACAGCGCACTATGTTGTATTGCAGCAATATCCAATGAACTTCTAGCGTTTCCCTTAGGCAGAAAGGGATGCAGTTGGTAAGACGACTAATTATCATTCTTCGTCATTTTTTTCAAGAAATATTTCATGAATCCATTCGTCGTGCTCATGTATACGAAGTCATTTTCATTGTTTCATGATCGCTTCTATTTTACTTAATGACGTTTGATTAGACACATAATCGCTGTGCCGAGTATTTATTGTATCACTATTGATCAGTGGCGTAGCGTCAGGGGACGCTAAGATGCTGAGCATCCCCACGTCAAATATTAATCAAAGAATTCTAAATATAGTATTGATAAACTTACAAGTGGTTCATTGAGCGAAACACATTTTGTATTAATATTAAAAGTGGTTTCCTGTGATTGAATTCGGCGCGTTAGTATAAGCTGGCCTCTGATTGCTTGGAAGCTAAAATGGTTCTAGCATCTGCCAAGAGATTGCGAAGGGCAATGACGCATGCGCAGACGGTGAGGTTCCCCCCTCCCCACCTCACCCCTCTCCCAAAGATTCACGAGTTTCTGACGCTAGCGTATGACTGAGCAGGGCGAGGCGTATGAGCAAGAGGTGTAAAAGCAAGTTGCTCGTTTGTGCACGAGAGCGCAGCACACTTGACGCTGTCAGTGAAATATTTTTCTTTCTCACTTGAGATTCTCTGCTTGGTCATGAGCACTTAATAGGACAAATAGTGTTTGCCTGCTAGTTCGTAATTAATATCTAAGAAGATGAATTCTTTATAAAATATATTACATATTATTTTGGTCTGAATTGTATAAATTCACAAGTGATCTCATTGCCAATCGCGCATGAGAATTAAAGCTGAGCCATTGTATAATTTGTTTCAAGAACTCTCCTGACATATTGTAACATTTGTTTTGATAGCATAGATTCTAGAGAACATTAAACATCTTAATGTTTGTTGTTATTGTTATTTGGCGTTATTGTTGAGTATTCCCAAACGCGCGGGTCACGCTACGCCACTGCTATTGATGAATGTTTTTCCATGTTTGTTCGGTCTTCGTGAATGGTACGCCCATGTTTATGATAAAAGTGCATGAGTGTGTCCTGAAAGCCTCCAAGCAGACTTCGCTGAGGGAAATGATGCGAAAAACATAAGATCCGTGAAATGTGAAAGGGCGCGAGACGGGTGGGTCTGCGTTCTTACAGTGTCAATAGATCTAAATGCCTCGACTCCTCACAAATGAGGCTCTGTCAGCTTAGTGATGCAGATAGGACTTGTTGTTGTCTCCTAGTTGTTGTTGTTTGTTTGTTTGTTTCTTTTTTGAAAGGCTCTTATATTATTTAACTCTTTTAGTTTTTTTTTGTTTCAATGATCGTGAATCCTCTGAATTATAAATTGCAATCATCTAAATATGCAAAGTCTGGAGAAAAAAAAGAAGAAATAATATTGAATTTTATTGAATGCGTAATTCCTTTAATTAAGGAAAATGATTTCAGAAGCGTAGTTCAGTTTCAGAAATATGATTATCTTTGAGAAGCACAGTTGAGTCCAGAAACGAAAAATATTTAAAATACTCTTCTCAGAAATGTCAAAAATATCGCGATGCGACTCTGTTGATCTTTAGATAATTAGGATCCAATACGTGTTATGTCTTCTAGCACATTCTATACTATTCTATAATACTTAATGTCGAGGAACTACCTACTCTCCATCTTTCTAAAAGCCGCCCTTCTCTTACAAATTGCAATGTTCAACCTTTGAAATGCAAACTACGTCATAATTCAGATAACTACACATGGTTGTTTTGGCTGTTTGCCTCATTGTTTACATACCATCGGATACGCCAGCTGGTGTAGACTGCCATAACTCATTCTCTACTGGCTCATCGCCAGAAGACCAACGTGGAGATGCTGCCTTATGTAACTGTCAGACCGAAAGGAAGATTCCTCGAAGGAATACCTTGGAAATCTAGTCTCATCTGCAAAAGACCTCCCACTTAATGTTGACCCTCACTTCCCCGTTCTGTGCGAGGACCCATCGTTGGGGGCGAGGGGTGAGATCGTTCCACATGTCTAGACCCATTGCCCACGAATGCAAAACATTCTACAGCACTGCGAAAATCATAGAGAATGAGAGATGGTAGGAGAATGAATGTGGTTGAATAAACAGCGCATGCACGAGAATGCGCAGATGAACGGACTCCTCGTCCAAAGTGCAGGATGCGAAAATCAGGGAGCCCAAAGAGTGTCGCTGCAAATGTCCGCTTCAAATCAAGTTGTTCGAACAGAAAGAGGAGGATAAATGAAAGAGAAGATAATATTTCAGAGTTGGAACGATTTGAGGTTCTTTTATCTCGCAATGTTCTCGTCATATGAAGAAGTATCTGCAAATTCATCCAGATAATAACACTAAAGTTTACAATTGTCTATTACGAACATTTACATAAGCACATATTTAAGAAAGAGTATTTTGTCTAAATAATATTTCATTTATGTAAGCGGAGAGGAAAATCAAAATCCACAGGTTCATCCTAGAGATATTATTCATTTTATACACACTTAATATTTTTGTAAAAATAAAAGTGTCTTCCTTAAAATAATACGCTAAAACTATGTTCTCCTTTAAATATGGTGTGAGAATATTTTTTATTACGATGTAAAAAAATCCCATGGTTTTACAGACATAAAAATAAATATTTACAGATTTTGCATATTTGTCTTGTACTTTTAGCCTGCATGTATAAAGGTGTGTCATTCACAGTAAGTACTTTTTCAGAAAATTGCACTTGTGAAAAAAAAATACTTTTTCAGAAAATTATAATTGCAATTGTGGAAAACTGGGAAGATTTTTCTATAAATATTGCCAGGTGTGAAGTTTCTACGTTCCTGTTGCGATTACTTTGTCTCTTTCTCCTCTCCCAGCTACGCTTCCGGCGTCAGGGCGAGAGGAGGGTTCTCGTCCGATTACCGAAGTTAAGCGAAGTCGCGCGCGGTTTCTCCTTTGACGAGAGACCGCCTGGGAGTCCTTTGCGGCGCAGTCGCGCCTCTCAGTTAATTGACAAAAGACTTCCCTTCCAAAAGGCACATCGCGATGCATAACTTTAGCTCAATTATTTAATCATTACTTGGCTCAATCAACAGCCGGCACGAAAATCCCCCAGAGTCAAATGATATTCAAAAAGGGCAGATAGTGGAAAGTTTAGGTGTAGCTTTCCTGTTTGTTTCCTATATGTTTTTGGGGTCACTGAACACGAGTAACAGGTCGTCCAACAAAAATTTTGCCCGTAAATATGTTTTTTAAGCAAACAATGTGTAAAAATAAAAATAAAACAGTTTCAATGCAGTTTTCCATATCAAATAAAAATTCTGTACTCCATTGAAAATGAACGGTGTGCCATTGACTGATGTTAATGTAACAAAATTTTTAGGTCTATCAATTCAGTCAAACCTCAAATGGAATGCCCACTTAAATGAATTGAACACAAAATTAAGTTCATTATGCTACGCGTTCAGAATTCTTTCAAATTCCGTCAGCCTTCATACAGCTCGTTGTGTATATTTTGCCAATGTTCACTCCCGCCTGAGATATGGCATAACATTTTGGGGAAACACATCTTATAGTTCACAGACTTTCAGATTACAAAAAAGAATTGTACGAATAATAGGCAAATCCAACCCACGTGATTCTTGTAAGTCACTCTTTATTAATCTAGGAATTTTACCATTACCTTGTCTCCTGATTTACGAATCAGTAGTTTTGTCAAAAATGACTTACTTAAGGACGGGAATATATTTTCAGCAAACGCCGATGTCTATAAGTATAACACACGACGTAGTAATCATATTCACCAGGTGGCAGTATCAACAGCTCACTACAAAAAATTCACATACAATTCATGTACATTACTCTACAACACTTTGCCAGAAGACATTAAACGATTAAATTCAATAGAAAAGTTTAAGTCCCAAGTAAAATCTTTTCTGCTGCATAACTGTTTCTATACATTCGAGACTATACCGAGCATCAAAAAGGAAAGTAGAATTAATTTTAACAATGATAGTTAATGTAATTATTATCATTTGGACTGTATAATTCTAAAGAACCTGTAACAAGTATTGTACCACAGTTTCTGGGTTGATGGCCCCCATCTCGATCAGGTTTTTCGTCCAGTTTCCCTGATCCTTGAGCAAATGCTGAGATGGTCCCTTGTTTTGCTTCTGGACATAAATGTAACTTCATTATTTGTGCACGTCTTCTGAATTTCAGTGGGAAATATAGTTATTCAAATTATCGTTTTTTCATATTATCGCGGCAAAAAGTATTATTCTTTCATGAAGAACATGAGGGTTCAGGGCAGAAATTTATAGCTAATTTACCTTTGAAAAATATATTTTATTATATAGGAGCGAATATTTTGTCAACAAAACTCGAAAAAAACTCTCTTTTCTGTATTCAAAATTCGACTAGAATATGGTTTAGGATAGAGACCACAGGAATTATGAAAACGTGCACAAAATTCACTTCTCCCATAGCTTGTCATACGCAGTTTTTAACTGTTTTTGACGTAAATAAATAAATAAATAAATAAATAAATAAATAAAAACACGTCTTTTTCATTTTTCTCAAAATAACTCAAAAGCCATCCATTTTTCGTAATAAATGGTCCTGTATGAAATACATGAAGATAAAATTTAGACCATTTTGTTAGGAGCATTTATTACGAAAAATAGATGCCTTTTAATTATTTAAAAAAACTGAGGCGTGTTTTTTAAAAACTTTTTATTTAAAAACATATTTCCGGGCAACATTTTCCTTGCAAACCTGATATTCGTGTTAAGCGACCCCAAGAGCATATAGGAACCAAATATCAAAATTATACAAAACCTTCTATTATTTTCTACCATTTGACTAGACTACAGCATTCCAGCAAGCGGCTGTGTCAAGCTGGCACAACCACTATAGCACAATCACATCAAAACAAATATAATATTTAGTACTCACCGTTTAAGAAATACATGAAATAATTGAAATAGCATTTATGAAATAGCTTGACAGTCCACGCCAGCACAACCACTATTATTTCATAAACAGCAATAGTAGTAAATTTAATTTTTAGGTAATAAATTAGTATAATTAAGTACTAAATATCTTATTTGATTTGATGTGATTGTGCTAAAGTGGTTGTGCCAGCCTGACACAGCCCTCGGCGAGCTGCCGCTGGGCGAGCGTCTTCGCCAGCCACCTGTGAGCTGCCTGGAAGAATAACTCGCCCCCGACCACTCCACCGTTGACGATGTCTGTGGAAGTTGCAGACGAAACGTGTGGAAACACGATTACCACTAGACCACGGCCATCTTGCCCGGAAGATAATTTATTGTGAATCCGGCCGTGAAAGCCCACATTGCTTTATTTGACTAAATTGTTAAGACAAGCAAATATGTCTGACCATAGTGTAGGTTTACGTTCTTATTTGTTTCTATCTTCACTATTTTAAATGGTTTCAACGATTAACTGGACCATTTCCAAGCGTTTACTTTAATGTTACGGTTACGTTCACGTTTCATTAGGACGTTAGACCCTCGCGTTAGGTATTCACTGAAAAGTAACTGATGGATCCTAAAAGTTCCCTTATGCATAAGGTATGACAATAATCCTTCATTAAAAGGACACTTTTGTAGAAGACCCTCAGATCTTGCTTATTTTTCTAGAATTATTCCAGAATATCCTAGAGGGAACCGGCTTAACAATTGTGCTATATTGATTTGTCTCAACGAGAAGAATCAAATGAGCTTTTGATCACATCTTTAAGTGCCGTAAACCGTTAATAAAGCGTTTTAGTTGCTTAAATAAACAAAACAAAACTCGTGTTTTTTGAGAAAACTCCTAGAATATTCTGGATGGATCTGCAAGAATGGTATCTCACTTGTTTCGATTGGTGAAATAAGTGAGGTCTAACCGTGAGTAATGGACAGTCGGTCGGACGGACGGACTTGTTTATATAATCTCTCTCATTTATATATTCCCAAGAAAATCGAATTCAAATTCTCTGTAAACATGTACAATGCGTCTTCTTTTGAATACTAATGTTATAATGTCAATCGCAATGTTTCAATTGCTAAATCACAACTGAACGGCATGTCTTATTTCATGTAAACGCAGTTACTCAATGAGAATGTCACCTTACGCCTGACGCTAAAACTTCCTCTTGTGAATGATCTCAATTACCTAAAAAATGACCACACGCCCAGATTTTCTAACCATGACCCAGTGGAAAAAATGCTGTGTGAGACCAGAACACCTCGCCTCCCGCTCCTGCCCCACAGCGCTTTTAGTGGCGCCCCCCCCCCTCAGGGAGCATGGTAGAACGACATGGGTGGGCTCCTACAGTGCACCGATTTTTGCTCGTTTTGCGCAGCACCAGTTTTGCATCACGAACCATATGACCACAACACGAGCACTTCGTTTGAAAAGCCAGACCAGACGTTGGCCGCCATGTTGCATGGAGAGCGCAAAATGTTGAGAAAACATTTTGAAAGTGGCATTAAGTGACTATTTTCAATAATAACCAACCAAAAATAAACCGATGAAGGTGTAATTGAAAAAGACGCATTTTTAAAAAAAAAAGTACTTCTCAAGTATATTTCAATGACTTATAATAAGGTGATAATTTTGACATTTAAAATTTGCTCTCTCTCAATATTGTGACGCAGTTGCGTCACAATTCGCTTATAAGTAACTAGGAAAACCCGGCAGACGTTGTTCTAAACCTTCATCTCGCTCTTTCCCCTCCAATCGACCCCTTTCTCACTGTCTCTCCCTCCTTCCCTCACCCTGTTGCTGTCTGTCTCCGTGTGTCTCTATCTCTGCCGTTCTCTGTCCCTCTCATTCACATGTACTTGCAGATTCTGCGTCTCTGAGCAGGTCAGGTAAAATCGGGAAACGCCGGACCAGCAACGATGTATTAGAATGTTCGAGAAGAGCTCTTTCTGTAGAATGCGGTACTAGAAGCGTTTCTTTGAGGCCCACTTTTTAAGACCCTAGAACGCCTCGTTTAGGAGTTATTTAACGATATAGATTCAAAATGCTCCCGAGTGTGTTGCGGGTTGCATTTGACGTGAGTAATTAGTTTTGTTCTACAGCGGCATGTAGTGAAGTTCCAACAAAGTTCCGACAGAATTAACTGTACATCAACCTTCTCGGTGAAAAAACACGTAGAAGTGCCGACCTTCATGGAGATCGGTCCAACAGTGTGGCGCATATATATATATATATATATATATATATATATATATATATATATATATATATATATATATATAGGGTGAGTCCCGTAACTTTAGCACTCCCTGTAACTTTTGAACGGTTGAAGATATTGCAATGTAGTATCTGTGGTGCGGTTGAAGATATTGCACGTGTGTGTGTGCCAACATCCTGTTTCATATGTGTAGAAAAGCTATGCATTCTTACTATAATATGTTCCAATACAAAACGAATGTGTGATAAATGTTCGTTTGTGAGACGAAGTTTGTCTGTCGGTTGCGTTGCAGGGGTGGGAGTACTCGGCGGCGCTGTTCGTGGGCGGGTACGCGCTGGCGCTGGCCTTCGTGTGCCTCGCGTACTGGCGCATGCTGCGCGCCATCCGCTCGTCGGGGCTGGCGCTGCGCAGCACGCGAGAGCGGCGCGAGCGCGCGGTGGCGCAGCGCGTGGCGCTCATCGTGCTCACCGACTGCGCGTGCTGGGCGCCCGTCATGGCCACGCAGCTGCTCGCGCTCTTAGGTGATCCCGTCTGCGCGCACACACATACACACACTCACACATACACATGCTCACACTCACACTCACACACACAAACTTTTTCTCACACAATCTCTCTCTCTCGCTCTCCCTCGCTCGCTCTCCCTCGCTCGCTCTCCCTCGCTCGCTCTCCCTCGCTCGCTCTCCCTCGCTCGCTCTCCCTCGCTCGCTCTCCCTCGCTCGCTCTCTCGCTCGCTCTCTCTCCCTCTCGCTCGCTCTCTCTCCTCTCGCTCGCTCTCTCTCCCTCTCGCTCGCTCTCTCTCCCTCTCGCTCGCTCTCTCTCCCTCTCCCTCGCTCTCTCTCCCTCTCGCTCGCTCTCTCCCTCTCGCTCGCTCTCTCTCCCTCTCGCTCGCTCTCTCTCCCTCTCGCTCGCTCTCTCTCCCTCTCTCTCGCTCTCGCTCTCTCTCGCTCTCTCTCGCTCTCTCTCGCTCTCCTCCATACACACATACATTTTTAACACATCCAGACGTTATTTGATTGTTCGTGATTCCGAGCGCGTCAACTGCTAAGGTCGTTAGCCCGTAATTGTAGTGCATTTCTTTTCCTCGTGGGACGGCGGTGATATTCCCCCGCTGGATGGCGAGATCCCATTTTCCCACCGGGTGTGTCCTACCAGCGGGGCACCGCTACAGTCGACATAACCTCTAAGTTCCCGACCGGTCTCCCGGCACGTGTGGTAGTGTAGTGCTTGTAAGTGTAAATGTGTTGAAATAAGGGGAGAGGATAGGACAATGAAGAGGAAGGAAAGATCGCGCGCGGTCCGCAGCCTATTAGTTAGGGTACTGCAGTCAGTGACTGAATTCGACCTAGCAATCTGGTTAGGAAATCCTGCTACCGTTTAGATTCGAACCCTAGTGTCTCCCGATCAGAGGCACTGCAGTGACATCAATTAATGCTGTGAACCACCTTCGTCGGTCAGACGTTATTTGAAGGGTTCGGATGTAAAACGTGATAACCCATGTGGAAACGCTTGCGAGATATAAGCAAGTGAAAATTTTTGCTGGGAGGGGTTTAAATGGGATAGCCTACCTAAAGATGACAACAGCCCTGGGAGAACTATGCTCCAAATTTTGGTATAGACAGAAAATTAGTGATCTGAGCGGCTGAATTCGGCGTAGCTAATAGCTTGTATCGGAAATTTCGCCACCAACGGGGCGTTACCTCCAGGTTAGCAAACCTGCTCAGGCAACGCAGCTGGCGGCCAATATAATCTGAAGTGTTCAATGATTCACAATCTCCGTGGCAATTCTACGTTAAACAGAAGCATTTCGAGGCTGTAGCGTCAGTGTGCTGCACACGCTAAATTCTAATCAGCCACGTCCTCTTGGTTCACATTTGTACTAGAGCAGTCCATTAACATCACGGTTTATCAAAGAAACATAATTTTTGTACAACGATAAAACTCTTGTATGTTACTTGCAATAAGTTTGATGTAGTATTCGTGACTTAAACCCTACCGTAATATTAGAGTTTACGCATGTGCCGACTCAGAGTTGTGTTTATACCGTGTAAGCTATTGTTATTCACGCTGTGCAAAAGCATTGTGTGTGTGCACGTGTTTGCGCCGAACATAGGCTCCGAAGGGCCTTTTTAAAGTCCTCCCTACACACACACATACACACACACACACACACACACACACATATACATACACAGTACCTTTGAGGAAGCGGGAATTTATTTTGTTGATTTGGTTTATATTTTGCCTTAGGGCTTATACAGCTAAGATGGGGCTTTTCTTAATATAATAACAAACGAAAACTAAATTTTAGCTGAATCTACTTGCACATTAACACTTTGGCATACCCAACTTGAGACAATTTCCCCCTTAATACAATGTAATATTCTTGGTTCCTTCTTGGTAATTTCCATGCATCATTCATACTTGTTTCATTCTTCGGAAGGAGCTCAACTACTGTAGAAGGCCGCCCTAGAAAAACGAAGCTCCACGTACAACACAGCGCAGCCTTTCGTCTCTCAGTCTTGTACCGCGCTTTCATTTGAGGCGGAGAACGCCACAGCTTCGTAGGCGAGCGCTTTCGTTTGAGAACGCCACAGCTTCCGTAGGCGATCGGAGACTTCGGAATTAAGCTCGAAGTCCAAGACTCGTTCCTCGATATAGACAAGATACGTTGTGCGTAGAAAAAGTATCAATAAACACACTATAGAATACTGAAAACTAGTTTTGTTGTTTGTAAATCCTCCGGACTGCAGTCTAACAGGAGGGGGAGGATCTATTCCACTGTATATAATGAAAATTTCCTCCGCAAGACTGGATTGCTTAAAATATTTCCTCACATATACTGTATCTTCCCTCTCTGATATTGTCTTCTTTTTGTCAGTTATATAAGCACTACGAAATCCTGTAACATCAGGCACATAAGCTGAACGGGAAAGAGACGCAATTAGAAGTGTAGAACGCAAGCGCGTAAATCAAGGGAGTCATTCATCTTTGCGCATGCAATTGCTCTTCAGTGGAGCGACGAAAAACACGCATCTTGGGGTCATGATGAAATAAATACTTCTTCAATGAAAACTTATGAAACGTTCGATATAATGATGTTACAAAAGTAAACATTCGTTATCAATATACCGGTGTATTGGAAGAAGGATGGCAATTTGGTTCTTCATGCATGTCTCAGAATAAATGATACAAATTTCTAAGTCCTGTAAGGGAGTCTTTTTGCCTATGAGCATGCCGTTATACATTTAATTTATCAAAGTTAAGCATGTAGCAATTGCCCCTGATAGATAGGCAACTCGTTATCCAGTGGTGTTTAGCAGAAACGCGACTTTTTAACAGAACGTGACCTGCTAAAAAGTAATGCCTACCATTCAGGGGCAAATATGGCATGTGCAAATTCATTAAATGAAACGTTCCAACACATGCTCTTGGGCTTCCCCGTATCGGAGGGTGAGAGCGCGCCACTGTCGTAGGCGTGCGCGTGCCGCAGAGCCTGTACGCGTGGCTGGCCGTGTGCGTGATGCCAGTCAACTCCGCACTCAACCCTGTGCTCTACACGCTCACAACGCACATGTTCAAGCAACAGGTGAGACACAGCTCCATTGATTTCATTTGGCATCCTAGCTTCTTTAATAAATAATTGATGTTGCAATGATCATTTTACAAATACTTTAATTTATAATTTTCAAATCAATGATTGTATACATGTTATAAACGCTTAATGCATCCTTTATTTAACGTTTTATTATTTTCGTTCTTTCTTGCATTTGAATATTGAAACTATTATGTTGTTGGTTCTTTTAATACACTGGTGTTTGCAAAAATTGCAACATCAAGAAGGAGGCATACTATTACAATGAAATTTATTCCACAGATGAATATCACAGTATACAAATGATTAGAATTACAGAACCTCCTTTTGATCTTGAGTATTTAGTACGTTGTCCGCCATGCACTGCCATCAGAGTATCTAAACGTCGCGGCATGGATTCAAAAACAGCCTGGATACGCTGCTGGGGAACACACTGCCACTGAGTTTCTGTGCGGGTCAACAAGGCATCGATAGTGGATGCCTGTATGGGAGCATGGGACTGAGCTGCAGAGTGCGGAGGACCGGAACGAAACAAGTTGCCGAGATATATCCCAGACATGTTCGAGGGGCGACATGATAGGGGAACGTGCCAGCCAGGGAAGCAGTGGTACCCTTCGTTCTTCGCAGAAAGCTTGCACATTCCTCGCCACATGAGGTCGGGCATTGAATTACTGAAAAACGGAATGTGGAGCTGCTTGCAGGAGGGGGAGTAACTCGGTCTCTAAAATCTCCCTGACCCAGCGGTTGCTGTGCAGATTCCCCCCAACACGTGTGAGGCGAGATCGCAAATTGTAGCCAATGGCGATCCAAACCATCACATGTGACCTCTGTTTGCTATGGCGCAGAACAACGCACGCTGGCGTATTGCGATCACCACGGTAGCGTCGAGCTCGTATGCAGCGTCGAACTCATCGCTGTACAACAAACTGAAGCGAGACTCGTCCAAAAGCACTACATTTTGCCACTTAGCACACCGGTGTACATTTTGCGGTGCCCATTGCTGTCTGAGGCGTTGGTTTCTGAGCAACGGAATCCGACGCAGTGGTATGCATGCCACCATTCCAGCCCTCAGCAGACAGCGTCGAACCGTCGACGCAAACATGACCGCACCCGTTGCAGTGCTCCAAAGTCGAGCCAACACTGTGGACGACGGCGTTCCGTCGGTTACGGCCATGCGGACAAGATGGAGGTTATCTCACGCTCTGGTCACAAGGTGTGGTCCTGTATCCGCTCGTCTCTGAGTACGACCCTCCTCTATCTATTGGTTCCACACAGGCATCACTGTCGTAGCGCTCCGCGCGCCGCGTTCGAGCCGAAATTTCATGGTACGAGAAACCCTCTTGCCGGAGACAGATCATTCTGCCCCGTTCGAACTCAAACAGATGCTGATAGTGTGCCCTTTGGCGTCGACGAGACATACCGACACTTTGCTGCACGTTTCCACGTCGTTTAATGGCTCTACATCGACTGCGTGTGGCGTAACACTGATCTGACCTGGAACACAAAAGAGGCTGCTAGGCCAATGTGAACGCATCTCTATGCAAAAATCACTTCTTATGGATACACTGCTCTACACGCTCACCGATTTTTAAGTAATTCCGACCATTGCTTCTGGGGGTTGCAATATTCACAACCGCACCTGTGTATTTTGAAAACAAAATATTGTTCAAATAAAATATACCAAACTGATGTTAAGAATTTATTGTAAAATTATTTAACACTTTACTTCATTTTTCATTCCTGGTGCTCAAGAGTTTATAAGAGTTCTAATTCGAATCTCACTGATAAAATGTTCAATTTAATTTATTCTAGGTTCTAACGTTCATGACTATTTGATCTGTCTCCTACCATTCCTTCATTTACAATCTCCATCAATAATAATAATAATAATAATAATAATAAAATGTAATAATAATACATTGTAATAACACAATGCAATAATAACACAATGTAATAATCTACGAAATTTTATTTATACTTTTAGTGTTTTTCATAATATTCTTTCTGTTTTGTCCCTTCCGCAGGCGTACGAATATACATGATTTACAAATCCTTCATCGATTATTAAATGCTACTGTACATATTCGTTCGTTTATTCAGCCATAGAAAACTATCCTGTTTTGTACCTTCTAGAGGGAAATGGAATTTGTGTTGTTGTTGTTGTTGGTGGTGGTGGTGGTGTTTTTTTTGTTTGTTTTTTCTTTTTTTTTTTTTTTTGCAATGTTTTAATCCGTATTAAGGACGCTTAATTTCTGTTCAAAATGCATGATGAATGGCAACATCGATATGAAGACCTTGGGGCAATAACATGCTATGCCACATTCCTGACGTTATTTACATATTAGTGTTTTGCGATGCCAGATAGATATTTCTGTAGATGTTGGATTTTTATTTTAAAGATTCGTCGAAAGATGACAGTGCAATTCATACATTAATGTTGTATATCCAATGTGTAGATGTAATGTCTAAAATGTTACTCTCCGTTTTCTCAAGACTTACGTATTGTGGCATAGCATGTTATTGCCCCGAAGTCTTCCTATTGTTTCTGGTAGTGTTGTATGTACTTGTATGCGAGCGCGCCACTGTCGTAGACGTGCGCGTGCCGCAGAGCCTGTACGCGTGGCTGGGAGTGTATCTTGTGGTATCTGTTGTTAAATGTTTCTGCATAACTCGCGAGAGGATGTGCAATGATTTAGGTGCTTCCATACGTATATTCAGCTTCCTTCTGGAGCATTTATTCACAAGTGCGGCGGTCCAAATGTATCCGTACGTTCGCTACCAACCTCTGGCGGTAAAGAGGCGTAGAGATCTACGGCTCTACTTCTGAAGCTCTCCGGCAGAATGCGCTAAGGTAACCGTTCTCCGCGTCGTCGTTCCAAGAGGGAGATATCGAGCCGCAGCAGCCGCCGGAGGCAATTTTGATGGCGCCCCACGCGGCGCGCTCGTGGCCAGCGCCCCGCCCCTCGCACGCGGCCTCGGGCAAACCGCTCCCAGCTCCCTGGCCCAGCCAGGGCCGCTCCGGCCGCGCGCTAGTGCACTGTATAAAACAGAAAATACCACACGTTTCTCCACAGATTGTCGGTTGCTAGCTTTTCAATGCGTAGCATACTTGACATGCGTTGAGGTACAATATTTCATACATTATTGTATGCCGAGAAATATACGTGGTCCCAGAAAGTTATGTAATCCTGGCGTGAGATTTCAAAGGGAATACACGTTTTGGGGCTCCTTTTTCGGAAAAGGGTTGCTTTTTTAAACGCCTACCCATCCTGCCCGTCTGAGCGTAACACAAGCATCTTACCGCTTCGACGATTGACATTGACACTATCTGGAGGAAAATTCTCCGACCGACACCAGGCGAATGCCGGATCAGTACCTAGCAAACGTGCCACATACCGCGCGTGATCTATTCTTTTCGCCCTATCTTCATCCCTTAATTACACACACTTGAACTTATATGCACAACACTATCACCCATGCCGGGAGTCCAGTCGGAAGCATAGAGCTTGTCCTGGCTGGGGCAATGCCCGCTGGTGGGAGATACCTCGTTGATGGGAGCCCGCTAGCTTGACGTTTAGGTCGTCGCAGGATCTCGCCATCCAGCTGGGGAGGATCACGGTCACCTTTCTAGGAAAAATATGCACTAACACTTATGGGACTAATGAGCCTAGTCGTTCACAGCGATCGGAACCACTAATCAATCAATCAATCTGCCTCATCGCATTCGTAGTATAGATAAATGTTTGAAATGCTGGGAAAAATTAATGAAGAGATTCTGATGGTAATGCACGCTTTGGAAGGAAATCGTAGATTTCAAAAATGTTGTTTTTCAAAACTGTCTGTCCTACTATAAAAAAACTCAATCGACTAAACCTATACCTCTAAAATGCATGTTCCTCCATTTTTTTGACTCACTATGTTTTGAATGAAATAAAAACTAGCGGCATTACTAATGTAAATCAAAGTAAATTTTGTAATAACACGTGTACTAAATACTTGTAATAATAACCCAACTAGGTATACTTTTTAATAACTGCCGGAAACCTAACTGTAATGCCAGTTCGAGTGGAGGTGCTGCCAATTTATAATGGAAAAACAAATGCGTTGCTTTTTGACAGTTCTTTAAATAAAAAAGATTTGCAAATACCAAGAAAACCACTCGGAACATCAACATTAACATTTCATGAACTGGTAATTGTGATCCTGTTCACTTTCTTGTTTTTTCTTGTAGACTTTCTTCACATTGTGTTTTTCGTTTCTTATTTTTAAGTATTATGCCTTCTTGCGGAGTTACACAACGCATGTTCCTGAAGAGGTCACAAAAATTCTGGAAGTATTCCGACACAATTTTAACGAGGAGGCCACATAATGTTTTTTTCGTGATCGAGGCGAATTCCTTTTCTAAAGGAAAAAACAAGACGTCACTTTCTGCATAATAGACACTTTTCAATACTGTTAAATGATCACCCTTAGCTACGGATGTGATCAAACGGCTGTATGAAACTACTGCTGATCGTAAAACAGAATCACACGTTTCGTGGTACATAAAATACGAAGAGTTCCTTATTTTCGCAAACTTTGTCTCCGTTTTCCTTCAGTTTTCAGTATTTTGAAATTTAAAAAATCTTGTACATAATGTTAGAATGAAATAGGTGACTTACACCTTCAAAATGAAAATCACTTTCTTAATTCTGGAGAAGAAATTAAGCTGTCAATACATGAGAAGTGATACATAAAAAATACCTTCTTTCCAGGAGAGCGATGCTAAACTGAGCGGAATCCAAAGACAGAAGTGATTTATTCTAAACAACGGCTGACTTTGAAACGTTTTCTAGTAAAATATAGTTTTGAAAGCATAATTGACACATTCCACAAAATTACGATTTTGACGTGAAACTTCATTCATAAACGAGTATTATAATGACTGATTGATTGTTAGTGATTCCGTGTGCGTCAACTACTGGGGGGGGGGGGTCATTAGTCCGTAAGTGTAGTGCATGTTTTTCATCGAGATGTGGCTGTGATCTTCCCCCGCTGGATGGTGAGATCCGGCGCCGACCTACCGTCGGCAAGTGGGGTTTTCCTTAACTAGGTATCTCCCACCAGTGGGGCACGCCCCAGCCGGGACAAGCTGTAAGCTCCCGACCGGTTCTCCCGGCATGTGTGGGAGTGTAGTGCATGTTAGTGTAAGTGTGTGTGTAAGAGGAGAGGATAGGACAAGGAAGAGGAAGGAAAGATCGCGCGCGGTCCGTGGCCCGTTTGTTAGTGTTTCGGTCTTCGCCTGGTGTTGATCGGAGAAACCACAGAAAACTACCGATGAGAGCAGCCGGCCGCTAGAATTCTCCTCCAGACAGCGACTAAATTCGACCTAGCTGACAAGCTAGTGTCGAAAATTCCGCCGCCGTCGGGACTCTGATCTAGGATCTCCCGGTCAGAGGCACTGCAGGGACATCAGTTGATGCACCGAGCTACCTCTCCCAGTCATCATCATATATTATAAAGGTAGCTAAATTATTAGTAAATATGTTTTCCTTGACTTAACGGGTGTGTCTTGGGAAGCACCTGAAAAAGGTAATGGTTTGAATTCTAACGCCCTAACGAATGGTACTGGAGTTAGTTACATACACCAGTTAATGGTATAATGAGGTACGGCCAATATCTACAGGTGGTAAAGAACCAATGGTCCCCTCAAACAAATGGGAATAATCAATGCATATTCATGCACGACTGCGATCCATGCTACAATAGGAAGGAAAGTGGGAAAATATAAGAAATTGATCAGTCTGTTCTTCAATGGTCTGCAAGGAACTCTACCATGAATTCCATAGAATATATTCGATCTAATATTTTTAAGAAAGTAAGAGAAGACCGTACAAACTAGCTTATAAATCAATTCATTCGTATCTGGGAAAAATGCTCTGAACGTGAAAGAAAGGATTAAAAATATTTTCAACGTGACTCGCAACAAACACGAGTTTGAGCTCGTATCTTCATTATAGATATGAATTACGTTTATAAAACATTAGTAACCTGTAAACACAGTTTATTGTCAAGATCTTTGATTACAAATGCATTTTTATCTCATTCATTAACTCTACCATAATAATGTGGCCACCTCCGTAAAATATCATTCGAGGTCTCGCCAGTCCCTTGTAACGTTCTTGTTATCCGCAAACATTTCGTCGCGACACAAACGTTGGGACAAAGAAAAGCGATTGCATTGCTTCAACATCCCCATTTATTACGTGAGCGTTTCCTTTGCGGACGATGATGGTTTGTTGTTGAAACGGAATCGCGTTTCAGGCGGCGCGGCTGGTGTGCGCGTGGCAGAGCTGCGGGGCCGCGGAGGCGCCTTGGGCCGCCCGCCGCCGCCCCGCCCCCGGCCCCGCCCCCGACCACGCCCACGGCGCCGCCCGCGGCCCACGCCCACGCCCTGGACCTCGGAGCGGCGGTGAGCGCCGCCCACGCCGACACTCCGATAACGGCAAACATTAATTGATAGTCAGGAAAGGAAAACAATGCAAAACTATACTTGGGTTTTTATTTCTTGGCGCGTGAGGGCTTATCTTCACGATGGAATATCTCACGGCATTTCGCGTCGTTCTCGGTCGTACCGCTAGATGTCGCATGATCGCGAGCTCTGCTCGATACGGTCCCGGCGATCATGTGACATCTAGCATCCTCGATCGAGAAAGACGCGTTCAAATTGTGTCCTATTATAAATTCTAATTCCACACCAGTAATCAATGTCGATAACTAATTTATTCATCTATTATAGAACCTGCAATTTCATATGCTAGTCCTGTTTGGTGAAATATTAGCCGCCACTCCTTTAACCAAATTACAAATAGCACAAAATAAATTTTTGCGAAAAAATTACCAATCTCCAATGTTTATTAGTAACGCTCAGTTACATAGAGAATTTAAATTAGAATCAATTATAAAGTATTTAGAAAAAAATCATTTTTTAAATATTCTTTCCGACCTCCTTGTTCTTCCGTTTTTAATTTAGGCCGATCATAAAGTAAGCCAAAGAGAATCAAATTCGCTTTACCCAAAGATATATTTATACATTCTTAAGTAATAAAAAATTAGTTTATTCTAAATAAATAATAATATTTAATTTTGTAATTGCTGTCTACAATCTTCAGATAATTAAATTCATAAATAAATTAATATTTTTCGCCAAACAAGGCAGTCAAATTCTGAGTGACGGACTCTCATAGTTATTTATTTTCTATTTTAATTCACGTCCTTGAAAGGTAGTAAATCCGAACAAGCAGAATAAAAGAAAATTTTTAACAAGGAAAGGAAATCCGTTGTGGAAATGGTAATGAATTGTAGTTTTGTATCGTTGTGCGGCTAGCATTTTTGAGAGCGTTTTTCATCAACAATAGATTTCTTCGGCGTTCGGTAGGTTTGCCGCTACCGGTTGTGCCAAGATGAGGCGAAAGTTAGTAGACATTGTATCATATAGATGCATACAAATAATGTTAATTTTTTAAGCATTCGAAGTTACATATAAACCAAATACTCATCCCAAACTTCTTACATTTCGATCCCCTCTTGAGGAGCTAATGACTACGGGCGGTCTTTAATGAAATGTCTTTTTTTTCACTTTAGAATAATGTCCTTTCAGTACATACATTAATTTTGTGATATGACAAAAGGAAATGGCCTATTTTTGCTTGACATTTTTGCATTTTTCGTCTATTTTAACTAATAAGTCATTTTCCCAGTAATTTGAAAGCATTTCCTCCGAATTCATCGATTTTAATGACAATTTAAAAGTGGTTCCTTTAAATAATATTACGCGATGTAAGAAATGTTCTCCGTCAGTCCTGGATGTGTGAGATCGCTAACTGGCAGTAGTGCCGCGGCGATCTTGGGCCGAAGGATCGCGGGTTCGAGTCCCACCTCGGGGATGGTTGTATTTGTGTTTGTCCTTTCACCCCTCATCATCACCATATCACTTCGTTCAGTAGGCAGATACCCCTATAGTTAATCAACAGAGGTCGCTAATGACCTCATAATTAATGCGATCTTAAATAAACCAAAAAAATTTCTCCACAGAATGCCTGAGTAGCCTATTGGCTTAGAAATTTTAATGTCAGCCGCTGTGAGAATGTAATCTAAGGTTCCTATCAGCGCCGTTGTTGGTTCTACCGCTTTCGGGATAACTGAAGACAGAGATTTCTTGGTAAAGACCGGTCCAAACCAAAAGTTTGCAACTTTAGTTTAATTGAACGAGAAGAAGAAGCCTGGATTACATCAGTAAACTATCCAGCATCTTCAGTTGTTCGTGTGAACTGGTTTTGATCAAATTGTTTTGCGTCATTTTTCTTCTCTTAGGCATTTAAAACCATTTTAAGACCACTTTATTGATAATTTTTGGCGATATTTGAGGCTTATCAAAATCCGCCCCCTAACGTTGGTGTCGGCAGACGGCGTCGACGGTGCTGCACAGCTGCGCCTCCTGCAGAAGGAGCGACTGCACGGCGTCGGGCGACACGCGACTGTAGGGCTTGCGCCCCGCCCGCACAGCTCCACGCACCGCGCCCTCCGCTCTCTCTCCGACGAGGTAGCGTTCGCTCACGGGCTTCTGTCTGGCAGACGTACAAAAGGAACAACACAGGTTTCTGTCTTTGGGATTGAATTGAATGGCCTCGCGATTCTGCTTCTAGTCCTCTGTCATATATTTGAAGTCCTCTGTCATATATTGAATATTTGTAGTGGAATATCATCAAAAGTTACTAACATTTCAAATTTCTCGAATTTGAATGTTAAATTCAAATGGCTATATTTGCAATTTATCTTTTGAAAATAACATTGGCCTCGTTATTAGTGAGGTTGATTGAAGAAAAGATTTCATTTATGAGTTCATATACAAAGAAAACTCTGATATTAAAACGAGTTTTGTGGGTTTCTACTTCCTTGGAACTTCGAAAAATGAATAATTATTTTTGTGTCTGGAGCCTATTTCGACTTTTGAAATGGATCTCTAGGATTTAAACGGTAATGCTAGTACTGTTCTATAAACATGAATGCTAGTATTATGAATTACACTGGTGTCCAAAATTAAAGCAACTCATAAAGAATCGGATGTAAGTCTCATGAATTTAATTGACGTGAATCAATCTCAACTAAGCACAAGACAATACACAATATATCAGTCATTGCCATGGCACAATCGTCCATACGAACGCCAATATTCGTCCATTCACACATGGAGTCCACGTGACGGAATACCACAAACGAGGTACACCACTTCAATACAGTAGGCGGCACTGATGTTGGCCTGACAGCGTTGTTGCCATGGCACAATCGTCCATAAAGTCATTGCCATGGCACAATCGTCCATACGAACGCCAATATTCGTCCATTCACACATGGAGTCCGCGTGACGTAATACCACAAACGAGGTACACCACTTCAATACAGTAGGCGGCACTGATGTTGGCCTGACAGCGTTGCGCTGTGAATGAGGCCCTCGATATTTCGTGGCAGCAGCAGTAATTGTCCGTATAGAGTACCACGCAAATCATGGTCAGAAGTGAATGAGTACTGGCGTACGGTACCTCGCAGACTCCGAGGCAGCCCCAAATGCATAATGTGCAAGATGAGGTTGAAGATTGCCAGCGATTTCCTCTCTTACCGACCAAGTTAGTTCAGAGCCAGCACAGAGGCCATGGACCGTGCGCGATCTTTCCTTACTCTTTTCCTATCGTATCATCACCCCTTACTTACTCATACAGTTACATTTATATGCACTACACTATCGTACATGCCGGGAGACCAGTCGGGCACTAGTAGAGGTTGTCTGGGCTGGGGCGGTGACCGCTGGTGGGAGATACCTCGTTGAGGGGAGCCCGCTAGCTGACGTTTAGGTCGTCGCAGGATCTCGCCATCCAGCTGGGGAGGATCACGGTCACCTTTCTAGGAAAAATATGCACTACACTTATGGGACTAATGAGCCTAGTCGTTTACGCGATCGGAACCACTAATCAATCAACCTGCCTCATCACATTCGTAGTATAGATAAATGTTTGAAATGCTGCGAAAAATTGATGAAGAGATTCTGATGGAAATGCACTCTTTGGAAGGAAATGCCTATGTCTACGTGTGGGTCACTGCCGGATCTCTCCATCTTGCGGAGGAGGACGGTCACCGATGCCCCCTGTAAAACATGCACTACACTTACAGGACTAACTGACGTTAGCGATTGACGCGCCCGGAATCAATTCAATTCAATCAAACCAAAATATTGAAGGAGAAGGCGCCCCTCCCCCCTGTGATGACGGACTTGCATTCTTCTCCGCGAGAGGCGCGACGTCTAGCCTCTGGGTCGAGCGTCTCTGCACATCGTCTGTTGGGGTCTTAAAGCGATATGCGAGCGTACTCGTTAGATCGAGTTACTTTTGTTGCTTTTATTTTGGACATAGTACTTTTATTTTTAATGGCACGTTATTGCTTGTCATTGCCGTCGATACGGAGATCGATATAAACTGCATCCAGTATCGTGCGAAGGAAACATGAAAACAGTTGAATGGATGCTACATGTTATCTTACGAAGGGAATGGGAGGGATATGTGAAAAGATAAACCGAGTCAAGTTAACATTAGTTAATTAGGAAATAAGTATTTCTGAATCATTAAAATTAGGAAAAATGAAATAATATATGTAAGATGGGCGTTAACTGGTTGTTCTAACGTTAACTAGCTTTTGGTCGGGGCCCTCGGGCTTTTTGTCGCCGTTCGATCATTACAGCCTTTATAACTCCCTCGGTGCATAAATAATGAATTATTATTTTATGTTTCTTCCTCCCTCATTCCATATTTATGTAGGAGTATTTCTCGTGAATAATTCGTGAGTCATTAGAAACAGAGATCTTCGAATACACTACGAATAAAATTAGAAGATGAATGACTGTTCGTGGGCACATGATAACGCCAGAGCAGTATTCTAAGCCACAACAAATTAGAAGCTTCGGCATTTGCAGAGTTGTCTCCTTAAATCATGCACCAAATACATCACATGCTGAGAATGTAGATAAATCAGCGTAGCGCTTTTTCAAGAGTCGAGAGATTAAATGTATGAAAGTGCACTGCATAGGCGGGCGTAGGAGAGGAGGGGCGGAGGGACCGTGGCCACTTAAAATTTTGCAAACAGCACCACAGCCTTAAGTAATAAAGGATTTTATTTCCGTAAATATGTCTAATCTCTGACCTTCATTAACCTGGCAATTTCGTGAATTGCTATATAACACATGGGGAAGAGGCTCTCCAAGCCAACCTCTCCAAGCCTTTGGCAACCCTGCAAATCCTTTTAACCTTTAAAAATACTGGCGCTGGCGCACTGAGTGCGTCAGTCACTTTTTTTGGTTCCTGACGACAATACGTGCATTTTATTGCATTATATCTTCCGCTCATCTTTCTTCTGAGTTTCTTTGAATTAGTGTTTCGACTACTCCGTAAGCAAGTTGAATTCTGTCTAAAACGTTTTCGGCCCACTGTGTGCGCCGCGAGAGTAATAACGTAAATACTTACGAGAATGGTTTCTTTTCAATGTAGACGTTGTAATAATCAATTATTACGTATCATGGTGTGAAATATGGATAAAATATATTGTGTAAAATATTTATATGTAATATATATTCATCACGCGTTCATATTTACAGTTATATAACACGTAAAATATAATTTAAAAATAACAGTGTAAAATGGACCTGGATTAAAAATTGCAGATTCTGCATAACAAATATACGTTTTAAATCAAGCCTATTTATATTATAAATATATAACTGTTCTATTAATAATTAATTTGAGGCGCGTTCCTGGACCTAAAATTTTACAATATGCCTTTGGCAACTGTTTGCCTTATTAGAGGCATACCAAACATTTCGTATTGTAAATTTCATATATACACCATTATAATTAACACTAAATATTATTTTATGCAATAAGTTACCATTTTTCTTAATAAATAATACTAATTTATCGCAATAATTGTTTTTGTTATTGCATAAACAATATTTTCTTTGTTGGCGCATTCATTTCGCTGCTTGAGTAATTACGTGTCAGAAAGGAACGCGAGTAATTGAAGGTTAATTATTTTATTTATTTACTAGTGTAATGTCATATGTAAATAAAAAATATTGGAAAAGAGTTGTAAGCCCCTCTTCTTGTTTCTAAGCTGCGCACGCCTACGCGAAAATGCGGTGCTTGATAGGGAACTACTCGTAGCTTGAGTTGTTTTGTTGTTAATGCCACTAGTATATCATGTCATGGCAGCTACAACATAATGTTGGGAAATTGTCGTTGAGGATTTTTGTGACAGTCAGTACTGATTATGATTGTGATTTGTTAATGACAGAATAAGAAGGTACACATATCAATTTTGTTTTCTTATAAACTTTCCCAACGTTTCCAAATCAGTTCATCTCTTTTTCCAAAGCTGAAATTCATATAAAATTATAAATAGTAGGAGTAAAATTGTTATTAAGTTGAGCGATAATAAAACTAACTATAGAATATAATAATCACGATGTACCAAGTACGTAGAAACACTCACGTCACTTGCAAATGTACTGGAATCATTGTAGGTAAAAAAATATTAAGGACCCACCTGCGCACCAAGTCGGTGAAGGACCCGAGAGCGTCCACGCATTTCTTCCAAGTGGCGAGGCCCGCAGCGGGAGGGTGGGCAAGTCACATGGGAGAAGGTGGAGTCTCGTGGTCCACACCTTATTACTGGAACAAAAACATATCACATTTGTAAACACTTCTTACTGTCTATTCTATGGTAAAATTTTCGGACTCCAAGTTGCGAAGATTAATAGTTAGACCCATAAGGAAATCCCCTTGCCACAACGTAAAGGTGGCTCCACACCTTCGTTTCTCGGCGAGTAGCGAGCAACCGCTCGCCGAATCCCGAGTAGTGTGGATGAGTTGCTTGCTATTTCCCGAATGACGAACATTCAGTGCTCGCCCTACCCGCCGCGTGTTGGTCATTTGGACATATCAAAGGGAGCGAAAATTCACCGAACACACCTATTCGGGTTTAGGCGGACAGTAGCTCGCTGCTCGGCGAATGCCGAATGTGTGGAGCCTTAACGTAATGGAGCGTATGCGGATGCAACGCCGTCTCCCTTCACACCAAACAGTCAACCACCTTCTCCTGTTCTTATTCTGCGATATTCGTAACTTTGCCTCTAGACAGTAATCCTGCTGTTGATGGTTTCATCCAATCGGGAGCTTGAACCTCACCATAGTGACGGCACTGTAGCGAAATATAAGCTCCCGATCGGATGGCAGCGAAACAGCTGATTCCTGTCAGGGGCAAAGTTACAAAAATCGCAGTACAACATGGTTCTTGGGGCCTTGATGGCGACGTTGTTTTTTTTCCAGAATCCTCCCCGAGGGACGGAGGCGGACTGTGCTGCGCTCTGCCGGCGCAGTTTCGCAGCATGGCATGGCACGCAACGGCGCTCGCAGCCTCACAGATCATTGACTAGAGACCCTAGATACAGAGAGTTGAGCAACCACCGCCATTTAATATCCTCTCACCCGATAGCCCCATCAAGCAGAATTCAGAAGTTAAACAGAAACGATAACTTGATAAGAATTGGAGACATTATGGACATTTTCAAGAATATTAATATTGTTTTGGGATAAATTCATTGTTCTCAACTAACAGATTTCCACCCAGTTCCAATTCTCCTGATAACTGGATATAATACGAGGGTAAGTCAATAAGTATCTGCAATCAAATTTTATAATTTATTACTGGAAGAATACACAATTTTTATTGATATCGCTTTTTAACATGGTCACCCTTCTTTTCAATGCACTTGGTCTACCGTTGAACAAGCTTCCCGATTCCTTCTCAAAAAAAAGGTTTTTGAATGTGCAGCAAGGCACGTATGCACCACTTCTTTGAACTGTTGATCGGAGCAAAATCGACGGTCCAAAGAGATGGTAATCCGACGGGGTGAGATTGTGCATATGGTTTGCCATTTCATTAACAGTCTATAGTCTGTTATTCAGGATAAAGACACGTAATTGTTCAATATCGGGATCTGTTGCATCTGTAGCTGGACGCCCCGTTCTTCCCTTTTTCTTGACGCTCGTTCGACCACTTTTAAACTGTTTTGGTAACTGGCAAACACTTCTCTGTAGCCAAACATTGTCCTCGTATTGTGCTGAAAATCTGCTATGGATCTGCTATGCCCCTTGTATACCTTCAAACCATAGAAAACGTATTGTGGAACGCTCTTCTTCTTTGGTGCAAACGGAGAGTGCTGTCGCCATCTTTAAACCACAACAGTGCAAGGTGGACTGGTCAGAAAACCCTGAAACCTCCTACAGGCAAAGACAACGGTCCCATGTAATGGTTAGGGATCACACAAAGCCGTAGAACCAAACTAAAGACAATTAGTAGCAAAATTGCAGATACTTTTTGACTTACCTACGTATAAATAACTGGGATCGGTGGAACATCGGAATGCGCTACTCTCTGTCTCTAGGAACTCTCATCATCGACCTGCGAACAGCGCCCTCTGCGCAGACTCACTGACGACAGCCGCCGTTGGCTCTTCTCTCAACAGACAGCATTCAGGAGTGAAGAAGAAATAATTACAATTTAAGACATTTCTTAGAGGTTTGAGAAGTTACATTAATATTGGTTTTGAGAATATTGGTAATTCTCAAGTCATACAGTTGGAGTTTGTCTGACAACTGGATTGAAAATTGCAAAGAATCTGCTTCTCTCAGTTTTGGGGGAAGTCGATGCCTATTGGCTGCTGACTGCTCAAAGCTACTAAACAATTTCTTCTCAGATCAGTCTGGTGGACAATGAACCGAAATGGTGGTGCTTCTGTATCAAATAGGGCAGTAGCATTGTCATTTGTAAGAAGAAATTCGGACGATCCCGCCAAACAGTCAGGGGCGGATCCAGCCGATCATGGGGGGGGGGGCATTGTATTTTTTGTTACATAATAAACATATTTTGTTATTATATTATATATTTATATACTGTAGATATGATACCATACAATATTATTGATTAAACAATTACATAATTGGAACATAAATAAATATTTAAATCAGTTTTGCCAAATAAAGGAAGGTAAACGAAAACTAGGCCTTTTGAACGGGACCATGCCCCCCCATATGGATCCGCCAGTGCAAAAAGTTGTGACTCATACAAAGCTGTCGGACGGCGGGAGCTCAACAAGGAGCATTCCACATTGGAGGATCTTTTATACGCAGTTCCACATCCTAGAATTTTGCGATTTAATGAAACTTGTATCAACTTGCATATTATGTATTTGTGTGTTTGTATGTGGGCATGTGTATGTGCGTATACACATGCGCACATACTGTACTTACATATACTTATGTATATTCGTACATACTTACAGGGAGGCACACGTAAGCTGTTCTCTTCGGAATATCTCCTAAACGCTCGCAGATATGGAGACGCGATTTTCTCTCAAAGAATGCACGCAAGGGGTGCATAAGATGTTTATAATATCAGCTCTATTTAAGAGATATCGACAAAGCTTTCTTTTAGAGGAACCCTAAAGATTTCTTTACTCCATGATACCGAACGTGAACAGACGAGTTCATATCTACGGATATTACCCGATGTTACATAGCAAACATTTTGAGAAATTTAAGAGCTTTTATAACCATGACTCTGCAAATATTCTTCAAATATCGCGTGGGAAAATGCAACAGTTACTCCTTCCAGTGTAACGTTTCAATCATCAGAATGGCACCATTACGTTTTCATTGATTTCCCGTCGATCGCTTCTTCTTTGAGAAATATTGGACTTTCGTCTGCAAGTTGCAAAGGAATAGTCTTGGAGCCCTTCGAGTGCGTTTCCTTAGCTTCTCTCCCCCCTGGACTTGGCGGTGCAAACTTTTCTACCCTTCAGAGTAGGGATGGGTGATTATTAAGTAAGAATCGATAAATATGTTATACATTTTTATTAGATTAATATGCACCAATTAATCGTTACGAATTAATCGATTAATTTTATGTAATCGATTTATTTTTCACATGTTTAAATAATGCATAAAATCGTTAATTTTTACTTCCCGTATACATATATATACGGAGTAATATACGCAGTATAGGGAAAGTTATATAATGCTGCGCGAAAAAACGGCGAATTTTCGGCAGAAAAAAATTCATTGTCCGGCCCTGATAACGAAAAGATGCATAAAACGAGTTGCAAAATTAAGACGGAAAATCTGCTAACACTTAGCGTAGCCAGAATTCCTGTTTTGTAGCTCCTTGATACCGAAAAACCAATTGAAAGCAAAACGTCCGTTCGTCCGGTGTATGTGAACAACACTAGCGCCTAAATCATCAGTACGATTTCTTCCAAAATGAATATTCCTCGCTCGATCTGGTTCCACTCGAGACGCCGCGATTTTGAGAAACTTTCTTCGATTTTGAGAAACTTCACAAAGCCCCTCGGACTCGGAAATTTTCTCAAAAACGGCTCCAAGTGTTTTGTTTAAATATCTTGCAAGAATAGAGTAAAATACACTAATCAAGGTGGCAAAGGTCCTATTTTCACGGTTAACTCTAAATTTTCGAGAATTGCAAAATTTTAAATTTTGTTCGGTATCTTCCTACAACTACAAAATTGAAGATAGAGATTTTTCCTCCAAATACAATTTGTTCTCCATAGAGAGTTCTTTTATTAAGGTCATGTAATTTGCTTTGAAAATTTTAGCAGTTTTCGCCCAATATGTAAACACTATTGTATTTGAAAGTTAAATACTTGAAATGACTTCTAATGAATTGTTTCGATAACTCAAAAATTTCTGTGAAAAAGAGCTTCAAATTTTGCGTTTGTAATAGCGCTGAAACGCTATTTTCTTAAAAAGCGGCTTCAAATTTTTAAAAGAAAATTGCCATTTAGGACGATATTTTTGTGTTCTTAATATTCCAAAATTAATATTTCCATTCTAGCGTTAGGAAACCGAAAAATTAAGAAAATGTCAAAAAAAATGTACTTTGGACGGCGATAGATGGCAACAATATGTGACAATTTCTAATAGCTGGCCCAGACCCAAGGAAATGGAAAACTAATACGGGAACGTCTGTGCACTTCTGTAGCACCACTAGTTAATCTGTAAATTAATTAATCCTTTAGTAACAACTTATTGCAAGAAAACCTGTCACAATAATGCAAATCATTCTCAACTTTCTGTCGTCAACTAAAATAACGTTAACGTTTTTAAATTAAATACTGAAGAATTTAATACACACATTTTGTGCACAAATAAAATGCAACCATTTAATCCAACGAATCTCAATTATTTATTTTCTTCAAATAAATGACAAAATAAATAAAATTATCTTTTACAAAAATCATTTTAATATAATATAAATTTCAGTAACCGATCTTCAAATGAACAATATCGAATAGAAACATAAACTACATACTTTAATGTGTAGAGAAGAGGAATTCTGTTTCTTAAGTTCAAAAGTAGATATCTTCTCTCGCTTTTTACTCGTCTTGAAAATTAATATCCGAATTAAAATAATCAAGCTAAAAATTGGAAAAATTAATCGTTGCCTATATTAATCGATGAAAAAATACTCGATTTTTAGATTAATTTCATTAATCAATTATTGTAATACTCGGAAATAAATCGCCCATCCCTACTGCAGAGCCAACCCATTCGAGCGGAACTGTCTTCAAGCGCGCTTCCCTGCGGTAAAGGTAGAATATTAACAACCGTCGTGATCGTAAAAACACTAAACTTCATAAAAATATTGTGTATGTAACGCAGGGAAATATATTTATGAACTCGTCTCTTAACACTCATTGGCATGGAGTAAAGAAATTGATAAGATTACATTTAAAATATAAAATCTGTATCAATATCTTAAACCAAAAGGCCTGCAGGTTATTATTCTACATCATCTTATGTGCCCATCTCCTCGCATACATTCGTTTCAATGAAAACAGCATTTCACTATCTGCATCGGTTCTGAAGATATTCGAAGAAGGCATCTTAAGTGAACATATTACTATGTATAGAGTATTTATTATTTTATTATTTATACGTAATTCTATATAAATAATATTGAAACAATTTCATTTGCGTTTACTCTCGGATAAATTACGTATATTAATTTAGCGGAAGGATTTTTAATGTTTAGAATGAGTACGGTTATGGTATATTTCTTTTTTGTTATCGTTTCGTCGTTGTTTTGTTTATTTGTGGTTTCTGGTAGTGACGTACAACGTTCAATCGCAGATACGTGATTCCGTACTTATTTTAAATAAACAATAGGATACAATTTTGTGATGTTATTTTTCCCCTATACAATGTATTTATAAATATACAACGAATATTGTCTGTAAATTGAGATTTTTGTTATTTTAAAATTCAAAACTACATATGGTTCCTTGATTATTTTATTTATTACATTCAGAGGCGCACCCAGGATACAATAGAATTGCTATATTGAATCACCTTCGGCAACATAGAATACTAGTAAAAGCTATATTTTTTTAATACTCGTACGTATCATTGGCCTCTGAGGGGGGGGATGAATCCCAATGAGCCCTCCATCCCCACTCATTCAAGTGCGCCACTGGTCATAATCCGTTCTGTACATTTTATGTTTCATATAGTTTATTTACAGGTTCACCAAACCGAACATGAAATTGTTAAAAACTATTGTAATTATGTGAGCGAAACCGAAACAAGTATCCTTGCACAAAATGCATTGCTAGAACCGAAACTGAGTAAACCTGTTTCGGTTTTTAAACATCTTGCACTTGTTCACCTGTCAAAAAGACTCTGCAGAATGTTGAACTGACTGCTGAATCAGTGAAAATCAGAAGAAGGTCAATGTTTTGCCCAACGTAAACCACACAGAATTCTGAGCAACTTTGAGAGAACTGACACACTAAGGTATTACTCGTGCACGTTTTGTTGAGCCCTCGATTCGCTGGATGTGAGAGGAGTGGGAGTTTTAAAAATTTTGTCGACAGGTCTGTCGTATCAAATCTGTATCTAGTTTTGAATGCAAAATAGTTTCTATTACATAGGAGCGAATATTTCTGATATCAGGTTTTCGTAGCAACGCTCATTCCTATTATTTATTCTGAATTCAATTAATGTTAGTAAAGGACTGGGGGACGTATTCCGGGGCTCAAGAAACCGTGCGGGTATAATATCAGGTCCAATGCCACTTTTTTTACATTCAAGTGCTCTGCTTCAAGTCAAATATTCCTTAAAGAGATGACGCGCTGTATCCTTTGTTCGTTCCGAAGAAATTCCTTGTCTATTAATTAGGATTATTGTGTCATCAAACATGTGGAGCAGTTTCTTGGTGGCCCTTCGCATTCTCTCAGTTGATTTAATTCTCCCACTTGCCTCATCAGGAAACCCATCGAAAGCAGTCCTATCTTTTTTGGCAGTGCTTGTCATAATCTACATATTTTGCTAAAATGGAAGAAATTGGTTCTTTTACATCCCTGCTTTTCTGTACAAAAAGAGAAATCCTGTAACAACCACCAAAAATGCTGTTATCAAAATCAATTTGGTATTTCAAGGTACTATCAAAAATTTGTAAAACACACATCTGGGAGTTTTTTACATACCTTTATCATCAAACATAGAGGACGCGGGACCAAAAGCTTAAACTCTCCGTTGAACTTCTCATGGAACGCTAGTAGTCAGAAAATCATTTCAGCGTTTACAGCAACGAGAATGACGTAAATTTTGAATTAAGATGTAGCATTTTAGAGATAAAACTCGATATTTTCTTTCAATTTTCATACTGCTAAATTTGTGAGCATTGATATTTCAAAAGCAGAAATTGTCAACTTCATCTGCTTTGTGGCAATTAATATTTTCATCACTATCCCAGTATTAGTGGATTTACAGCTTCACAAACAGGAAAAGGATCATATGACAAAGAACAGGCATACAATGTTTTGGTATTTACATTCTCTTTGTGTTATTGCATGTGTAGCACCCACTTACTGCCCAGCTAATGAAATATCACAAAATTCCTTGGTCTGTGATGTCAACTTCAGTATATATCGAAGTAATTCATCTTCCCAGAGATCTTTGTGTCTGTTAATCCTCATATTCAATTTCCGTGTCGGATGAAATTCATGCCCACAATTTTTCTGACCTTTGCATTGTGAACTGTCCCTTGGTTACAAAAATGTCATATTCTTGATTAGTAAATTTCGTTTCCAATTTAATCATGTCTTCTAAAATATAGGCCAAATAGTATGATTTTGCATAAAGTCGGCACTAGCGGTGTACTAGCTTGAAAATACGAAAAACATATCCTTAATGAAACGTAAATGTAACGGCCATCTCCATTCCTTCCAGCTTGCACACATTTCATTACGATAACTGGTACAGATTTGAAATACTGGCCAAAAAATCGTGCTACCTTCATTATTAGCAGCTTCTTCGACTTCAAAATATTTAAAAACAAACAATCTGCTTAAGAAATATACAATATGTAGTAGTTTTACAAACAAATGAATGTTTTTTGAAAAGTGTAGAAAAATTGAAATTTTTGTACATAGCATTTTTGCAAGACTTCTTCGTGAAATTGTTAAGTATTGTAATTTAATTACATACTTTAATAACCTACAGTTTTGATAATAAACTCATCGACTAAATTCTGAGTTGCGAAAATTTGGAAAAGTTTAAACATTTTCAGTTGTTTTTTTGTCATAATTACGTTAGATTCACTAAAAATTCGGAGCAAACTCATATTATTTATATCAGAGATCTACCTTTGTGATTAAAACTGTTTCCTGAACTCCGCCAGGCAAACCCCTTTTTGGGTCTAATTTTACTGGCCTAACTTCCCTATCCTCGCCCGTGGTCCTTAATTTAATTTATTTCTTAATTTGTATTATGTTCTCTACTTGTGGTTATTTTCAAGAAATGGCACTACATAAATATATATTTTTACTTTCCCTTATATACGTATATACAGAGTAATACATGGTATAGGGAACGTTTTGTAATGCCGCGGAAAATCTATTTCGAGATTTCAACGGAAATATACGTTTTGGGGTCCCCAGATATGGAAAAAGTTGGGGGTTTTCCCCCTTTCAAAACGTCCGTCCGTCCATCTGTCTGTCCGTTTGGTGTATGTGAACAACACTAGCGCCTAAACAATGTATACGATTTTTTCCAAACTAAATACACCCCTGTCGATCAGGCCTGAGTCGGAGCTCTGCAATTTTGAAAAGCACTAATTTTTGGGGGTATTTTACTTGAAATCACCAGACATTTTCAACATTTTATCAAAAACGGCTCCTATTTTTTCTTTAAATTTCTTGTAAGAATAGAGTAAAATACACTTTTATAGTGGCATAGGTCTGATTTTCACGGTTAACTCTGAACGTTTTGAAATTGAAAAATTTTGATTTTTTTTCGATGTGTTTCTACAACTACAAAATTGAGGATAGAAATTTTTCCTTCAAATGAAATTTGTTCTTCGTAGAGAGTTCTTTCTTTAAGGTCATGTAATTTAGCAGTTTTCCCGCAATATTGCGTGGAATATGTGCAATTTTGAAAATTTGCAAAAACAAGATTTTCTCAAAAACGGCTTCAAATGTTTTCTTTAAACTTTTGGTTGGGACAGTGCAAAATGTACTCTAAGAGATGACATGAACATCAGTATCACAAAATTTTTTTTTACTTTTCTCTCACATCGTTAATATTTACATTACTGTTTACGTTATTATATTCATGAGTACATGTCTTTAAATAATGTCATATAAAGTTTCTGTAAAACCGTTTTCTGTGAAAACTAGCTTGACGTTAAGTTAATTTTGTTTTTTTTAATTACACAAATATATATATTTTTTAAAGATCTCTCACTCCTTTAATATGCTCATCTCCAGCAATTTGTAAACGTTATTGGATTAAGGAGTTGATGTGCTTCAAATGACTTCCAAAAAAGTTTTTCAAAAACTTAAACATTTCTGTGTAAAAGAGCTTCAAATTTCGCATTTAGCGCTTACACGGAATTTTCTTAAAAACGACTGCAAATTTTTCGAAGAAAATTGCCATTTAGGGCAAGGTTTTACTGTTCTTTAATATTCTTTCAATATTTTTTCCGTTCTACTATTAAGGAACCGAAAAATTAAGTAAATGTCAAAAAAATGTAGTTTGGGTGGCGATAAATGGCAGTTGGGAAAAGTACGTGGCAAGTTCGAATAGCTAGCCGAGAGCAAAGGAAATAGAAAACTAATAGAGGAAAGTCTGTGCTATTCTGCAACACCAATAATTATTATATTGAACGGTGGGTGTTGTCAATAAATTGAGAGGCCGTGAGAGAGATCCATCTGATCAAATTATGAGTTGAATTGTTTCTTATGAGCGAGGTATTGTTATTGAGCGTCGATATCTTGAGGCAATGCCTCTGATGCCCGTCTGTCTGAAGATCACTCCAATGGTCGGCTACTAGCGCTACATCGGCGACTATGTGAATTATCACGGTTATTTTCCCCTGCCGAGAATGAGCAAACAACTTCGGGGCTTCGGCAAAATACTGGGCCGTGTCGTGTATATGCTGCTTTCACAAACAGTTCCACAGAGTTAGAGATAAAAATTCCATCCATCACTGCAGTGAAATATATAGTCAATAAAGGCGCTTTAATTTAAATTATCTCTGCGAAACTAATATTGCTTTGAAACGAATCATAAATATCGTGAAAATTAATCGCACATTGAAGCCATCTGAACTTTTTATTCAAACACAGCTGTACAAAAAATTATCTATTTAAGTAAATTTTATAATACATTTTATAGTTTGTCTTCAGTCATTCACGTACACTATCGATTAGTTCATGCTTTTTAAGGACCATTTCCGGAATTTAATGAAAGGTAAATGTGAGCTTTTCCTAATTTTCATTGCTTACATGCACAAAAGCAGCGAAATAATTTTCGTTGAAACGTTAACTTTTTTTGTTTAAACACAAAATTAGACATTTTTTATTAATCAAGTGGCGAAGGTTCAGAAATCTCGTGATTGCTAAAAACATTGTAAATTTTATTTGCAATAATTTAATACAAAATGTTTTATTGATTAGTATTTAAAAAGGTCCTCTCAACACTTTGAGCCGTCACATAGAAAGGACGCTGTGAAAAGGAGCTCTTCTTGTCCAACCTTTATTTCCGAACAATTTCTTGAAAAGTTGAAAGAGAAAGGTTCTACATTTATACCGTTTATATCACATTTTATCAAGTAGCAGGAACAAAAGCTTGCATAATTGCGAATCCGAATCTGAGACGATCGAGATGCTCTACTGTGGCTGTTTTTTATGCAAAACTAGCCGGATCTGTCCAGAGAAGAATTCTAAAAGCGGTCTGATCGGTAAGTACCATCGTGTTCTCCGATCAACTGTCAGATGTTGAAAGAAAACCTTAATCCTAGCAATACCATCGTTTAAAAATTCATTCATGTATTAGCAAAGGTCGGAGGGGGTTCCAGAACCCACAGTTTGAATTTTTAGTTTATTGATGTTTTGACGTCTTTGATAAATTAATAAATTGAAATAAATAATAATAAACATGTGTATTTATTTAAATAAAATTATTAAATTTCTTGTTCTTCAAATGTACAGCCTCTCGCATAAATATTTGCATTTATTTACAAAACCTATTACATTCTTATGGCATAAAATCCTATGTATCTTCATAAAATGGCAATGAATTAAATTGTGTTACAGTAAGACTTAGAATATTGCAAATATTTCAAAAATGAATTCTGGATTTTTTTTCAGTTTCAGAATTGTTCAGATTTTTTAACCTTCAGTCTAAGTCGTTTCAAAAAATGCAAATGCTAAAGAACACTTGTGATAAATTGCATTATATTTTAAGCAAGCAGTATATCACTAGTAATACCAATTATTTTCTGCTTCCTACATACAGTTTGTAACAATCTTGTTACTACAGCCGATAGTTTGCTCGAAAATCATTAATTTTATGTGGAAAATTGATACACTATAATTGAATAATTCCAGTTAAAGAAAATGTAACTTTGTACACCTAGACAAAATGGCCTTGAATTTGAAGTTCACCAGCACATTTAGTTGCTCGGGGACCTTCCTAGCGGCTAGTTCCCGAGCAACAACATGTACAGTGTACAAAGTTACATTTTATTTAACTGGAATTATTCAATTATCGTGTAATATATTTTTCATTAGTATCAATTATCCACTTAGAAATGAATGTTTTTTGGGCAAATTATGGACTGTACAAAGAAGACTGTTACCAACTGTACATTGAAAGCTATAAAAACATTTAAAAAAAGTATGAGTGGGGCTCCTGACGCCACCCCCTCTCCCTCTCGGTAATGCTACGCTGAAAAGAGGACACGGAACACGCATTGTCAGGCCTTTCGCCCTTTGAGCCTTGGAGGTCGTTCCTCTTCCACAGAATCTCAGCGCCGCATGTCAAAGGCCAAGGCCGTTTGCGTCCAAATATTTCTAGCGCTGACTGCAACGCAGGCTCGCTCTGCGTCCCTCGCGTTCCGGCAAACACGGCCGACCTTCCCCGGCGGCAGAACACTTTCAAAAGAACGTGCATCCCTCGACCGGACTGGAGCATACAACATGTAAAATGACAAACTTGTTTGCTTTTTTGAACGAAAACCATATGGAAGAATGCAATACTCCGTATTATGGCAGGACGTTTCAGAAGAAATGGATAAAATGGGTTGCTTATAGTTTTTGCCAAACTCTTAGCTTAACTCACTAATACAATACGAACTTGTATTTTCTTGTCCAAGCATTCTCTTGTGCGTAGACGTGAGCAGCAAAAATCAAGAGGGGTCAAGTACAATAATTGTTAAAGGTAATATAATTATTATGAATTCCCTTTTTCTTTTTTACACATGACATACTTTACTACTAAACACCACTGAATAAAATATACTACAATGAAAATGAAATTATGTAACAGTTGATACAAATAAAAAACAATTGTGGTTTTATGTTAGATCACTTACAACAGGTACACCATGGTCGCGGGCAAGATAACTAGCTCACTAGGATTCGCGGGCTCAACGTCCAGAGCAACTAGTCCGAGATTTTGAAGTAAGGGTCGTATAAATTGCTCATGTGTATCGGTACGTCTCTGGATACCGGCCCCATTTCAATCTTTTGAAGATGTCAGTTGGCAGTTATTGGTCCCAAATTCAGCGAAATACATTCCCATTCTCTCATCTAAAGCACAGAGATTATCCACTAAAATTAAATCACTCGAATTCACACGGAAATACATACTGAATAGAACGGTTTTTGATTTCGTAATTGTGTTTCCTTAAGAGCGCAATAATTTTATTAACTTCCTACATTCAGTTTAGAATGTTTAACATTCTTGTCTGTTTACTTAAACAATAATATTTACACAATAATTTAATAAAACATAACACAAAACGCAAATCAACAAAGATTTCTCCATTTGAAAAATATTTTCTGCCCTTAGTAAAAGTATTTATACAAGGCAGAATTTAAAAAGAAAATAAGCATGAAATAAAGTAATTGCTATAGTAAAGTGTATAAACATAAATCAAAACTCGGTTGTTTTGCAGAAAACAACATCCAACCATACTTTCTTATAAAACGACCATTCTTCGTGATATTTCGAGTACATTCCTAGTACATTTCTGTACTAGGCACCCTTCTACAGCTTGCGCGTGTACACTCCTGGATTTGGTGGGGAAGAGAGACCGGAGTCAGGGGAAGTTTCCCTTGCTTGCAGGAGCGCCGGGCTTCCTAGGCGGGCAAGTGGCTCGTGCGGACGTAGTTCGACGTACCTGTTTACAAGGTGATCAGATGGCTTGGAAACTGTTAAACAATTTCTCAAATTGTCAGGTTACATATAACGGGAAAATCAGGGATTGAACCTATTAAGGAAAAAAGTTGTATTTCGTAAGTCTATATCTTTCAATACTTGTAGGGGGCACGACCCCCCTTTCACCCGCTAATTCTCTCGTGAAATAACTATCTCAAATTAAAGCTCACACTGCGGAATTTCAATATTTTCGCTTCCATTAGATGTCGCATGTACGTAATTATTTGCACATGGGCTGCTCAGTCCCTGTGTGACTGTGACCACCACCGTTTGGTAGAATCGATTGGCGGTTCGCGCTCCACTTCTCTGGCTAATTATTGCCCGTTCTTTGGCTGAACTCGGATCCAATCTCACCGAATCCTAGGCTCGAATTGATGTGAAGCGCCATAGCAAAAATTCTCCTTTGATAAATTTCAGCATAAACGCGGGACATCGGCGTAGCCGAACATCCCGAATTGCATCAAAGTTTTTCTGCGTAATGTTGAAAGCGGCTGACGCCGGAAGCAGGGGCCGGTGAGCTGGAGACTGCCACGGCTGGAGCGCAGAGGTCATTGGCAGGAGGCGGTTTCGAGGTTCCAGGATCACTTCATGTGTTAACATCGGCGAGTTTGCGCCGTCTGCCGGGATCGAATTGGTTGAGCGACAGCTCTGATCAGTTTCCCTGATCATTTCCAGGCAAATGTTGGAGCAGTGCCCTAGTATATGAGCCATGCATCGCCCGCCATCCTTCGTTCCCTGCACCTTAGGGCCGAGCGATAAGCTGATCATCTATCACTAGCTAGATAGCTAGGTCGAGTTCAATCGCTGTCCGGAAGAGAATTTTAGCGTCCGGCTTCTCTGATTGGTAGTTTACCGGTGTTTTTTTTATACATACCAGACGAATGCTGAAGTAGTACCGTAACAAACGGGCCACGGGCCGCGCGCGATCTTCCCTTCCTCTTCCTTGTTCTATCCTCATTTTCTTCCTTGTCCTATCCACACATTTACTCTTACAAGCACTGCACTTCCATACAGTCGGAAGCTTAGAGCTTTCGAAGGACTGGACAGACGGACGGACGGACGAACAGACAGACAAATAGACAGACAGACGGACGAACGAACGAAAGTTCGTTTTGCTCGCAATTGGTTTTTCGGTATCAAGGACTTAGAAACCAGATATTCTAGCTACACCACGTGTTAGGGGATTTTTTCTTAATTTAGCAACTGGATTTTTTCGTAATCAGGGCCCGGCAATTTTCTGGCAAAAATTCGCCATTTTTTCGCGCAGCATTATGTAACTTTATCTATACTACGTATAGTACTACGTACGTGTACGGGGGAAAATGATGTGTCATCAGAATCCAAGCCCTGTTGATAAGTATCACTTTTACTACTATTGCTACAACAACAACAACAACAACAACACCTGCGTTTTCGAGAAATGCGCAAGGAGTAATTTACGGCAATTGCAAACACACTTGAGCAGAAGCAAGAGCTCCTAAGCCGCGTTATCAGCGCGACGCTCGGCGGCGCGGCGCGGCGCAGAGGGCGTCGCAGTGAGCTCGAGGCGTCTCCACGCGCCGACCATCGGCGCCTACGCAGGAAGTGCAAGTAAGTGGCTCCCGCTTTTATATTTAGCAGCCCTCCCGATATGCCACACACAAAAACCTGGCGAATCGCCCGATTAAAAATGTCGTCGAAGCATTGTTTTCGTCTCTTTCGACGACGTGAGCGCGGCCGAACAGCTTCTCATCGCGCATGCGCGGCCGAACAGCATCTTTTGGACTGGAGGAACATGGGGAAAGAGTCTACTAACTAGTTCTTATACTGTCTTCATTAATTATTTCCAATGCGCGCAGAAACTGAATGAAAAATATGCAGCTTCCGGTCTTTTGCATAGTTCTATGGTTTTGTTACGCAGGAACTCGGAAAAAATACAAAACTAATGAAATACGTTCTAGTTTGATTGAAAATGCAAATATTTGCTTGCGTTATTCCACAAATTCTCATACTCAGTCTCAGTGTGTTACTTCTTTCGACATCATGCAACAGCAAAGATCGAAGGAAAAGGCCGCTCGCCATTAAAACTTCCAGTCAGGTGTTGCGTTATGGAACACCGTTTTGTTATATTCTTGATGTGTTGGACGATGTATCCGTATGTACCACAATGCTATTGTAGAATTCGCGACCATTGTATTGTTAAAATATTCATTTATTGCAGTATTAAAGAGGCAATTTTGTGTTATTGTTGTCCTCGAAAACTGTGCGTGCTACTTTTTGGGAAATCATTTTGGGTGCTTTTCTTCAATCAGCATTGTTGCTACCTTCAGACGACTTATTATAAATATTGTCACAAACTACTCCCAATGTTCCGCATAGATACCGGATATCAGCTGGGTAGGAGGACATCCGTCAGCAATAATCTCCAAAGAGATTCTATTGCAGTCTTGTAATGATATAATAGTACGAAAACGAAACCAAAGAGAAGGGACATTGGATAGCGACTATTGTCCAATCGAGAAATGTGTCCGATCGATCTCAACCAGGGCCGGGCCCATTTCACGACGACATCAATGGGTTTGGCTAATGATGTAAGATACATTTCTTACACCGCGGTTTGACCTCCGTTCGGTTCAACACTTTAGTGTCGGAAACAATGTCCCACCCTCCCCCCACTGATGGATTTCAGTTGCCTGAGTTACAATTGAATCGGTGAATTGAAACAAGAAGAAAGTCCTTGTTCTATAATTCTGACAAAAAACAAAGAAAAGCCTAATAACATTCACCTATTGGCCTCTTGGACAGTTATGATCTACAGAAAAGTTGTAGATGTAGTCATTATTGATTGCTTGGGGTACTCAGTAACTTCAGATTTGCATTTCTGTGATTTACAGAACCTGTTTTTGTAGTCTGGACTTATTTCCTTTATAAAATAATTATGAAATATATTTTTTAAACATTTTTATTTCTTTGTTTTTTTACTTATGAAACAACATAATCATAGAATAAATACAGAATAATATGATATTGAATTAACATAGTTGTGGTATGTGGACATGAAAAATATTCTTACTAAATTAATGATATAAGTATCTACTCATCATCGATTTCCACTTGAATCTATGCCGTATGTCAAAATTTTCTGATAGAAATGAAGATATTCATTTTACTATTTTTACTTTCCTGTAAATGTATATAGGGTGTACCACCTAAGTTTTCCACAGCAAATATCTTGAAACGGTTCGAGGTATGAAGATGCTATTTGCGCCATGTTGTTGCCGACGATGCGGCAAATAAAATATTTCGTTTTTCTTGTAACTTTAGAGATATTGACACAACTTTTATTTTTTAAATGGAAGTATATATTTTTCTCTATCATTCTAAAGCTCTTTCAAAATGCAATGCAATGATATAAATATTGTTAACATTCGAAAAGTATTTGCTGCAAAAACAGTGCAAATAGAACTTGGTAAATGCCATGCTGCAGCGCGCAAGGACAGCATCTCGACACCTCGAACCGTTTCAACATATTTGCTGTGGACAATTTAGATGGTCCACCTGTATACGCTGTATTGAAAGTAGTATAGGAAAAGTTATGTTATGCTGCGCGGAAAAACGGTGAATTTTGGGCGAATTTTCGGCAGAAAAAATCCATTTCCGGGCCGTGATAACGAAAAAGCGGATAAATACAGTTGCTAAATTAAGAAAAAAATCTAACACTTGGTGTATCCAGAATCCCGAGTTTCGTGGGTCCTTGATACCGAAAAACCAATTGAAAGCAAAACATCTGTCCCTCCGTCTGTCAGTCTGTGAACACTGCTACCGCCTAAACCTATGAGTACGAATTTTTTCCAAACTGAATAAACCCCTGTCGATCTGGCCTGAGTCGGAGCTCTGCAATTTTGAAAACCATTAATTTTTGGGGGTACTTTACATGAAGCTCCAAAATTCAAAATTTTTTCAAAAATGGCTCCAAATTTTTCTTTATATTTCTTGTAAGAATAGAATAAAATACACTTATAAAGGTGGCAAGGTCCGATTTTCACTATAACTCTGAATTTTTGAAAACTGCGAAAGCTTTAATTTTTTTCGGCGTCTTTCTACAACTACAAAATTAAAGATAGAGATTTTTCCTTGAAATAAAATTTGTTTTCCAAAGTGATTTCTGTCATTAAGGTCACGTTGATAGATGGATTGGAAGGCTTATCTTCTAAATGTCGAATATCAATTCCCAAAGTATCAATTTAAAAAGGGAGGAATCAGGAATATGTAATATTTACCCCTTTAGGGGTAAATTTTCAGGTCGCCGATTTCAGACAGATTAAAGAGAGGTCACCATCATTTGTACAAAGTATTTAAATACAGAATCTTGCTGCTACAGAAACTTGTTCACAATGATGATCAGGCTTCCCTTGCCATTTTGTATTAAATATTGAAAGGGAAGAAGCATTTTTTTCTCACTCCAGTACGAATCTTGAAGCAATCTACTGTTTGTTTATGGCAGATGTCTTGCATTACTTCCACTATGGAGAGATTTGCACATCTTAATGAATTTGTATGGAATTGTAAATCGATTTATTACCCTCCAGGACGTCTGTCGTGTGGCTGTGACGAAGGCTTTCATTAAGACCATGAAAGCCACGTAGATCATTTGATTTGACAAACAGACGTATTAAGTGAGTCTGGTGAAGCCCCAGTACGTGGGAACTGAAGTTGTGGGTTGGAAACACCCGCAAGACATGCATGTTTTCATTTGTGGTCGTGGAGTGTGGGGGACAGTGCATTCTGAGACCCTCCCTTTTTTACACCTACACTAATCCTTCCATTGTGCCATGGCCTGACAGACGTGTTAGTTCATTCCGTGAGGGATATTGAGGAATTTGTTCCTGACATTCGGAACAATGGTAAAAGCTCCGAATTGGGACCTAAGGTTACCATTGACAAATATGTAAAAGTATAGGACCGAGGAATGTCTATGCAATGTTTATGGAACGGGAAACTCTTTTTATTGGGAAGGTCCTCAGAGGAGCTTGGTACCCCGAGAGAAGGTCTTCCAGGCACCGATACATAGCTATAAAGAAAGAGTAGTAAAAATCCGAAAAGCTAGCCCAGATAAAAGAACAGGAAACTAGTACGAGAAAGTCTGTGCCATTCCTTAGCATCACTAATTTCATTATGTGATGGTGCATTAAAAAGAACACTGCATTTCTTCCCGGAAGTAGGCATGTGTGGAGTTATGTCACCTTCACTAAACAGTACACACGAACAAATCCCGCCCCGTCCCGTCCCATTGACACTGCAACTGATTTGCGCCGCAAATTCCTTTGATGTGCGCGGAAAAACCGCCAGAGCGCGGTTCGCGCGCGCTGTGCGGTGTAAATTTTTGCGCGCGCGTTCCCGTCCCGCGAACACGTCCACACTACAGGAATTCAGGTCGCTGGCGTAAAATTTTTTGCTGTGCGCGGCATTCGGCATCAATGTTTGCGAATGTGGGCGTGGTTCGGGCTGCTCTGCAGACGCGGCGTCGTGGTACAGTCACCAACGTTTCGATGGCCATGTTGCTGCCTCCACCCGAGTGGCGCACAGTGGTGCATTTTGCCGATTTCCTGGCCAAAACCTTCGGAAGCAACGCTTTCTACGTTGACCAAAATTATTTTGAGTCGTCTTTACGGCGTAAGGGGCCAGGAGACATAGTCTCAGAATAATGCACTTCTTATTTATGTGAAATATAGTTTTTTATTAAAATACATATATTTCGATTAGTTTTTATCGATACACAAAACTTACTTTAGAAAGAAAGTAGTGATTACTTACGTGATTATTTGAGACTGCTGTTTTCGAAAATTGCAAAACCCAGAAGGAATGGTTGGAAAAATTTAAAAATCGGTTGTTGGGTAGAATAGTGTATCCATAAGAAGTGATTAAATTTGCATCGTGATGGCGTGCACATTGGCCTAGTAGCGCCCTCTTTTGTGTTACAGTTCAGGTCAATGTTACGCCACACGTAGTCGTTGTGGAGCCGTCAGACGACGTGGAAACATGCGAGCAAGTGCCAGTATACCTCGTTGACGTCAAAGGGCGCACTATCAACATCTTAGTAAGTTCAAACGGGCCAGAATGATCGGTCTCCGGGAAGCGAGTTTGTCCATACCGTGACATTGTACGGGGCGCGCTGCTGCTACATACGTATTGTATCGAATAAGTATTGTATCTAACGGGACGCGCTGCTACGAGAGTGATGAGTGTGTGGAACCAGTGGACAGAGGAGTGTCGAACACAGCGACGAACGGATACAGGAATCCCATAATGAGACCATAGCACGAGATGACCACCAATTCGTCCGCAAACCCGTGGTATAGTGTTCTGTAATTCTAACAATTTGTATATTGTGTTATTCCTAATCTGTAGTATAAATCTCATTGTAATAGTATATCTCCTTCTTGGTGTTGCAATATTCACAAACATCAGTGTATTTGGCATAAAAAAGCATCGTTTTCATGCAATCACATGCCTTCTAAGTAAGAGAAAAATTCATCTTCAAAGTCCGAAGAAACGGGAAGGAAGAGTACACTTTTCCCAGACGTTACTAAAGTAATATCGGATTCAAAAGGGTAAATGCATCTTTTTTTCAAGTGTTTTAGGCATATTTGTCGTATTAGAAATGAAGGGGACTGAAGACATCAACAGACGAATAAACATATCCTGGATTGACTCCAGTCTTCAACATTTTCGTTTGAATCCTTTTCTGTACCGTGTTGCATCTTCCTGACGTAATTCTTGCGCATCTGACACTGGGCCAAAGAGCAGTAGAGCAAAGAAAATTATTGTCAAACCGAGTATTGTAACTTAGAGCACAGTTGTAGGCATGTAATACCATGCATATTTGTAAACATATTGCTTGGCAGCTTCCAGTAGGTACTCCTAAAACACTTCCAGTAGGTTGTCCTAAAACACTTTTAATTGTGCCCTCATTTATCCCTGATATATCTGATATTTCTTCAGGGTTCTCAAAAACTCGTCTTGTTGTATTACTCGCGTTTCTGTTATCATTATCGTGCATCGATCGATCAACATTCATTACCAGTTTATATCATCCGATCAATTATATTTTTGGTTTTAATATTTCAACAATTAAAAAATGATACGAGTTTCTTTGACATCACGTATGTATTTGACCTTACGTCGAGTGTACACCAGTCTTGAAGACAAATGTTTATAAAACGTATTATACAAATGTTATCTTATGCAATATGTTTAGGGACCGTCTATAAATTACGTAACGCAAATTTCGAGTATTTTCAATACACTCTCTCCCCTTGTAACGTACCCGTAACACGCGCTTGAACCGCCTCCCTAATTCATACGTATGCTTGTGGCACCCCCTCATTTAAATGAAAGAAATGAAAATAAATCATTGCACAGAAGAAATAATTTGTATTTATTTTACTTGTGTTGAATATTAAAATTAACGATAATTAAAGTATAAATTAGTTGGCCGTGCTAGCTGCACCTAACAGATTGAGGCAAGTTGTGAGTGAAAGAAGAATGCTTAGGCGAGAAATGATTGATCACAAGCAATGCACACGCCGTCGTGGGCGAGAGTCTACAGCGCCAATTTAAATGGATTCTAGAATATTCTTCATATCAGTTTTGATTATTATCTTCGTAATCTTACAACTTTCAAAAAAGTTGAAAAAATATTTTCTTTTCTTGTAACAATTTACAACTAATAACTTTTAATTTATGTTTTTTAAAACAAATTAATTAGTTAATATTTTATATTTTAATACAGGTCTCGAAAAATAATTATTTCAGCAACTGATGAAAAACGTAAAACCCCCCCTCCCTCCCCCCTTTTTAGCGTTACGTCATTTATGGAAGACCCCTTATCTTGTAAGTAATGTATTACAAAAATTAAAAAAACATTTTCTATTGTTTATAATTTTGAGTAAATTTGTTATTTTTTTGTAAAAAAATCGACATTTTTTCCTCGGGTACTATGTTGTAAAAGTTTCCGTTCGCAGGATAGATCGCGTCGGTTCATATTCGGCGGTCACGCGTGTTCGAGGAACACTTAATTCTCTTTTAGTTAACAATGGGGCAAATTGGGGCACGCTTTTACAACGGGATACAAAAGAGGATAATTTCAGCTAGTAAATGAAATTAGAAACATGGCGGGATTCCGCGAAATTGGTAACTTTCAATCTGTGTAAACTTAAGAGAAGGGAATTATAATTATTGTATTAATTTGATGCGTTTTAATGTTTCTCCCTCCGTCGATTTCATGCATTATTGGATTATAAAACATACATGAAAATATTACTCTACAAACGTCCTCGAAGAGAATTCACACTACGATCGTTTGCTGCACAACTTCATATGGACGCCACATACAAACGAACACGGTCTCTGAAATAATCAGACGCTGCAGGTCTTCTGAACCCAGTGGCGTAGCTATGTGGTGGCGGGGGGGAGGCGGTCCGGCCCGGGCGACACCATTTTAGGGGTGACACCAATTAGAAAATTTTAAAATTGGAATTATATAATTTAATAATTTATTTAAAAATAATATTTTCATAAAAACATGCACTTGTTAATTAGTTATACTTCGTTTTAGATTATTTACAATTAAATGTTAATTGTTCTGAATTAAGTGCAGTTTTTTAATATATTGTATGTATATGGTATAAATGTCATGTGCAAATATATTTTTATTAAACAATGTATAAACTATTCGTTAGTAGTTTTTTTAATATTTAATTTATGGGGGGGTGATACCATTAGTTTTGCCCCGGGTGAAACCAACTGAAACTACGCCACTGACTGAACCCCATGAATGGTAAGTTCCGGTGACTACTGGCGGCAAGGGAATTGACCCAGAGGCATGAAGTGGGCAGAAACAGATGCCCCAAGTATACAGTGTGTCGTAGTATGTTCAGAAGTTTAATAAACGGGATTTTATTTTTGAGGTTTTGGCCAAGATTTCGGGAAAATTTACCACCGTGCTTCTTATCCCATTTCTCAATGTTTCAGAAAATGGATGGTGACAAATTGACAAGTTTTCTGAAGCCTATAGTATATAAATAAATAAATGTCTTTATTGGTGGCGAGGTTCAGGCCATTTAACCTGCTCTTCCGCCTGACCACTTTCAATATTTTTATTACAATAATGCATAATAAAAAGGAAGTCTTTCAATGAAAAATACGTACGCAATTCGGGTGAAGGGTTTCTCACGTGGAAGACAGGAGTGAACGTGAGGGAGGAAGAAGTTGATAGAAGGGCATGCTCTCACAGATTAAATTTATTAATTTCAAGTTAGGGGTGTATTAAAAGTAATCACAAATATATCAGGTTGAACACTACATGATTTTACTCAAATTTAGAGAAGTTACCTTTTTGTGACTCAGTAAGTTAGGTATAGAAGAGAATTGGAAAGAAATTATTTAAATCGGTGAAATGTTAATAATTACTACTAATTGTTTCAAAGAGGTTTTGAAGATGCTCAAATTGCGTACGTGTTTTTGAATTACCTCTTAAGAAACTAGAAAGGGAGGGAATCTCGTCAACATACAAGGGAAAATACATCAAGTGAAGATTTACTTGACGGAAACTGAATATATTGAAAGATAATGGTAAATGATTTTACGTGTATTTCATAATAATATTTGTCATTAATTACTACGAATTCAGTCATATTTCAGTCATATTTTTAATTTGATTACTATAAACAGAATGAAATTGAAATTTCACTAAAATTAAAATTCGTTGAGATATAATTTGGGAACTGCGAACAGGAATGTATTCTGTGAACAAATGGTCTCGAATACAGAATAGCCAGGACAAGGCTCCCAACAAACTCCCCACTTCCGGACCCTGGCCAACGGCACTGGCGCGAACGGGCAAGATCGATTTCGATTCAAAGCGAACACGACCATAGCGATCGTGTCGTGCCTGACCACGAAGCCGATGAACGGGATTATCGGCGAACGTAAGTGCGAACTGCTATTACCCAACGCTGGGGGCAGCACAAACATTTCCTTCCCCTCCGCAACCCCTCGCAGTATTATAGCGCGCCGGCCCACTCTTGAGTGAACATGCCATGCAATTCACAATCCGTTCTCACGCCTTGAATCTCGATGGCGACAAGAGCCCCTTCTTTCACAATAATTAAAATAAATTATAGAGCAGTAACGAGTTTTATTAATTTTATTTGGATTAAAATGTGAGTCAAATACGGTCGGAATTAGTTGGTCATATGGACTGCACCTACAATAAGCTTCAGAACAATTTTTGAATGAAGGATGCTTAGATGCGAAATTTCTGACAAGCCGTACACATGTCGTCGTGGTTTACGCATGAGCCCAGAATCAATTGCGCCAATTTAATTAGTTACTGGAAAATACTACCGATCAGTTTTGAATATTTTCTTCGTAATCTAACGATTTCAATAAATACACCATGCTGTATTCGAAACAAATATTTCCATTTATTGTAACAATTTATAATCGTAACATTTTCATTTATTTATTTTTTTTAATTAATTTGTTAGTATTTTGGTATAAGTGTCAATAAAAGGAATTATTTTAGAAAATGTTGGTTTAAAAAAAGGTATTATGTAATACTAAACTATGACCCCCCACCCCTACATAACGTAGGATAACGCTGCTTCATAACCCCTTAGGTACTTTATGGACTCCGTATATACATACTTACGTACGAGCGTTACGTAACTTGTGGACGATCCCTAACCACTTTTGCGTACGTTATTTGGTTACTTGCTTCTCATGTAGCCTAAAGGAAATAAGAAGGCATGTATGAGCAAATTCAGAAATAGAATTTTATAGTTCCATATTTCTATATTTAATATATCTGTACGCAAATCGAAACAAAAGAATGCATGGTTAATTCACCAAGCATATTCACATGAAGTGGAACATCTAATATAATCGATCCCACGAACTTTCTTGGTGGGCATGGAATATTATGCGAATATTTTCATTATTGATGAACCTTGGTGTAAATGTAGCAAAAACGAACAGAATGTTTATCACAAAATCTTTCAATATAGAAGGTGAGGCTAGAAAGAAAAGTTTTCAAGAATAAAATAAAATGAGCTGGAGGAATGAGGTCACTGAAAAAGGAAATATAGTTTAAAGTTCTAAAACTAATTTATGCATTTTGTAAACATAATTATCATTGAGAAATTGTGAAGTTAAGAGACGACGAGTGATAACCCTTGATTGAAATCGAAAGAGACCAAGGGCCGCGCATAGAACTCGACCCCTTCCTTATTTCGACCGGAAGCCCAAACCTCATCCGGCCGGAAGCCCACCTCCCGCCCGATGAAAGGGATTGCGACGGGATTGAAAAAGGATTGGAGGACCCCCTCTTCCACGACAAATACCTCGCGCCGCGCGAACCACAATATCAACATTTCTAATTCCCAACCCGCGCAGAAAGTGAAAGGAGACTATGCAGCTTCCGGCCAAGTGAAAGGGGTCTATGATTTTGTTTGTAATCCAGAAACTCCGGAAAAATACAGAAATAATTAAACAGTTTAGCTTTTGACTCGAAAATGCAGATATTAGATTGTGATATTTCCCCTCAAACTGCATGTATCGACTGAATTCTCATTCTCAGTAAGTAACTGCTTTCGACGCAGCTGACGTCATGCGACAGTAAGGCAGGAAGAAAGAGGCCCCCCGCCATGAAATAATGAAATACGTCCTCTCTTTTTATTTATTTATTATAAACTCTTAATATAACTGCTTTATGTCTTCATTTATATCTATATAATTTTAATTTTGGCTAGTTCAGATTTTAACATAAGTCATAACAATACTTACATCTCTCAGGGTCAGAACAATATATTCTTCCTGGTGAGCCTGACAATTACCGTTCATACGAGTAAACGATTGGTAATAATTTTTATAATTTGGGAAAAACTGGAGTCTGTCGTTGCTTCCTTATTATGCAAACATTGTACTAAATAACAACAATTGATTAGTAATAAAGTTTCAGCAGCGTAATGACATCCACTGTAAAGTGTTTTAATTAATCAAATTACTGCTGGTACGAGTAAACTATTCTTTAACTTTTGTAAATTATAAACAATTTATGTTTCTGAAGTGTTTCTATGCTTCTGTAATGCAAATTTTTGCCTATAAATCAATTTTTCAAACCAACTTTTGAGTGCTTATTGCGGCTCAACAATTAGGAATATCCTCGTAGTTTATTAGACAAAATATGCTTAGAATTGTCTTAAGAGCTTATTTTCTAAGTTTCCTCCCCAAACACCTGTATGTAGGTGTGTTCACTCCCAGTCTAAAACTGAAGCTTATGTGAGGCTAGTTCTCACAGTTCTCGCATGTAAGTGCTGCGATCTTTGGGTCTCATTTGGGCAAGGTCGTTATAGGTGGTGTAATGTGTACATCCACAGTTTAAGATGTCATCTTAAGATTATCTTACACCGATCGTGCGCACCGTACGGACAAGCGAGAAACTAGCCTCAAACTGGCTTCAGAAAATTTGCCCCAAAGGCGGTTAGTTAACATACCTATATCTTACACCGTGGTTGATCACTTCTTGGTTGAATTGGACGTTTTCAAATAAAAGTTAAGATGTTAGTAGGGTAGAAAGTGCAATATTTCAATTCTACGTAGCTGCTTCCAATAATACGGGAATGCATATGCTGTTATAGCACCCCTAGTTTAGTTGAAGTTGATCTTCTTTCACTCGACTGAGTCTTGTTTACATTGTTTATTAGCATATTTGATGCTATTCTGTCCCTTACCCATTGCACAATACAGACAAAGCAACAAGTTGTTTTGTCTTCCCAAAAATGTCCTATCATACAATATTTATTTATTCAATTTACCATTAAAAAATATTTTAAATAATTAATATATGTTATAATTTCTTCTACTGTTAGCGACGTCACGCGACCCAACTTCACGTTTCTTCTCCTATTTACCCTGAATTATACATTTTCGTAATTCGTTATCATATTTGATTTTATTTCTCAAAATACAGATGTTACGACTCGTTTCATTATTGACGTGTTGGGTGCAGACCAGGTTCTCTTGTAATCCCTGTATATTCCTTATTGACATTCCTCCCATTTTACAGGAAAGCAGATTAATTGAAAGTATTCTTCCTGAATTATTGGATCAGAAAATATCCAAGCTTAAAATTCCATTATTTAAAGAATTTATATGTACTGTTCAGACTTTTCTTTTCATAACTTCAACCTTAATTTATTATCTCTTACAACCATTAATTTACAAGTTAATTGCTTAAGCGATTTTAAATTAAACTAATTAAACATTAGTAATAAATTACTGAGATCATTCTAAATAATTTGGTCTCCGTAATGATTTTATATTTTTAATGATTAAAAGTTAAATGAGAAGGGAGTTGAAAGTGGTTTGATTAAGTAAATTAGGATAAAAACTTACTTTTTTCTAAAAATCATACATTCGTCACATCATGCACTTGAATCTACATAAGAGTCTTAATTTGCCTGTTGGAACAGGAAAACGAATCTGGAGATTCCCATGAGATAGAAATGAACTACCCTCATTGTTTCTTTGAAATTAAACATGATTTGTTGTCTACAAAACAAAGGTTAATGCATCTAAATAGAGTTTGTCTGGCAACATACTTCTCCACTAAAACACTGTCGAAATATTGGCTGTCTACTAGCCAACAAGATTCTAAAATCGTATCATTATACACACAATTAAATACAAATGGTGGAGACAATTATTAACAACCCTAACAAAAATAGAAAATAAGTGAATGTTGTGGTAGAATATTTGAAGCATTGAAATAGTATTTAATAAGGATAAATTAACTATTAATAATTAATCAATTAATCAATGGAGTATTGGATGTTGGTAGTTATTGTTATTTTATTACAAATGATATTCACGCTATTTTACAGAGATTTATTACGTATATTTGTTAGGGGAAATAAAAATTTTCACGGGTACACTCATAGCAATTTTGTTGTAAAGTTGAAACAATTAACTTACATATAGTATTTTGTTGTTTTTCGCGAACAACCAAGGCGACTCATATTAGTTATCAAGCAAATAACTACCATCGTCAACGTCATTATGAGGTAAGGTGAACTAGGCAAGTCACATGTCCCTAGTTGGTGAGAAGATCCGATGGTTGTTTCTCCAGCTGTTCCCGAGTTATCCATTTCTTATTTGGTCTTCGTAAGTCTCTTTGTCTTGAACTCTAAGGTAGATTCTGGCAATCGAATGGTACAAAAACTATTCCTATTCTCCCTTATTAAAAACCACACAATTAATTCGAATTGTTTTTCTTATTCTCTGTTAGAAGTAAAACTTTACTATTTTGAATCCGGCTACTTTCTTTAATTTCTTTAAATTGATCCCTTTGCTGAATTGAATTATAACTTAAGATTTTTAGTAGTTGACAATCCCTTCGGATTCATCAGTATGAATTCCGAGCCAACCGAGCCGATTCGTTTGTTTGGTTCTCTAACAGTGAAAGCTCTTGACATTCTCCGGGGACTCTCCTGCTTTAGAATGCCCTGAACAGCTTTGTGCGGCAATATAATTTCTGGAAAACATTCCACTAAATTTGCTGTCAAAAGCACGCTTACATCGATCGAAATTCATCTCTGGGTGCTTACGTAAGGACTTTTCCCTGCAATATGACAAAGCATTCCTCTTAAAAATAATTATTCCGCGTTTTCATTTCGGAGAGAGCTGTCAGTATATTCTACCCAAAGACGGTTCTATACTTATCAAATCAACTGACATATTGCAGAAAAATAAGCGAATTAAAATTTACGTAAAAACAGTCATGTAAATTAGAAAAGACATTAAAAAAGGAAAGCTTGTGTAGATTTTGCTTCCCCTTTCTGATTTGCTCCGAATTTCGCTGTGAATTCCTCTTTCTGAATTTCGGGTGGGAAAATGAGAGTTGAGTCAGCGGACGCTGTACGTGTCTGCAGGATCGTCGGCAACTAGCTTGTGCGGGAACCGTTTGACCTGCCTGCGATTGGAGTAGAGGTAGGAGTGGGGGTTGCTGTTTCATTAGCAGAACTGAAAAATCAAATCTGAAGTTCGTTTTGTAACGACTTGGCTCACGACATGGACGACATGAACTCTATGACACGAGCTCTAAGCGTTAAGAGATCGTCAAAGTTTGTAATTCCGCTGGTACGTTCCAATCAGCTGCCGCTAAGATTTTCACTCATCAATGACCTTGTAGGTGACTAACCTCCAATTCTTCCGGATACTTTTTAAATAATACAATTTTAAAAATTGAATAATTTGTATTGCTTCAAAAATTTAACATGCACAATGTCCAACTCTCGGCAATCGACCAATTCCGAATTTTTATTTTTTATTTTTTTCATTTCTATTCACTTGAATTATAGGTAACAACATACCCAAACATCTCCTCGATCTGCAGTCCATCTATTTCCTAAAGCAAGCTGCTTCAATACGAATTTCGTGAATACTTTTTCGTTATTATTCACAGCTTGTACGTACATTTGATCTCCACGTCCCACAATCTTTTCCTCAATCTCCCCTCAACAAGTTACCGTGACCACACCAACCATTTCTGTGGCTGATATTTTGCCACCTACACAACGTATTTTATAGAAAGTATTATTACTATATGTAAGAGCAAGATTTATATCCTTTTTCTTTACTAAGGCCCTGCAGTGAAAGTTATTCTGTCAAAAACTTACTGTTTTCCAGTGCACAATTGAAATAATTTTTCTTGGAAAGTACGGGCGATTAAATAAAAAGGATGGGGAAGACATTTTAGAGCTCAAGAAAACGTGTAGAGACTATACTTCTCACCCATGCGTCACATTCTTTACTGTTCTTTGGCGAAAAGTAAATAAAATAAATAAATCCAAATAAAATAATTGTGATAGATGTTTACGTGAGCAGAAATATGAAATAGGGAACAGGTTGGATGTTGGGACCAACGAACTAAATACTTATTGCAATATCAGCTAACTCTGCAAATAAAACCGTTATAAAAGTGAATATTGAAACAGAGTGCGTTTAATCATTGGATTGAAGTATTGGCATTAGGCAGATAGTAAAGTTTATTTTAAATATTGATCGAATGTCCTTATCCATTAATAAAAAACGCAGGTAAGTAAATTAGAAATAGGAAAAAACGAATGTACACAAATTCAGAATAACTCAATACTGCAACCTATATTAAAGGGAAACGTCATAACAATTTTCCACCAAGTGAAAATGAACAAAAATTTCTTTGAGCTCCAATCCTCTGATAATTTGCCTCTCGCCCTGAAATTTAGCTGTGGGATGCCACAGACGCGCTTTGAAAATGTAAAGAATGTAAATGTCTTTATAAACAATTATAATTAAGAGCCATAATGGTGTATTGTTCGTGAATTGATTTCATAATTTAAGAATAAATGTGTTTTTAAAATAATGTTTAAGGTTGACTGCAACTCCAAATTCGACCTTTTTTTTTTTGGAGGAAAAAGTGAGATTTAGAGATTTACAAAAACATCGCCTACAGATGAATTATTTTCAGTATATACGAACTGGAAATTGAACAGTTGGAGTTAATGTATTATAAATGAAGTATTTTTTTACCGGAAATAAATTAAAATTGAAAAATCTTCCGTAATTTTTAACGCCTCCCCTCTAGTGTCATAGCTTCAGTTGGTGTCACTGGGGCGAAGCTAATGGTGTCAGCCCCCCCCGTAAATTAAGTATAAAATATCTATTGCTGGATTGATTGTGTATTATTTTATTAAAAATACAAACATATTTGCACATGATAGAATTTTTTAATACATTATAAATAACTATGTAATTAGGAATAATTGCAATATAATTGCAATATATTGCTTAATTGCAATATAATTGCAATTAAGTTATAATCTATGCTTATGATTTAAGTGTGTACTTATTAAATTAATATAAATAATTTTTAAATACACCATAAAAATTGTATAATTCCAACAATAAACTTTTCGAATTACTAAAAGTAAGAAAACTAACTGTTAATATATAAAATTTTTAAGTAAATGATTTAAATTATATAATTCCAACTATAAAATAATTTAATTGGTGTCACCCCTAGAATGATGTCACCCGGGGCGCGCCGCCCCCCCCCTGCCCCACCTAGCTACGCCACTGTTCGGAAGCCGCCCTTGAGGAGCCCCGTTGGATCTATCTCTTCCATTGCTTGGTTGGACGATTATTTTGTGATGCCGCGCGCGTCAACTTCTATGGTATTTAGATTCGTAATTGCAGAGCATGTTATACCTCGAGAGATAGTGATGTTCCGCCTCCGTTGGAACGTAAGATCCAGGGCCGAGCTACGCGTCGGTTTGGGGGTTTCCCCTCCTCCAGGTAACTCTGCCAGGAGGGACCGCTCCTGCCTGGACAAGACGTTAGCTCCCGTCTGGTATGGCGACGTATGTGAACACATTAGTATAAATGTGACTGAAAGGGGATAGTATAGGTCAGGGATGAAGAAGAAAAGATCACGCTTGGTCCATGGACCGTCGGCTACTTAGGGAACTGCTCTGCCATACGCCTATACCAGGCACGTCAAACCGCGCCCCCACGGGCTACTTGCCCTCCTGGGGAGCCCGGCGCTCTTACGGGCACGAGGAACTTCCCCTGATCCCGGTCGCATTTCTCCTTAAAATCCAGAAAGGGGTGTGCATGCGCAAGCTGAAGCGGCGTGAGGCGGTGAATATTGCCTTCATACGAAAATATGTTTGCCAGTTTTTTTATCAAATAACCGAGAATTGTAGTATGATTACGTTCCTTACTACTTATTATCACTTGATGTTTATTTTCTTACTAAATTCTCCCCTTTTATAAACATCTTTTTTAAGTGACAAAAAAACGGCGAATTCTTTCCTAGTTTTCGTTTTGTGCTGTTTTATTAAATTATTTATTTATTATTTTAAGTAATAATGTGAAATAAATTAACAAGTCTCTATAAGTTAATAATTCTCGCTTACGGGCGGATAGCACAGCACAGTTTAACAGATAAGAACATGTGTCAGTTAAGCCTTATACCTTGAACGTAGAAAGTTCATGCTTTTACATCACTTAAGTAAATAGGATTACAAAATCAAGTACTTTTGAATCTTTTTTTAAATTTTAGTCTCAATTGAGGATTTGAAATCGGACAGATTTATTTCATTTCAATGAATCATTTCTTTGCCTTATAGAGAGAATGGGAATTAATATGGCTAAATACGGGGCAATAACTATCAACTGACTTCTCGAAAAGACTGCCATAGCCCAGGTATTCAGAGACGTACCGCAACTCCGCATTAATTTGTACAACCCTTGCTTTTAAATCTCACGCTAATTTCTCTGGACGCAGTGCCTACGAGTTCTAGGAAGCTAGTTACCCTCAAAGCGACCCTTGACATGCCTGGCCTGTAGTATTGACGGGGATGAGAGAACTCGCGAAGCACTACCGATGAGAGCAGCCAGCCGCTGGAATTCTCCTTGAGGCAACGCGCGGCTGCATTTGACCTACATTTATTATTCATTTGTCCCTTGTTCCCATTTTACGAATCATTTGCAATGGTGTATTCTGCTTTCATGCCCTGGGCTACTGCTGACTTCAGAAATAATCTTTGACTATATAACTGTATATAATCTCGATTATGTAGTTTTTCTAGTTTATACTATTTTTATTATACAATCTTATTTATTTATAAATAATTATTTATTATAATTAAAAATAACACACATAGCATATATATATATATATATATATTGTAGCGATCCTGAGCTTGCTCAGTCGCTAACAAATATTCGATTAGTAAAACATCATCTCCGAGATTCACCGAGAGATCGCGTAACGGCGGCGGCGACACCGCCGTCTTATCAGCGGTCGCTGGAGGGGGCGAGAGGGGAACAGCTGTCGCCCCTACGGCATCGAAGGAGAAGAAAGTAGTTGTAACGGAATCGCCGAGCAGAGTAGTTGTAATAGACTCGCCGAGCAGGGCAGAAGAAGAAAGTTCTTAGCAGCGAACGGTCATGGTGTGAGGAGTGTTCGACGTGAGAGTTCAAGTATCGTTTGAAAAAGGCCGAAGTTCTATCGGGCCGCCACGCCACGTATATTGAGAAATAAAACGTTCTCACTGCAAGTTATTGTGTGCGCGAGTAACGGAAAAAGTGTTCACGCGAAGCACCAAGAAATAACTCGCAAATATTCACGTTGCGCGTGTAACGGAATCTGGACAGAACTTTATTACCAGTGACGCCAATATTCTTCGGGAGCGAAAGAGCGGCAAGTTCCTGCGGAAAACACAAAGAAAGCCAGAGAAGCCATTTTGTGCATTTCGTGAAGAGACGACTCACCGCCCGCTCAGAACGAAGAATCCGACCCGCCACTACGTAAAGGCCACATCCAACGGTCTGGACTTCGCCGAGAAATTTCCGGAAGCATCATCGATTGGACTGCAAAGCTGCCGATACAACTCGAAGACGGACCGCATGCGTGGAGCAAGAGAAGCAGAGCTACGAGGCCAGGCATCACGACGCACCGCGTCGCTCGCCCATTCTTTGCTCCGCAACAGCGGGCCGCACCGAAGGAGAGCTGCTGGCCGCCCGAGGTCAAGCGCTACCGTTGCACCGCGCCGCGCTGCCTAGACGCTGCACCGCGTCCCCAGGTGGGGCGAGGTTAGCCAAAGCATCGAGGATTCCGGCGTGCGTCCCGTTATTCAGGCGTCAGGGGAGTATTACCAGCAAAGGTCATTCGCCCGCGCAAAGACGACGAAGCGTGAGTACCCATGGAATAGGTTTCAGTTAAAACTTGTTAACGTCGAAAGAAAGGCATGTATTTCAATTATCAAAATGAACTAAGTCATATTTGAACGAACTATTGAAATTGATCAGATTTGAATGTTGTAGAATAAATGTAAAAGGAAGTAAATTTATGTAAGGTTCTACAAGGATTTCAATAGAACATTCTGTATTTTCAGAACACGATATTTAATCAGTTTCAGAGATTACAAGCTATTTGTTTTAACTTTCATGTGTATAAACAGAAGGGTTTGTGGAATATTCTGTTTAATTAACTACTATATAATTTGTGCAATTTAAGTGAAGACCAGATATTCTTTTTGGTGGAATTCCAAAGAATTTCGTGCACGAAATTACAGGAGAGCGTTAACTTGGTGTATGCTGAGGAATAAATTAATTGCAATTGTCACCTATAGGAAACAGTAAGATATTCTGGCCTTTGACAGGCAAATATCCCTCCCTATAACGGTGCATTCTCAGCACTCCTCGTCTTATCTGAAACCACTTTTTGTGCACTTAATTGGATTTCCATGGCACTTGATCTCAGAATATACTTCAGTGGTCCTCAATTTTTTTTCAATTAAAAGAAAGGTTAGTTTTAATAATCTTGCAGTTAATTTTTCCTCCAAGGTTATATTTTTATGCTGTTTAATGGTATATTTTTCTTGGTGTTTATTTGTTTATGTGTACATATTAAGGTAATTTTGAATGTGTGATTTGTTTTTCCTCTAAAGACACAATTATATATATATGTTGGTGGTTGCAACTTTGTGTTTGTTTCTCAAAATTTCCACAAAAGCCAATTACCCACGAAATTCCCCACAGCCGACCTACACCTACGGTCACAATATATATGACATTCCTTCAAAGTATCTTCCCAAATTGACAATAGTTAACTTTGATACTATCACGTACTTAATATGTTGCAATTTTAACACTTAAAACACTCTTAATATAATCTATTACGAACGTGCAATCACCACAGTGTATGTCTCACACAAAAGCGCGCATCTATTTAACTCTGTCCGAGGCCCACTGCCTCCGAATGGCTCCGAACGTGTCAAGAAACCGCTCGGAAAATCGGCATCCTGAGCCCTTGGCTGGCCCATATCTTACTAGTAGGAGGGGGGGAGAGAATCTTGCAGAAACGCAGGCTATGCGGATGCGGCTGGGAGGCAGCGGTTTCTTCAGCGTTGCCGCTTCTTAAGAAGCCTGCCGATCGAGCGATTTAATACAGATTTCAACAGAAAATTATACAGAATCTTCAACATTGTATGTCACTGAAAAAGAATGTGGCCTGTAATGATTTTGAATATGATATATCTTGACATTTTACTTTCCCGTATACGTACGTATACACGGAGTGATATACATAGTATAGGGAAAGTTATGTAATGCTGCGCGAAAAAATGACCAATTTTCGGCGGAAAAAAATTAATTGCCGGGCCGTGAAAACGAATAAGTGGATAAAACCAGTTGCAAAATTAAGAAAAAAATCCTCTAACTCGTGGTGTGGTCAAAATCCATGATTTGTTGCTTCTTTATACTTAAAAATCGATTGACGGCATTCCGTCCGTCTGTCCGTCTGTGGTCAACGCTAGCGCCTAAACCGTTCGGTCGATTTTCTTCAAAATTGATATTCCCCAGTCGATCTGATTCTAGTCGAAGCTTTGTGATTTCGAAAAAGATTCTTAAAATTTGGGGGTACTTTATATGAAGCCCCCCGGGGATTTTCAACATTTTCTCAAAAAAGGCTCCAAATTTTTTCTTTAAATTTCTTGTATGAATAGAGGAAAATACACTTTTTAACTTGGCATAGGTTCGATTTTCACGTACAGCTCTGAATTTTCGAAAATTGTGAAAGTTTGAATTTTTTTCGGCGTCTTTCTCCAACTACAAAATTGAAGACAGAGATTTTTCTTCAAATAAAATTTGTTCTGCATATTGAGTTCTTTAATAAAGGTCATGTAAATGTTTTTCACAATTTTGGTAGTTTTTCGTGCAATATTGCGTGCAATATGTGCAATTTTAAAAATTACAAAAACAAAATTTTCTCAAAAACGGCTCCAAATTTTTTCTTTAAACTTTTGGTAGGGACAGTGGTAAATGTACTCTATCAATGACATAAAAGCCATTTTGGTCTATCGGTTGGTTTTTTCAAAAATTACAAAATGTAAATTTGTTTACTTGTCTCTCACGTCGTTAATATTTACATTATCGGCGATTTTTTTACATTATTATATTACGAGTATATATGCTTTAAATAATGTTAAGTAAAGTTTCTCGAAACACTACCGTTTTCTGTGAAAAGTAGCTCAAATTTCGGCATTTTCAGAAATGCTCAAACGTCATTTTCTCGTATATGGCTGCAATTTTTTTCTTGAAACTTTTGTAACGGATAGTGCTAATTACACTCATTAGTATAGCGTGAAGTTTATTTTGAGTTTTTTTTGTTTTTTTCAAAATTATATAAATGTAAATTTTTTGAAAGATCTCTCACATCTTTAATATGCACATTATCCGCAATTTGTAAAGATGATTATATTTGTGAGTGTAAGTGCTTCAAATAACTTCAAATAAAGTATTTTGAAAACTCAAAACGTTTCTGTGAAAATGAGCTTCAAATTTCGCATTTTTAGTAGTGCTAAAACGCCATTTTCTCTTAAACGGCACATAATTTTTAAAAGAAAATTGCCATTTACGGCTAGGTCTTTGTGTTCTTTAATATTCTAAAATTAATGTTTCTGTTCTACCAATAGGAAACCGAAAAATTAAGAAAATGACAAAAAATGTACTTTTGGCGATGATAGATGGTAGCTGGCAAGAAAGAGTATGAGAGTATGTGGCAATTCCGAATAGCTAGCGAAGACCCAGGAAAATAGAAAACTAATACGGGAAAGTCTGTGCCATTCTGTTTCTGTTTTTTGACAAATAAATAAATAAAATAAATACGGTCATGCTTAATTTTTTCAAAATACGAGTAGATTTTCTTTAATTTTGTGACAAACGTAATAGGCCGCTGTAAATTTACTGCGCTTCGGACAGCTGGATGCGTCGTAAATTAGAATGTGCAATTTTGTATATTATTTCTTTCTTCGTTTCTTACATTCGAACTTTGTTATAGACTTACACATTAATATTTTAGAAATTGTTTATTTTGAAGTATTTGAAATAAGTAAAAAGAATTAATAGCTCTCAGAATAGCGACAATGCAGGGTCTGCAACAATGGAATTCACTTTGCGCTCGCGAATATCTGTGAATTAGTGTCATTGTTGTGACCTAATGAAAAGGAGTTATAATTGTCTAATTTATGTTGATATTTGCAGGCAAATATTTAGTTTTGCACCAAATGCTGTACCATTTGTAGTGAGTAGAGAATTTGTTGCATGGTTTTAAAATACTCTTCCCTAATCATGGACCAATGGAAGGCATTTCTATATTTCCAGAGTATCATGCTTCTTTTTCCAACACAGGGTTACAAAACTTTTGCATTCTATTTTTGTGAAGTTGTAGAATTCTTTTAGTTCTGACAACACTGCAATGCAAATAGTGAGTTCCAAGCGAAGATGTTAGTAGCGCATAAAGTGCAATATTACAGTACTACTTAGCTGTTTCCTCTAATACGGGAAAGTAAGTGCTGTTGTAGCACCACTAGTTTTGTTATTTAAGGTCACATTAACTACTCGGTCATTAGCGATCACTATTGGAAGTAACGTGATGACATGATGATGACACGATATGGTGATGATAGGGGGTGAAAGAGGAACATATACAACCATACCCGAGGCGGAACTCGAACCCGCAACCCCACGGTCCAAGACCACTACGTCACTACTGCCTTAGCGACCTCGGCCACGGGGTTGGCTGACCTAGTTTTGTTCTCGTAATGTTCTCGGGCTATCGTCGGTAGCCCCGGTAGCCTACAGAATGCGCCACTGATTTCATTTGTCCCTTGTCTCTCATGTATGTGTTGGTGCGGAGGGCCTCGCGTTCTGCCAATCGCAAATCCGAGGAGTCCGCAAGAGTGTTGATGTCTAGTGTGTCGAATCGTCCCATCCGGATGTAAAGTGTAACCGGCTGTCCACTGGTTGAAAGTCCAGGGGGGGAGGGGGAGGGGGGATACGCGTAGAAACTCCGCCGCCGCCGGGAGTCGAAGCGTGTGACCTCGCGCTGCGTTGCCCTGAGCTATCTCATCCGGTGTGGAGACTCCAGTGGTGCGGAGCCGCGAGCGTCCGGGTCTCGTATCTGCTGGCGGCGCGGGCGGGCGGGGGCGGGGGCACGGCGTTACGCAACGCGGCCGCTGCTGTGGACCGCAGCGCGACCTCCGCCGTGCCGTCAGGGCATCAATCTTGTCGGCGCGCGCGGTCGCTGACATGCCTTGGAGCGGAATGCAAGGCGAATGCCGGCCGATAATCGACGCGGAGCTTAGCAGGCCGGTTTCAAATAACGATTTATTGATATTGCAGTGTAAAGGCCGAAACCGATATGCGGAATTTATTGCTTAAAAATGTTGGGATTTCGTTCTTGGAGAATACCTCACAATGAGAGCTAATGGCGATCAATAGCACATTCTTTCGTGTATTATTTGTAACAGTGTCGTAATGCTCTTATAATACAGAAGCTGAATCCGTGAGAAACTTTCACACATACGAACACGATTGCTTAAGCTTCCCGGGCGAACGAGTAGGTACTTTACTTGGTACATGAGCGTCATCGTGGTTGGGGGGAGGCGTTCTTCTCACTTTTTTGGGAAGGGGGGATATATTGGAGGGGACACCCTGATATCTCGTACCTTATTTACTAAATAGACCCTCCTCCACCCCCACCCCAACAATTCGGTATTGGTAATGCCCGTGGTTAGGGATCGCTCATTGTGAAGTTATTCCAACCCGCACAGATATTCGTGGGACTGAGTTTTTAACTCGAGCGCTTGATAATTAAAGAGGTCGATGCTCTTATCCATTACGCCGTCTGACGAGTAAATTTTTGGCTAGATATTTTTAGCAAACTGTGAAATTATGCTAGGAACTTCATGTAACGTACCTCCAAAATATTTTAAGTTTCAAATCCTATGGATAGACACTTCTGTTGTATATAGATACATTTATATTTTTGGGAAACAACGTTTTTCGTATGAGGGGCCCCCCAAACGCGCATTTCCATCGAAATCTAAGATCGATATTTTGCAGCATTGCATAACTTTTGTACATTTACTTTCTTTACTTTTCATTTTACTTTCTGTTCATTTACGAGAAAGAACAAAAAGTTCAGTGAGCGATTAGAGCCCAGTTGTTTTTTTTTAACACAACGTAGTAAAATACTTTTCTAATTCCGGAAACTTAGATTAGACTGTGCATCAAGAGGTACTCTAAGGAGCCATCCATAAATTGCGTAACGCTAAAGGGGGAAGGGAGGGGGTCTGAGGCAGCATAACGCTGCGTTGCACAGAGATGGGAAGTGCGTTACAAGGGGGAGGGGGTATTGAAAATACTCGAAATTTGCGATACGTAATCTATGGACGGCCTCTAACACACAGAAATTAATTAATGTTCAGTTTTTGAATTACAACTGATATTTTGTTCTTAGAATTTATTTCATTTATCCTTTTTAACCGGTAATTTTTTCGACGTATTATAATACATCGAAATAAATTTCGATATTGAAAGGAAACGACAAGTATGTTGAATAAACCGTTGGTAAATGCCAACATGACATTACGCTTCAGTGTTCTCGTTCACTTCCAAGGGTCACAAAGAACGGTCAAGGTTAGGTCGGAACTGCAAATATTTCTATTGAAACTAGTGGAGTAGTTATAAACGCTGTCTCATAAACGCGAAAACTCAATTCACAAAATTACTACGTCAAAATGACGTAACGCAAACATCGTGTATAGTGTACTTACAATAAACTCCTTTTAGCATGTTATTTCAAGTATGATTTACCCCATTCTAACTGCTAACCAAAGCAGTACTTTGCTATTTATACCAACACTTTCAAGTGGCAGCAACCGAGGTGGAAACGTCCAGCTGACGTCAATAATTTCCGACTCCCAATTGCCATTTATTAGTCATTCAGCGCCCGAGGTCTTTTCTTTCAATAAGGACACTCCACTACAGGCAACTCTCTCGTCTTTTCTGGTGAAGGGACATACCATTCGCAGATACTCTCCTTTCAGCTTACCGTTATGTTAGCTTATGTTACCAGCTTAGGTTTCCTCTCGTTCGTTTCTGGTTTCAATTTTCCTGCTAAGTGTGACAAAAAATATTTCCGGCAAAGGAGAGAGCCCAGTGCACGTAACTCAGCAGAAATGTTCATGTAAAGATCTTCATCTTTTTCACGAATATTAATAAATTTGAAATATAATATTATCAAATCTCGAATTTCAGAACAATACTTTCAATATTTTTAAAAACTCTAATCGTGTTAAATATATACTACTAGGGATTCGCAATTTAATATTGTAACGAGTCAGAATGTCACGAAACATATATTTATACAACAGGTATTCTTGTGTGGGCACGGCCTCCTGGGGTTGATGTATGTAACACCAAGTCAACACATATATTGCTTAAGAAGAGGAGAATGAACGTCTTGTTGAACGGAGGGTGATGTTGGACAATTGAAAAGTTTTATGGAATGAGAGACGTTCAGTTATAAGTAAGGGCTGAGTTATTTGATTGCCGAATGTATGTCTTGGACGAAAGATGTTTGATGACTTGTGCACCTGAGAAGGAAGACATATATTGAAAATACGAACAGACTGTAAAGTTTTTCCTTTAGTTGTTTGCGTAAAGTTCATTTTATTTTTGTTGTTGTTATTATTGTTTAATCTCCAGTTGTTGTAATAAATATTATCCTTTTATTTTGAAATTTTGGAATTGTTTTTGGTCAATATATTTAAACGGTAAGTTGCCATTTTTCGGATCAGCCGTCGAATCATCGACCCTTTTAAATGAAATGTGATGATTCTATTTTTTAATGAAATGAATTTAATAAAGGGCAAAGAGAAATTAGAACCTTCACAATATGAGTATTATAAATTTCAAATACTCCTTTATGAAATGAATCGAAAATTTAAGTCATTAAAATGTGTTTAAAAATTTGTTAAATGTTAATAAACGGTCCATTAAACTGGTGGTGGCGCAACAACACATACTTTCTCGTACTATTTCTAACGTACAATTATTGAAAATTGAATAATAGTATTCAATTTTCAAAAATTCGGAAAATTCCATAAAAAAGAAAGCTAGGCCATTTTTAAGCGACCTTTGCTCTGACCGAGGAAAAAATAAAATAAAAATTGGAGTCTTTTTCGATATTTCTTTTATAAATTACATGAACTTCAAGCAGAAATTACGCAAAAACTACTTATTTTTTCAAAAATTGTGCTTGTTTATCAGGTCCGGCTCAGGGTATCAGCTGATGTCCCTGCGGTGCCTCTGACCGGAAGGGTCTAGGGTTCGAATTTCGACGGTGGAAGGATTTCCGACTCTAACCACATGTTAGGTTGAATTCAGCAGCTGTTTGGAGGAGAATTCTAGCGGCCGGCTACTCTGATTGCTAGTTTCCGAGGTTTCTCCAATCAACACCAAGCGAATGCCGGAGCGGCACCTTAATAACGGGCCATGGACCGTGTGCGATCTTTCCTTCTCCTTCGCTGATCTATCGTGACCCCTTACACTTTCATTCCCTACACTATCACTCATGTCGGGAGACCTGTCGGAAGCTTAGAGCTTGTCCCGGCTGGGGTGGTATCCAGCTGATGGCAGACACCTGATTGGGGAAACCCGCTTGCCGACATGTAGGTCGGCGCCGGAACTCACCAGAGGGGGACTGCCACCTGGCGATAAAATGAACATGCACTACACTTAGGGGCCACCGCTTAGTGGTTGTCACTCCCGGAAACACGAAAAATAATCAAGCAATCAATCATTTTAGCCTCTTAATGAAGATGCCATTCATTAAAAATGATCAAACTTTTGAACTTTCCTCACAGAGATGCTGCAGTGGTGTTGGTTGTTGGGCTGAGCTAACTCTGTGGCAACCTTGATTGAGAGATCCCTCATCGCAAGTGGCGTGTGGAAAGTGGGCGGAAGGGAGGCGAGCCACCAGCGATCGATTGCAAGCGGCCTACGCCGCCTCCGACCCGCCCCGTCCCCGGCCTCGACCGTCTGCCCCCGGAGGCTGAAGTGGCGGGAACGGAGCGGACGGCGCGGCGCGGCGCGGCGCGCACACCAACTTCCCCGCGACGAACCCGGAACAAAGAACAGGTTCACTTTCAGGAGCGAACAAAGAAATGACAGATTCTGTTAGGTCGCTTCTCACCATCTTGGACGTACACCGACCCCGTGACCGAGATCGCTAAAGCAGTAGTGTCGTCCACCGCAGAGTCGCGTGTTCGAGTCCCGCCTCGGGCATGGATGTATTTGTGTATGTCTACGTGCGTGTGTGCGGTTCTTTCATCCCTCACTATCATCATCATTCAACTTCCATATCCTTAGAGCTAACAACCCTGGGGAGTAAAAATCGGATACGGCGTAATGCTGATCTCCCCTGATGAATTGCATCACAATATGCCTACGTGGTCCGAAGTGGCCTATTCGGAAAAAAATCTTGGTCATATACCGACCACTGTGATTTTTTGAAAGGGGGAACTGTAGGAGAAGACGTAAGGGCAACACAAACACAATTCCATGCCCGAGGCGGGACTCGTACCCGCAACACTTCGAGTTGAGGCAGCTACGACTCTTCAGCCTCAACGACCTCGACCATCCAGGTCGATGACTGCTTTGTTGCTGACGTTGCAGCGACTCTGATCGAGAGGTTCCAGGGTTCGACTCCCGACTTACAGGATTTTCCACCCAAACATAACCGGGTCGTATTCCGGAGAATTCTAGCGACTGACTGCTCTGATCGGCAGTTTTCGGTGGTTTCTCCGATCAACACCAGGCGAATGCCGGAGCAGTACCCTAACAAGCGGGCCACGGACCGTGCGCGATCTTTCCTTCCTCTTCCTTGTCTTATCCTCACTCTTTACATACACGCACATACACTTACATGCACTACACTACCATACATAAATCAGTCGGAACTTAGAGCTTGCCCCGGCTGGGGCGATGCCTCGCTGGAGGAGATACCTGCAGAGGGAACGTCCCTGCGAGCCGATCGGTGGCGGATCTCACGTTCCAGTGGGGGAGAAACACCGCCACCTTTCGCATTCACTACATTAACGGGACTAATGGCTGTAGTAGTTGACATCCTCTGAAATATCAATCAATTAATCAATCAATCCTGTGGTGAAAGTGGCTGAGCTGCTCGGCCTGCAGATTCGGATGATTCTCTGCCCAGGGTAACGGATTTTCATGACACCCAAAATATCTGGGGTCTGTCTCAATGGGACTGACGCGACTGGTTTTCCCTTATTTGTCGTAGATGCTTCGCGGGCGCTCATAATTCAAATACAGACGAATTTACACGAGTTACAATGCGCCGTTGGGCATGAAGACTGGGCTACAAATGTATTTCGTCAGCATCCAGCAAAACGCAAGGGTATTTGTACATGACAAAGCCTGGGGCTGCAAAACAGACGTAAATAAACATAAGCTGGCCGAAAACTACTGACCCAAGGGAACTCTTGTTCAAATTGCATCTCCGGCGAGAATCGCTTCAGTTGAAAGGCTGAGAGACAGAACAGACGGAGAGAGAGAGAGAGAGAGAGACAGACAGACAGAGATTGAGGATAGAAAAACAGACACAGAGGCGGAGAGAGAGAGAGAGTCAAGAAGCCAGAGAGAGGGGCAAAGAAGTAGAAGCAAAGAGAGAAAGAGGCAGAAAGAGAGAAAGGCAGAGAGACAGAGAGAAAAACATGTTATTCAGTGCATTTAGTACTATCCATAAAAATGGTCAAAGAAAAAATTTTGAGCCGTTGTCGAGAAAAATCTTGTTTTTAAAATTGCCTTTATTTCAGCAAAAGTACATGAAAGTACTAATATTTTGAAAGAATTGTACAAGATATCATTTAAAGATATAATTTTGAAGAACAGATTTCGTTCAGATCAAAAATCTCCACCTTCTATATTATAGGTGTAGGAAGACGCCGAAGGACTTTTAAACTTTCGATAATTCAGAGAATTCAATAAAAATCAGACCTGTGGAGTTTTTATAACCATACTTTGCTCTATACTAGAAAAAATGTAATCTAAATATTCCCAGCCATTTTGAGAAAACAAAATTGAAAATGCCATGACGACATTCCTGAAGAACATGGATTTTTTTTATTCATCAGCCATGTAGATTGTGGAATATCAAGTTTGGTGAAAAACTTATAAGTGGTTTAGCCGCTAGCATTGCTCACAGACGGATGGACGGGGAGACAGTTTTGCCGTATACAATTTTTTAAGTATCAAGGAGTCCCGAAATGTGGATTCTGCCAAGATGACGTTTTATAGGAAAGAATTTACTGCATCAGGAGTAAAGAATTATTCACTTTTTTCGACATCGGTGACTTACAAAAAGAATTTTCTGCCATTTCGCCGATTCTCGCACGTGCATTCGTAACTTACTCTATACTGCGTATGTAGTGGCAAGAAAGTAAAAACTCTGAATACTATACGTTATGTCCATCAACAAGCAGTCAGGTTAAAATGTTCCGTACTGCTGCGAGCCTAAGATCGAGAGAGCGCTCCCATTCCAATGCTCACGCAGGTGCCTTGATTCCATTGCGGCGCATGGGCTTTCACTTCGACCCCTTTCACCCTCTCACTTCGACGCCACCTCTCGCAAACCTGTGCCCCGCACTGCTACAATGTCACCACTATATCTGTTTGCTGACACTTAAAACCCCCGCCAAGAAGAGAGATAGATTAATTATAATTATCAAAGTTGCATCTAACAATGGTGGTTTGTGGTACAATGTGCAGGAGATTTCAGTGATCCATAAATACCAAGTTTTCAGAAAGAACATTCCAACCAAGTCAGATTTAAATAGTAGATCAATTTTTTAAAATATAAATGTTATTAAAATAAATTAGAAACAAGTTGATGAACGGTGAGTTGTATGAGTACGTAATTTGCATGCTTGCTCGCTCAATTGATTCTCCACGAGATATCTCCCCCAGCGAAGCACTGCGCCATTCAGAAGAAGCTCTAAGCTCCAGATTAACTTCCAGATATACGGGTGAGGCACGTATATCAGTACCTCCTGTAACCTTTGAACGGTTAAAGTTATTGCAATGCAGTTTTCACGGAAGTGCGTGAGGAAATCGGGCTAATTGATATGTCGATTCATTTCTACTTTATCACATGTATTTACGAGATTTTCCAGGTAACTTTGTTTTTGCGAATGGAACTATACAAATATTCACAAAACTGTTGCAGTTTTTTCCTGATCTCTGCTTTTCATCCTTCCGCATTATCAGATATTTTATCTTTCTTTGATTGAAGGAATGGAAGGATTGAAATAAACTCCAACATTTTGTGAATATTTGGAATATATTTCGTATCTCCAAATTCTAAGATCCCTTCCCCGAGCGCGCGTTTGCTGGTGGAGCGCTGCGTTACCTTGTTTGGCGGTCTGTTATATTCAAAATATCCGTTAAACACTAGACGCAAAAAAAATCAAAATTACTCCCAAAAAATGCTTATCTAACATATGACAATACGTACATCATTGGTTTCGTATTTTTACGCTCGTTATGATAGACTGAAAAAACATGAATATTTCCATTTGAAAAAACAAAGTTACTTGAAATATCTCGTAAAGTACAAGTGATAGAATAAAAATGAATACTCGTATCAATTAGCCCCATTCCCTCATGCACTTCCGTGAAAACTGCATTGCAATAACTTCAACTCAGGCAAGATCAACCAAGATCAAGCAGCTGGCAAGATGGCACGAAACGAGCGTATCGGTATTTCACCGTCCATTGTAAAAGATAATAATAGGGACAAGAAAAGAATAAGGAATGTCAAGAAGTGAAAGTGTAATATAAGATAAATGTATAGAGATTTCGGTGAAGAGTATATAAGCTCTAGGAATGTAAGAAAACCAGTATTGGAGCGTCCAAACGAGGTGGATAAAAGAACGTTGTATCCGCCACAGCTTAAGCTTGCTAATAATTCGTTTTTGCTGAAGATAATAGCGTCAGTGTACTTAAACTGGTGTATAAATTTCAGACTGTACCCTGTAAGTGCATGGTAGGATTCAATGCTGAAAAATATTGTGACCTGAAAGGGCAGCTCTTTGAGAAGTTCCAAGCACTTTATGATGAACATTGAGCATATCTAGTACATCAGTGTGTGACGATCTCAGAGGTCGAATGAACTTCGGAATGTGTGTCTCTTAGGCATTGTACCATTACATACTATTATTATTATAATTATATTATTATTATTATTATTATCTAAGATCCTATTAAGGGCAAGGGCCTCCTGCCATTTTGAAGGGAATACAGAATGAAGTGCTAGGATGATGATGAGAGGAAGAGGTGATAGGACGCAACGTAAACAAGGAATGCTCATCTGCAGATTTGAATGTCACAATCATGTACTCAGAAAGGGGAATCAATAAGTTCTCAAGCATTTTTAAGGTTTCCTGCCGATTTATAATTTCCAGAAGTACTATATAACGTATGTATTCTGGATATAGAAGAACATTTTTTGTAGAGCATTTTACTTTCTAAAACACATTTCTTAAAACACTTACAAGTGGCAGAAGAGCATATGGCACCAATAGCAGTAAAAGTTTAAGAGGTAATCTATTTTATCCTCTCGTGAAAAATTTGGAATATGTCGCTTACAACGTTGTTCCAGCCGATGCTTCAATTGTAGACGGGGTGCAAGAGGAAAGTGAAGGAAAAAGTGATCCTTCCTTTCGGACTAAAGAAAAGAGAAAGCACCGTCCTACGGAGAAGTGGGAACAAGGGCCATGGGGGTGGAGTGAATTAACCCTCTGGTGGGAACATGATTTTTCCCCTTGAGTGGGAATATCTACCTCAAAGGCAGACATTACCAAAACGTATCAAAAAACTCATCTTTTAACCATGGAATTCAGAAAATTTATTGTTTCCTACATGCTCTTATTAGAAAATACTAATTCAAAAATGTTATTGTAAATTTTAGTTTCTTTGACAAAAAATGGTTTTCTTATCTTTTGGCATAATCATTGTCAGAATACCTTTAGGAAACCAAAGTCAACATCTTTTGAGTACCTAATTAGCATGAAAATTCGTAAAACTTCTGACACAAATTATTTCAATAGAATGTAGTACAACACAATTGAATAAATAAATCTGTTTGAAAGATGTAAATGTTCTGCAATCTACAGAAACATGTGCTTGAAAAGCTGATATCAAAATCTACAACGTGGGAACATCTGCCTGTGAGGCGTCGCTATTTTCAAAAAAAAAAATAGTTTATATGAAAAGGTCCTACGCTACAGTTGCAATGACCCTCTCTCCTTGAATATTACTGGCGTACTGAAGCGCATGAGGAGAATGAAGAAGCTTGGCGTACCTATACCGCTCCCAGTGATAACAACAGAAACTGTCCGCCTGTCAGGCAATGTTCCCACCAGAGGGTTAAACCAGAAAGAAAAGTATTCAATCCTTCGTGAAGGGCTGTAAAGTCGCTCCCACTTACTCACAAAAACATTAGTGAAAATCGATTTTCACTAATGTTTTTGTTTTTTTTTCACCTAAAACTAAATGACAGTCGGAAAATCACGTTTCGAGTAGGTGAAATACGCGTGGTTTGAAGATGATGAAGTCGCCAGAGAGTTAGTCACATCGAACCTACTTCACGGTATTGACGGAAACTGAGAAAATGGGTAAGGGTAATGAAATTTGGAAAAGTTATTTCATTTCAGTGGCCAAGTGAGTAAGAGAAAGAGCTCGAGTACCCATCTTGATTAAAAAGAAACTTTTTAAGTATCGGATACTATAAGAATTAATGAATAAACGAGTTTGTAAAGTACTCTTGTCTTGGAGAGGATACATGGTGCTTATCGTGGGAAATTTGCTTCAACAGATAATGTTCCTGAAGAAAAAGAAGAAGAAGAAGGAGAAGAAGAAGAAGAAGAAGAATCTTTTATAACCAGGGTTTAGGGCTTTAAAGTTTAAAATTTCATTTTAGATTTTCAGAATAGGTGAAATAGATTTTTTGGGGTTTCAGTAAATAAGTATAAACGGACAGACAATTACCCGAGGACCTTAGCAGTAGGGTGCGAATTCATATGCACTAAGAATTCTGAAAATATGCGTGAAAATATGCTTTAACAAATAGGAAAACATACACTTGAAACGAAAAATGTGCACAGAAAAAAATGCATGTTTTATTCCTCATAAAATAGTTTGATTTACATGTTGAATGATACTCACTGACTTTAATTTATTTTGCATTTATTTTGAGATGATAATACATTTTTCCAAATTTTATGATGGTTCTGGTATTTTTTTGTTATCTGGAAGAATATTCTTACAGAAGAAGATCTTTCAACTTTGTATGAGTTCAGGGAACAATAAAATACCACATTTTTTTCACCGTTCTCAAATCGGGATTCTGTCTTCATTTTTTTCCCGCCAATGAGAACTTTTCTCTCTCCAACCCCCGCTTCTTCCATTGCCGGCGCTCCTGCTGTCGTGGATATCGTATGAGGTTGGGGTACCGACGACGAAGCAGTTTAACGCAATCACGGAGGAGCAAGAGATGGGGCAGGCCGAGGCGCGGGGATGCTTACACCCACGGACGGATATCGACTTCGGATGAACTGTACCTCTCTCTTCATCCAGAGATGATGAAAATTCTAGAGCCAACTAAACGTTTGGATTTTACGAAAGCAAAAAAAAAAATTAGTTAAAAATGTAAAATATGCAAATATATGTCCTTAAAATGAAAATGTGATCAATCATCATAAATATGCACCTTAGGAATTTGTATATCGATCCCAAACAACAAGAAATGAATTTGTGTTCTTTATGCATATCATTATGTTTGAAGGAGGGAAAATGCAAATAAACAAAATACCCAGCGTTCTTATCAATTTCGGTTTGCGGTGTCGCGGGTTCGAATTTTGCCTCAGACTTGTATGTTTGCTTGTGTATTGTGACATGGTGTAGCTCTCGTAACTATCATGTATAACCTTCAACCCTTTTTTTGGATTCCTGTATGGCCCAGGGTGGCGCAGGGATTTGGGCTTTTACTACCACGTACGCTTTGCATCCGGCTTTGGGCTCAATTTCCGCTTAAGGCATGGATATGAGTTCGGGTATGGTATTTCTAACTTACCGTTTATCACCCTTAAACGTCAAATCGTATCCTTAATTCCTTACCTTTCCCTGCTAAGTTGTTTGAGCGGGGATAAGATCAGATGCGCGACATGTTTACGAACAACTTAAACGCCGTCTAGGTGTAGGCTGGCCTTGTAATACTCTCTGAGCCTGGCTCCCTCTCTATAATACAGGATTAAGGGCGAAGAGCTTAAGAGATACATTGGTCCATCTGTTCAGTGGCATACAGCAGTTCATAAGCATCAACGGTGCCTGGATAGGGAATCTGGTAAGTGCCAGAGTGTCTGAACCTGCAGTAATAGCGCTCAGCAGGCAGGGCATCGGTAGGAAACGAAAGTCGCACACCCTACCTCAGGAATACGTACACGTATAAAAGTATCTGGGTCACAAGAAAGACTACGCTATGGGATGAAAACTGCGATTTCTCTTGGTACGAGCACATGCAAGCATGACACCATTGAAGAAATCAATGAAATAAGAAATTACACGTTTTTCATTTCTCATGTAACTGTATATGGACTAATACTCTTAGTTTAAAGTTACATAATGTTGCAAAAAATCGATTTCGAAATTTCAACGGAAATACGGTTTTGATGACCCCTAATAGCGAAAAATGTTCTTTTTTTCGAAACCTCCTTCCGTCTGTGAATAAAACTAGCGCCAAAACCAGTAGTAGATTTGTTTTCAAACATTAATATTCCCCGGTTGACCAGGCCAATTTCAAAGATCTGCGATTTTGAAAACATCTTCAAATTTTGGGGGTATTTTTCATGAATTCTTTGGAACACATCTTAAAAACGGCTCCAATTTTTTTTCTATAAATTTAGAGAAAGAATAGAGTGAGATACCAGATATACTAACAAAGATGGTATAGGTCCGATTTTCATCTGTTAATTCTGAATTTTGAAAGGTTCGCCGTCAATGAAATGAATCATTAGATTGAGCCTTCAGATTTCATACATATGATACCTCCATTTCCTTTCCTTGAATTACTATACAATCTTGTGACTTATCCTATCATGCCGTTGTAAATGCAGATATTTCAAAGCAGTCAGCTTTTTCTGCTTCTGATTCAAATAGAACGTTGCACTACTAGCAATAATTCGGTCTTAACCGAAGGCTATGCAAGAGCGTCCCTCAGAAACCAGAACGATTATTAAAATATATATTTTTAACATAATTGGAAAGATTAGTATATTTGATGATATCCGAACTGGTTCTCCAATTAAAATAACGAAAAGAAATCACCTCTTCTTACGAAACATGGTTCTGAAATATGGAATTTTTAAATCTTCCACAATTACATTTTCACATTCAGAAACATCTTCGGCAATTTTTCTGAACTTTTTAAACCTTTCATAAACTTTTAAGTGTGTTCTTCCTGCTCCGTCATTTAATATAAATTTTAAATGACGATCGACGAATTTTCCAATGGAAATACTTTACAAAGTTTTCAAGCTTTATATTCTTGAAAGTAAAAAGAAGAAGGCTTTGAAATGAATTAAGTTTTTCCACTAATGCCTTTCTTGGCAGGTTAATTGAACATTATCTTTAACTGTGGATATATTGAAAATAACACTAAATTTTGTCAGGTTTGCCTGTGTGCGACTCATACAGTTTTTACTACCTCGAACATCTGTCGCTTATAAATGAATAAATAACCCAGGCACCAAAAATAAAAAAAAGTTGTCAGACCCAAAGACTTGAAACATGTTTCTCTATGTACTTTGACGGGCTGAATCCGAATCTTAAGCCAGAATTGTGCCACCACCCTCCAGTTTTTTTAAATCGCAAAAAACCATACTCAAATTTACAATCTACAATTTCACGGTGGCTTTTCGCGATATAAAAAAATTTGAAGGTGGTGGGGCAACTCTGACTTCAGATTCGGATTCAGCGTGGTGACATACATAGAGAAACGTGTGTCACGTCTTTGATTCTGGCAAAAACCCAGAAAACAAAAAAATAATTTTCACGGAGGTATTGCGATGTAAAAAACGGAAGGGTGGCGCAATTCTGCCATCAGAATCGGAATCAGTTCGTCGAAATACATAGAGAGAAACGTGTATCAAGTCTTTCGGTTTGACAACTTTTTTTCTACTCCCATTGTATAAAGCTGCCATTTGATTGATGCATCCCGTTGCATAATAATAGCCATTTCAATTCAAATTTCATTATGATACAGAATCTTGACCAATCACAGAGAAACTTACAAACCGAGTATTGGCACTTCATTAATCATTTAGAATCGTTGTAGTAAATGTTTCGTTGGAGTATGAATATTAAAATTGCATTTAATATTATTTTATGCTTCTCATTTTAATTTATTTTATTATTAGTATTTTTAAGTGAAATATTATGTAAAATAAATAGGATCGTAACTTCACTTTGATCCTATTTGACTAGCGCAGTCGTAGTTATTAAAGAGAACGTTTGAGTGACCTTATAAGATATAAACGAAAGTCATTTGTGTTTTATATGTTTCTGCCGTGTGGTTGTCCTTAAAAACCGGCCAATTCTTTAGTTTAAAATGTCTGGTGAACAATGGTTTTTCTGGAAGTGTTGACATTTCCAGAAATAAAAGAAAATGCGAAAATGGTGTAGTCGGAATATTATTGCCGCAACTTTTGTATTCGCTCGTAGACGGTCTGGTAAAACAAAGCCACCTGTGGGTAGGGTAGAGAGGTGTCCGCTAGGTGGTCTTGGCTGAATACCGCATGTCGACTGCCCCGACACTACTCAATGGAGAAGTTTAACTTATAAAAGTTACCATAAGTCATAGGAAAAGTACCGTATTTAACTCGATGTAATGGGTATTAATACACTCGTGTGAAGTTTACGATACTCGCCCGTTCCTCGCTCGTATCGTAATATCACACTCGTGTATTAATACCCATCATTACATCATCGTCGCATAATTTACCATTTATTTTGTGTGACTGTGTAATAATCTCGCAAGGCTGCGAATTTGTGGTGGATGCACTCTTGGAAGGAGACCGTGAAAAAATCGCCGTTAATCGTGCTTAATTTTTTTTTTCATTAACATTTTGCTGCCTTGTGCAATGCTGGAACCATAAATGTTTCTAAACGGTTGCCTTTATCAGATATGCCGTCATTAAGGAGTGATTCAATGCTTACAAAGACCCAAATATTATTTGTACCGTTTAAAATATCGAAATGCGGGTGCACGCGATAAAGGACTTGATTCTCCAAACTATGCATGCGTGCATGCGCGTTTTAGGGAGCTTTCTTTTCTTCAAATGGGATATATATTTCACTTACCCGCATACTGTTTACTTTAAAGAGAAAGTATTGAAATGATGCAGCGAAAAATAGCGATTTTTTGACAGAAAATTCTTATTATGGATTCCTGTTTCCGAGAAGTGGAAATTCTTGTTCTTGTATCTAGTAAATTACTAGTATCTAGTATTTGTATCTAGTAAATTCAGATTTAAAATAGTACGTTATGTATTCAGAATCCAAGTTTTGTGACCCTTGATATTGAAAAAATTGTTTCTGTCCCTCCGTCTGTAGACAACATCTGTGCAGTTAGAGGATTTTATCCAAAATATATATTCCCCGATCGATCTGACCGAAATGTCTGTCTCATGGCTCAGAGCAAAGTTGCTCGCCTTTCACCGGGTTCGATTCCCACGTGAAATTTGTTTCGACAAAACGAGTTTGGCTGCTTCACAAGAGCTAGTCCAACCTTTGTGAAGTGTCCTAAACCTTACCCCCTTCCTTATTCCTTCCCAATTCTGAGCATTGGGTAGTGACGCAGGGGCGCGCGATGTGAGGCGCGTACGCGGAAATGCTACCTGGCGGTCCTCTTGACAAACGACGAGATGTGACAGAAATAATGCGCCATGTGAATACAGAGAGCGCTAATGTCATTAAAAAAGTAAAGGAGGCGTATTGCGCTTAACGCCCAAAGGGTTTAAAAGACGCGTTGTGCATAAATACGCAACAAATGTATTAAAAAAATGGAGGCCCTGCGAATTTGAAACGAATATTTTGATATTTTTTTAATCTCTTTTCACTGCAGCACTAAAATACTTTTTCGTTATCACGTAAGTACATATTAGGCGAGAAAGTAAAAATGTTCGAATTTGAAGTCGGTACTATTTCAAACGAAACAATTTTGCTAGATGTAATGTAAAATTTAGTCCATGTCGAAAATGCACTTTTAAAAAAAACACATTTCACATCTAGAACTAAAAGTTTCTTCCAGACCGATTGTTTGTTCTAGGATGCTAACTGCGTGCAAAAATAGCTGAGTGCGTGCAAAAACTACATCCACATTTCTCTGTCGAAAAATTTGCTTTAAATATTTCAAAATGCGAAACCTGTCGTTTTGAAGAGAAAAGCAAATACTACCTTACGTAAATAATTTTTCCATATTGAAATATTTTATGAAAGAAGAATTACAGCAACATGTTCTAATGTAAATCTGTAAATGATGTTCCAGTAAATTCCATATGAAGCGTCATCCCAAATATTTTCCATGACACCACCGCTGAATCTCGCAACTGGAGGCAGGTCTTTGTACAGAACGTTTATCTCAAGTTTCGCAAATTTTATTACTCAAGCTCTTCTTGCACTAAAATCCCATGACGCACATTTCTCTAGTCTTGTATGACTGCAGGGAGCTGTTGAAAAAGGGAACATCGGAGTAGTCGGAGTGATTTTTGTGTACACTTGTTCTCGAACCTTGAGCTCATGAGGCTACATCAGAAACTAGGTAGCTTCAACTCGGAACTTCATTTGTTTTGGGGGATACATGAATCCCGACACCAATAACATTCTTACTGGCAATTTAAATGATGTTTAATTACATACTTATGATTTTCTTGCGGTTTTATCATCCAGATTTAAAATAGTACGTACTAAAATGACTCTCAAATCGTATTATCTACTGAGCTATGACATCAATATTTACATACCGCAAGTCGGAAGGCTTGCATGTGCTGTGACGTATGCCGAACTTTGGTCCCCCTAAGGATATCAACAAAAAATTCCGGAGAATATTGTGGTAAACAGATGAAGTAATATTCAAACGATTTGAAATTATTAAAGAGTTACCGCCTGAAACAAGTCAAAATACTGAAACGTAATGTTTTTCTTAGAGCAAAAGAACGCGAGAAAAAGTAAGGGTACAACAGACGAACATTAGCAATCCTCTTTGAGACTGAGATTAAACCAGACAGTGTCTCGACAAACCATGGTTTCATTTGGATCATAAATCTGTTTGTAGTGACTTTGAAACTTTCGAAGAAACATCCAGAAAATAAATATGAGCAATATTTTCGTTTTGTGTAACTGATATCAACAGAGGCAACAAAACTCATTATTTCCCTTCACAAATTTCTTCTTTCAAAATTCGTTTCTTGATCTACCATATGCAGGTAGTCTTTCTCCTGTCTCCGACCAAAAAATCAGAAGTAGAAGTCATTCGCGATTGACGGTAGTACCAGTACCTCTTACGATCTTCATCAGTGCTAGACAATTTTGGGCCCGGGGCAATGCGGAAACGTAATCCCCCCCCCCCCCAAAGAAATTAAAAATGTGAAAGTTGTATCAAGAAACTATATGAGTTATTCTATTTAAACAAATAACAAATTAGTGGTGCTAAAACAGCACGTACTTTCTCGCCCTTAGTAATGCTTGTGTAATACTCTTTATACCACAATTCCTCTCCGAATTAACACATCTAAGTCATTAGTTTTTGTAAAACGCGTTTGAACATGTAGAACGTTTGGTGCGAAAATTAAATTGTTTTAAGCAATAGATTTTTTATCCAAAACTTTAAATGAAAATATATTTCTGGCATTGAATTCATTATATAAGGTATACAGTGTATTCACCAACATACCGGAAGAGTTTTTTTGCTTCACTATATTCTTTGTTAGCAGTATGCGTGAAAGTAAAATAATTAAAAGTTAATAAATAATACGATACTGATAGCGTTGGCAAACAAATGCAAATAGATCGAAAAATATATAACAGTAATTATTAAACACTATGACATTGTAATATTCTACAAATATATAAAAGGTTTAGTTTATATTACCGCAAACGAAAAGGTAGCCGTCATTATCGACTTCTGATAACAGTGCGGCGTTACAAAAATTGGTTACAAGCAACAATGACGTCTCATCTCTTCGTTTTCACATTAAACACAATTAAAGGACACAACTAAAATTAAATAACATAAATATAATTTAAATATAATGAATAATATTAAAATGAAATATAAAATAATAAACAAATTCTAACTTACGTAACATAGAATACACTGCGTAAAATATCGGTTTCAAATTCAAGGGACCTCGACATCAGCCAGATTCATTGGGGAATATCAGTTGTGCAGAAAATCGGCTGAACGGTTTCACGTGTTAGAGGATTTTTTATTCTAAATTTATCCACTGGATTTATCCACTCTTTCGTTGCCAGGCCCCTGTAATAAGAGCTTTTCTGCCAAAACTTCGCAGTTTTTTTCGCGCAGCATTACATAACTTTCACTCTAACGCGGTGGCGGTAGCGAGAAACTAAAATTACAACGTTTAGGCTAGAAAAAAATGTGGGAATATATTTTAAATAATAGATTTAAGTAAAAGTATTTAGTGATCAAATATTATAATTTCTACGATGAGCTTAAAACGCAAAAAAAATGTTGTGTTCAACTAGTGTTTAATAAAATCACTTGTTTAATACATGACATAATAATTTTGAATTTCAGTAGAACCTATTTTAATCTTAGCGTCATTTGATTACATACATTTTTCTATTTCATAGATACATATAGTAAATATAACTCTCATTATCTGAAAAATATATTGGAATGAGTCCTACCTTAAAAGTAATGACTATAATTAACTATTTAAGTTTAAAAAAATAATTGAACATTTTATGAAATATCAAACTACTGTAACGCTACTTATCAAATTACAATAACTATTTTCTCGAGTTCTAACTTTTTTTCAATTTTTTACTTTTTACTTCATCATCGGGTCCCTTGACTTGCGGGGACCCGAGCATTCACCCGATTGGCCCATGCCTAGCACCGATCTTCACCCGAAATGTTTCTCATGAGTATCAGTCTATTATAGTACACACTTAAGAGAGATTGGTGATACTGAGATCTGGAGAGTTCAGAACCAAATAAACGTGGGAGATTCCAAACACAATTTCATTGTGGCGAGAATACTGATGAACTCTCGCAGATAACTCTTATCGAGTCCAAACATAATATGTCGCATAAAGTTTTCATGCAATAAAGAGGTTCGCAATAAATTTGATAAAATTTCATATACCATGTGCACTGTCGTGCTTAATAAAATGCGAACTCTGAGGGGAGGGGGAATACTGCGATACGAACAATATTAATTTCACAGACAGGCAAGAAAATCCCTTTTCTAATTTTTTTTTTCCTTACTCAGTAAGTTTGCTTTTCAAGGTTCTAAACTGAACATTTTAATGAAAATTATCCATGAATTGATTTTCACTTACACTATTTTCCAATAGAATCAAAAATTGCCATATTAATAATTAATTATGATAATTTTTGGTGAAGATTATTAAGGAGAGTGTAATAAGCCTTTAAGATGTTGTGAGCGGATTCCTGGAGAACCATTGGCTGAATTTACGATATTGAAACAGCTTATGTTGGGACAAGCTTGAGGAACGGCGTAAAAACGTGTTGGTAATATTTTTATCAATTTATACGCTGGTTCTATGGCTAATTCTTTTTTTTATTTGAGCTAGTTTTAAATTTTGAGCTAGTTTTTACAGAAAACGGTTGAGTTTTCGAGAAACTTTACTAGACATTATTTAAAACACATGTACTCGTAAATACAATAATGTGAACAAATCGCCACTAATGTAAATATTACCACCAATCGTCACCTGTATTATTTCAGTGTTATACCTTTGGGTTCCGGCTCTCACACGCAACCAATCTTTATAAATGAGGGCTCTAAAGAAAGAGAATTTCACGAAGACTTGACGAATTCCACTTTGACTTTTAAAATATGGATGATTTCTTCGAAATATTCATGTAAAATGCAATCCGCATCACATGTCAACCTATATCGGTAAATAACTCATAAACCAAGCATTTTAGAACCTTAAAAAGTAAAATTTTGAGGCCAAAGGCCAAAAGAAACGTTTTTCACATTATAATCTACAAGATGAGATATTCTCCGATCCATTCAATTAATTTTTCGGTTCCACGCTGCAATACTATCATCAAGACCACCTCAATATTTCAGCCCTTCCTGCTGGTAGCAATTTTTGTGGCGACACGCTTAGAAGGCTTAGATTCGACAATCTATATTTACGCTTTCTTTTAACACCGTAGTTTGTGCAGTCTAACGAGGTTTATTTGCATAATCATTAATTCAAGATTTGCTCTCCAGCAACAACTAGAAGTACTATTATAGTTGCTTGATACCTATACCTATGAAGATTGTTTCTTATGCGTGTAGTGAAACTATTCAATTAACGTTTTTTCATGGTTTATAAGTGCTGTGTACTTAATTGTGGACTGATGTGGGTGTTCAGTGAAGAGTGAAGACTGTTTTTGTGTTTTACCTGTACCAATATTTTCGTTATCATTCGATGAAATTTTCAAGTCAACGGGTTCAGACATGTAGCTTTCTCAAAAGTAAAAAGCTAATATTTTTGTGACTATCACGAAAAACTAAAACCTAACTGACAAAGAATATTGAATAATTACTTCAAATATATTTAAGTAAGTGTTGGGAATTGTTCCAAGCAAATTCTCCATGATATTGAATAAATATTTATTAAACATTTCTTTTACATATTAATTGCATTGTTTTTTATTTTTATTTGTAATTGTGTTAGTACATTGCAAGTTACCTTTATAGATTTTAAACAAATAAACACGTTTCGTTAACTACTACCCCTCTTAGAATGAAAATAGAAGGATAGGGATGAGTGCGGGGTTCTCGCACGGGTACGCAGAGGTAGTGGGGGAAAACTTGTGCTATTGCATAACACAAAGAACAAACTTTTTAAAGTAGCTAAAGTAAAATAGCTTGAAATAAATGAAAAACAAAAATCAAAACGCGCTAGCCTACAATACTACGTGAATCAATTAAAAAACAACTAAATTTAAAATTATAGAAAGAGTAGTGCAAGTCACCCGACAACTGCCAACAATCGCAGTCCAAACGCACTACTTAAATGTTGGCAGTATCTCAAAGTATGTACACCAACACCCAGCTGCAAACTCATATTGTAAATAAAACACCGTTTGATATTAAACTCAAGGTGTCGGTTCGTTAAGATATTAAAAATGCAAACATCGTTTGAGCAACATTCCCATGTACCGAAGTGAGCTTACTAATGCCTACTAAATTGTTTCTAAAGCTAACAAATGGTATTTAGTATTCAAAGGTGAAAACATTAGTTTGATTATTTTTTGGCTCGGAATTGTTTTTCTTGAGGTACGTAAGGACGCAGAAAACAATTCAATACTTTTTAGTATACAAATAATTTTTCAATTTTCTCACCCCAGCAAGCTGGCACTCTGACTCTCCAAAACCCTCTCGGTTCTTCATAACAAATCAAGGAAAATTAAATAACATTGCAATGAGTAGGTCTTTTCTTGCCCGATCCGGTATTTTCGCACTACTTTACTTGGCTTTCTCAAGAGTAAAAACCTTTTCTATTATTTGACTATCAAGGAAAGCGAAAAGCTAACTCTCAAGGAAGATTTAAAAATTTCTTCGAATGTTGTTTTTAAAGAAATATGAATTGTTCCAAGAACATCTCTCTATAATGCTGAATAAACTTTAATTGAAAATTTGTTTCAAACATCAATTGCATTGTTATTTTTTTGATATTCTGTAAGTACATTAGTAGTTCCTCTCCTTTATGGAAAGGATAGACAAATGGATATGGAAAGGGTGGGATTTAACATGCGAAAGTTCTCGCATGGGTACGCTAGTTAATATTATTTCAAATACTTTGAAAAGGGAAAGCAATACTATGACTAAACAAAATATTTTAACTATAAACGATTCAAAAATGATGAATGCAAATTATAGTTTTACAATTCATTGTCAAATTTCACGTAAATTTGCTAAATACTTACGAACTTTTTAGTGATTTCACTTTCGGCACAAAGAGGAAGCGAAAGATTTCAGTAATAAAATTATTCGAAAAATACACATGAAATATACTCACAACATAAGGAATACACTACGATGACCCTAAATCCGCAACACTCTAAATTTCAGTGATAAATGTTCCATCGTGTTCATTTTCTGAATCGAGAAATAAACACACATTGTTTAATAACAACTTTCTTCTCATGGTAACCAATTTAAATTTAAAATCACTCTGCATTTGCCTTTGTCAGCAGATACAACAGGTGGAAAAATTCACATTTGAGGTAATATTTACAATAATTCGAGAAAATGTTATAAAACAAAATATTTAGAAAACTTTTTAACTGACGCGATGGTTTACTTTTCGTTTCGGTTCAATGGATACTTTTTATTTTGTGTGTGATTAAACAACACCTACATATTTCAACATTATTTTGATTTTTGGGCCCCAAATATCTTGGATGACATCGAGCTTCTGGAATATGGGAGAGAATTGAACTCTTTTCCATTGTTGAGAATTTCGACGAAAAATTTTCAATAGTTTTTGAGAAAATTTCGTTCGAACATTTCAGAAAATGTGCCAATTTTGTTCCTTTATTATGGACCACTTATGGACATTTCAAAAACCATCATTAGAGATACTTTGAAGCTTATGTGTAAACAAACGCACTGAACAATAAAATACATCTATAATGTAAATTTTGACGACGTGAGAGGCAAGTCAAAATATTTACATTTTTTAATTTTTGAAAAAAACAACGTATAGAGCAGTATGACGTTTATGTCATCTGATAGAGTATATTTAGCATTATCCCTGCCAAAAGTTTAAAGAAACAATTTGGAGCTGTTTTTGAGAAAATCTAGTTTTTGTAATTTTTTAAAATTGCACATATTGCACGCAATATTAAACTGCACGCGCTACTAAAATTTTCTATTCCTAAAAGTTCCTATTCAGTAAAATTTTAAGGAAAAAATTTGGAGTCGGTTTGAAGAAAATAATTATTTAAAAATTACCTATATTTATCCCAAAATTACTCCAAGTCTACTCATATTTTCGAAAGTTGTACCTGACCTTATTTAAAGAGCTGTCTCTCAAGAACAGATTTCATTAAGGAAAAATCTCTATCTTCAGTATCGTAGATGTAGTAAGACAAACAAAAAATTGAACTTTAAACCATTGTCTGGTCTCGTGCCTAGAGTCAAGGAGCTTGCTTAATTCCAATCAAATGTGAATTCCGATCAACCCTGCGTCACTTAGTCACATTAGAAACTCAAATCTTCTTATCTTTTGCGCTGAGTCAACATTTAGTAGCTATCTTCTTCAACATAGAAAAAACGTATTTCACCACCTGAAGGCGTGGCGTATTGCGTTGATTACAGTCATGAGGTTTTAGGGGCGACTCCCCCTCCTCCTCCTCCTCTGAAGTTTTTGTCTGGTACATCGTTTCAAGTACTCCTAGGTGACAGGGTATCCAGTAGTCAGTCCTTGGAAAGCGGTGCTCCTCGCGATCAATCCTCTGCCACACTATTTCCCATCCCCATTAATACCATTGCTTCCGTTATACGTGAACGACGTGAACCAGTTACAGCATCACTACTTATGAACGGTTTTGCTATCTTCTGATCGTTAAAAGCCCATCATCATTGAAAGTCGAATTCAATTTGTCCTTAAAAGATTGCATCAATGGAGCGAGTCTTCGGGTTTTAATTTTTCAATGTCAAAAAATTTGACGCGTGCACTTCTGCAGCATTTACCAACTCCATAAAAACCCGAAGCTTTCCCTAGGTGGTCACCAGCTTCCATTTGCTGACAACGCTACGTTCCTGGGACACACCTTTGACAGATCTCAGACGTGGGGCAACCGTATCCTTCGGGTGCAGACCCATGAGCAAACCAGATGCTTCTCTCACTTTGCTTCGTACTCATAGTGCGATTTCGTGGAAAGCAGACCGTATTTGGGTCATTCCACGCAAAATCGGACGAATTTGAAGGAAAATTTACCTCGATGTCTGATATCTTTCTGATTATTTTTTTACAGGTTCATGAAAACAAACTATACAACACGTGTTTTTTAGTTTTGCTCAAATATTTATATTTTCATTTTATTTTTTTAAATTTTCCGTAACTTCATACGCACTGACGTGTATAATATTTTGTATCTCAAAATCGTTTTAAAATTTCGGTTTTGAGTTCCTCTTAAATCAAAGCTTATATCTGTACCTTTCATGAAATTTATCTTATTGTTTATAAAATTTTATTTTTTAATGTTAATTTTTTGTTTATAAATGTTTATTTATAAAATTATTAATTTTACCACGAATTAAAAATCTGAAAAAAAGCGAAAAGAAAGTTCATACTTTCTTCTAAAGGACTGCGAAGTTTCAAAATGGCTTCTGTTAAAATAACTTTTTGAGAATTTTTTAAATCTTTCCTCGTTCACAGCGTCGCGAGAACCTAATGCGTCCGTCGTTGTATGTGTGGCTATCGAATGAAACGCTGGGGGGAACAAGCTTCACAACAGGAAAATAAGTGTAAATGTTCACTGACCAATAAGTTTTAAAGTTATTGTTAATATTCCAAAACATATAAAATATGAAGTTGTATCAGATTTACGTCTTTTTAATTTTCTCTTTATATAATTTGGACAAGATGTGCACTTTCTTTCAAGGAGAATGTTTTAATTATTTCTTTATCTTCTCAAATAGGAACAAAGGAATGTAACGAACGTGTACCACGTAGCCATTTTGCTGCAGTTCTATGACTTTTAAGTGAATTCTTTCTTCTTCATGATCTTCATTGGTGAAGAAGAAAATCACTATGTTTTGTATGTTTTTGTACCACTCATAGAGCTTCTTGGGAGTCGTAATCGGATCATGATGTACTTGAATAGTTCAACGTGAATCCACTGCCGATACGTCACTCTGTCAATCATCCTCTCTTCAAACTTTTCCTGCAACATTTTAAGTCGTTCTATTCCAGGACATTTGTCACACTTTTTAAAGTAACAGTCAGCTCTTGGAGTGTCAAAAATAACTTTTGTTAGGTAGTACCGACAGTTCTTCAATGCTCCAACATCATATGTTAACTTTGCGAAACCTCCTCCTTCAAACATTAACTTTACTCGTACGTTTTCGTGATATACACAAACACATACTGTATGTGTACCTTTAGCTCCTGGTAAAATGCAGTGTTTCAGTCTTAATTCAGCGAACTTTGAAAATCTGATCTTTAGGTGCGGAGACTTTTCTTTAAAATGTCAGTAGGTTTCTTTCATGTTGCTCAGTATAATCCTCTTTTGTTTGTGAATATCCCCCATTCTCTCTTACTGAAATAAAATTATTTTTTCCTTTATTTACTCGCTATACGGCTAACGTCATCTGAACAATAAAAAGCCACAACATATTGGTGTACAGAAGCGACGATAGCTCTTCTGGATTTCACATGTGGAGTTGACAATTTTCCTTTGTTGCTAGTTGTCTTACAGTTATCATGTGAGTAGATGCATCGAAATGTTTTTTAACTTTAGGAAAAGACCAATCTTCGAAAATCGTTAAAATTTTAAGTTTTATCATCATCAGTAGTTTTCTATCTTTTTTCAATTCTTCTATGATATATTCGTTTTCTTGTTCTTCTTCTACCTCTTCTATATCAAAATTCTTCACTAGGAGTTAGATCACCATTATCTCTCATTTCAATGTTCAATTACGAATTATTGTCTTATGAATTTCTACTCTGATGACTTGTACCAGGTTTGCTGGAAAATGTTTCAATGGTACCTTTAGAAGTTTGACATTCATTTTATAAATCATTTTGAAGTTCTCCATCTGCATATGTTACAAATTTTCAAGTTCGGCGTAATTTGTAAGTATTGTGTGCCCAACTTTTGAAGAATACTTCGTATTACATGTCTTAAATTTTTACATTCAGTTCTACCATACTTTTCTAGATTGAAAGGATTGAAACATGAATCAAAGCATATCTTCATTGTACTTGACATCTTCAATTATTTTTTGTCACTCTCCTAGAAAGAAAGAAGCGCACGGGCACTCACACACGCGTCACAAACGAGGATATTATTTGCACTGTGTCACACACTCTTGGATGTAAACTGATCCCAATGTTTGCATTGCTTGGCCGACTTCCTGCCATTGCCTTGGGTGGTAAACGACTTGCTGACATCGATGAAAGGGCATGGGCAGTGTTGCGCAAGGCCGTAAGTCCAGTGGAGGAAGACAGGGAGCATTGACAAAGTGGTATGGCAGCGGCGCGCCGCGGCGGTCGAGAAAATGCTCTGCGCTCCGATGAATATTATTTTTTTACGTGAGTTCTAAAACAGAAGCCATTTTGAAAATTTGCAGAGATGGAGATGAAAGTCTAAAGAATTTATTGCCGTCGAGTTTGAAACAAAAAATCATGGGGATCATCTTAAAAAACTCTTTTTAAAAATTATAAACAATTTAAAAACACAATATAAAAATGTGCAATTATTTATAAACACTTGTTGAAATATTGCTTCTTTAGCTTTAATTTGAGATCAAGTTTAATTTTTTACAAGCAATACATTTGGAGTTAAAAATTATTAAGCATCTCGACATTGGAAAAAAATTAATAAATTTCAATAATTGTAACTTCAAAAATAATGTATTCTCGGCTAAACAAAAAAATACGTGTCTCTTACTTTTCATAATAGATAGTGTAAAAAAAATATTAGAGAATTTGAAACACCTCAGGTTTTTTTCTGTCCGGTTTTACGTGGAGTGACCCATTTGTCTTTTGCGGCTTTATATAACCCTCATTCGCTCAGTTTTGGACTATAGCAGTTTAGTTTATGGATCAGCTTCCATATCAACACGTCGCCCTCCCCTGCGCGAGAGAGAAAGGAAGGAAAGAAGTAAAAGAAGAAAGTCAGGAAGAAAGAAAGGTACGCAGGGAGTAAGGCATGAAGGGAGGAAGGAAGGTAAGAAGTAAGACAGAAAGAAAAAGGAGAATATAGGAAGAGAGGAAGACAGGAAGGGAGGCAGTAGGGGAGAAAAGCAGAAGCAATGAAGGAAGGAAAGGAAGCACGGAAGGAAAGAAAACGAAGGACGAAGGGAAGGTAGAAAGGAAGGAAGACAGAGAAGAAGGGAGGAGTAAAGAAGGATGGGTGGAAAGGAAGGAACAACTTGCAGAGAAAAGCAGGCATCCAGGAACTTTGGTCAATCAAAATGTAAATATGGAAGAGTTTTAAAAAAATATTTAAATATAAATTCTATGCACGGGAAAGAAAAGGGAAATATAATTTCAATGCAAGTGGTTTTAGGAAACTGCATCTTCATTCATTAATAAAAAATTAAATAAATAATCCAATGATCGATATGGTTCCACCAAACATCTATAAACTACTTGTTAAGGAATGTGTATTTTTTCGGAAAAAGATTTAAATCGTTCAATTTTCTTCCAAAAATATACTGCTTAATGTTTTTATAATTTACGATGTACCGTTTTAAAAATACGGCAATAATATAAAAACACATACAAATTCGTAATTTCAGTTTAATGTCGCTAAGATATAGACTAGGCTGCTGATGATTTTTAGGTTGGTCACTTATTTAAAAGGTTCGAACGCGTTCACGGTCGCTCTCTACTGAAGAGTTAAAAAAAGCTTGTCACTTTGAGGTGTTGACGACGTATATGCATGTCATTTTCACGTGGTTACATTTGATCAATTTATTACATTGTGAACCGATCAGTAAGAGAAAGTGCAAAAACTCGTTGATAAGTGATATTTTTGAAGTGCGAAATGTGCAAGTAGCACTGTCGAGACTGCGGTAATTTTACTTTGGTAATAAAAAAGTGATTACCGGTAAACAAAATACAACACAATTTGCTTTGCAGTGATGTGAAATGCGAAGTCACGAATGTGTGTAAATGTTAGTTTTATTTAGCTCTACTATCTAAAGGCACAAAATGTTGGGTTTTAGATATTTTGTGAAGTAATGTGCTTTGTATGAATAATTGTTAAGTGCTAAAGACATGGTAAAATCTACTACTACATTGTATAATTTCTTGATTGGATGAACATTAAATGACGAAATATTGTCGTTTCGTTTGTTTTATTGCTGCATTATGCTTATAAGAGGCTAAGAAATGCTGACGTTGAACGACTTGCTGCTGTTGGAGATGATAAGACTTGAGATAATTTTTTGTATTGAGAAGATATTAACCAATAGAATGTACAGACGGAACTCGTCAAGAAAGGATTTCGATTCTCTTAAGGAATCCGATTCTCACCGAAATCAGCCGAACAGCAGATCGCAAACAGCTGATGAGTGGTTCAGAGATGTGACCTAGGAGAAGCTCCCAAATCTTGGCTTGCTTGAGCCCCCGCTTTGAAGAAAAGTACAGTCGTATTTTGGATTGGCAGCTTTTGTGCTGCTTTATCTGCGATAATTAAAAATTTTCGAGGCGCACGTGAGAATCTTACTCTTCACAAAACGTGTGGTGTGGGCATCTAAACGTGAAATACCTAGGCACTGTATTTTCTTAGTGTCAAGGACGTTGAGGGCAAATGCCACATTATTTTTGCCAATGATGATATGTTAAATTACGGACTATGCAGTATGATGAAAGCCGAAATATAAAATCATTTCAAGTACTGGACGCGAATCAATATTAATTGTAAGTAAATAGTGCGCGGCACACAAACTTGAAGTTATCACTGTTTTACTTCCTGCCTCTGTTATGTCATCACGATATCTGGCGCCCACTGCTAACCGCGTTATCACCTACTCCGTTAAGAGAGCTAAAGAGAAAGCCTGCCCGAATCATTTGCCGGGATGGATTCTCAATCACTCCCAGTTTCCTCGTGCAATGGCGAGTATCGGTGGACGGGAGGGCTGTCTCCTGACGTTAGATAATTTAAATCCAAATGTAAAAGTAATGGAATATGCCGTTCGCGGCCCACTTGTAATACGAGCATCAGCAATCGAGAAGGAACTCGAGCAGGTAAGGGAATTATCCGGAGATGTTTACATTTTAACGCGGTTAAATCAACGCATATGCTTGTGTAATTGACAGTACAGTCTCGCAAGTCGTGGGTTATGTGTTTTGGGATGTTGATAGATGGTGCGTCTTACAAACCCGCTAATATATACTTATTTAAAAAGCATGTTTCTAACCTATGTTACTAAGCGAGGTCAATAAAAGGTTAAAGTAATTTATTGACTTTGTTTAGGGTCATTGAAGTTATCAGTTGAATGCAATCTGTGGGTGTGTTTGCATGTTTCTGTTCCGGAGTTATTATTTATCTGATTTTGTATAATTTAAATTGAAATTTTTATGAGGAATGTTTTCATGTGTACAGCTAGGTGTGGTGTTAATGCTTTTTTCTCATGTTGCATCAAGTTGTGACAGTTAATTCTTCTAGGTGTTACTGTATGTTACTTGCTTTCTTTACATATGTTGCTTGCTCTATTAACTACCAGAGGTTATTTTAATGCCTAACAAAAATGTCAGTTTGAATTGTGACATCTATCTCTGATGAAATTAAAGTTTCAGTAGCTGGGAATGCAGGGGAAATCAAATGTTCTTTACATGTCAGAATAATTTATTTATGAGTACTAAAGATGGTAACACTTGTGTTGTGGATTTTAAGTTCCACATTCCATTGATAAGTTTATTGTGTAAGAATTCAAAGGTAAATGGGCTCAGATGTGTGTATGTTGTATGTAAAATAAAATAAGGATTGTTCCAGGGAGCAAAGAAACCATTTAATGAAGTCATCAAAGCTAATATTGGGGATTGCCATGCGATGGGACAAACCCCAATTACTTTTATTCGACAGGTAAGAAACAGCCCCTTTTTATTTAGTCTCAAATTATCATTATGTAGAAATGCTAAGTTGTATCTGGAAATGTCATTTTAGGTTTTGGCTCTGGTATCTTACCCTGAGCTGATGGATGATCCAAAATTCCCTGATGATGTTAAGGAAAGAGCAAAATTACTTCTTGCCGGATGCAGAGGTGGAAGTGCAGGTAAATAAAGACAAAAATTTGACATTTTGATCATGAAAATTTTGTTAAAATAATACTTTGATTTGCATACTGAATTATTTTTTTTATGAAATTTTTCAGGATCTTACACTGATTCTCCTGGCATTGAAATAATTCGCCGTCATGTGGCAGAGTACATTGAGAAGAGAGATGGATTCCCATCTGATTGGCAAGATGTTATATTGTGTGCAGGTGCATCAGATGGCATAAAAGTGCGTGATAAAAACTAATCTCTTTTTTTTCTCTCATAAGTTTTAGATATACTAGTATTTTGTTTTGGTTTTCAGAATGTATTTTAAGAATTTTAAAAAAAGTTTTGTTGTATTGTTTATGTTTAGTAAGTGTGTTGTAAATGCCTTGTTGTTTGGTGTTAACATGTAATGTGAAATTTGGTGATGGAATTTCAACCACACCATCCTATGTAAGGTATACGATTAACATTTGTAAGTGGACCTGACACCTGTCAGATTTGTCAGGACATATCAGGTCATAAGAGGTTGACATATCAGCTTCTGCGTCAATGACCCCATCTCAATCAGGTTTTTTAGCTGGTTTCCCTAAAGCATATAACAAATGTTGAGATGGCTCTTGTTTTGATTCTGGACAAATGTAGCTTCACTAAGCACGTGATTTGTTCGTGAGCTCTCCTTTTGGTAGGTGTGCTAAGAGTACACCATGGGTATGGATTACATGGATGGGCAAGGATTACATTATGGATGTGTTGGCAGTTCTGTGAAATCGAATATATAGGTTGTTTACCAATGGGTCGTATGAATAAACTTCGAGTTTATACTCTGAGTATCTTCTCATTAGCATGAGCATGAAAGGGAAGTAGATACTCCATCGGATGAGTACATTCTCATTTTGGTAAGAATAAAACGCGTCGTAGAAGTAACGAGTAAATACTCACAGAAACCCGAGTTTGTTCTCATTTTCCTAGCATTTTTTCCACGGAGTAACCTGATGTACGGACGTTTGGCAACGATTCTATCACTAGCTATCGATACTACTCGATAATAATTGCACGTTTCTTTTTGTTTTCAGAGTGAAGCAGTTTGATATGTGATTTTTATATAATAATCATTCATTACCTTCGAATATATTTATTAACTTCATCAAGGACCTCGTTTAAATACGAAAATCACTCAATGTGAAATTACGTTTACCATAAGAAAAACAAAATAATTTAGTAACACTGAAAGAACTACAGACAAAAGTAACCACAAAAATCACGTTCTGAATGACATTAGAATCTGAGAATTTTCATTTCTCCCAAGAACACCAAATGTTCTATAATTTTCATGTTTTAGAAAATATTCTTTCATAAATTATTCTGTGGGAATTTAATCCAATTTGGAGTAATACTTAGAAATAATTACAAATGCTCCATAATCTCCTCTACAATTTTTGAAACAGTAATTTGTTGAATCCCCAAATCTACTCTTGCTCCACTCTGAAGACCAACAACATGAATATTTTTCAATTTAATTTTGTTGTTAAGACTTAGAGCTCATCCAAAAGTCACAGTTTTTCATTGCCGAAAATACGGTTATTTAATCGCTGTACATTTCCTTGTGAGAATCTAAATATTTAAAATTCCTTTCGTTGGTACAACGCCTTTCCGCATATATTTTTTGTTTCTCATGTCCATAAGAAACATAACTATAGTTCGAAGTGAACGCCATCAACTACACCAACGTATGTTTCAGTCGGAACTCAAAACTGAGTCTACTACAGAGCTTGCTCAGAAAAATATGAGTAAATACTTGCAACACTGAGAACATACCACTGTTTTATTCGTATCAGTTTTGAGTATATTCTCACTTTCGTCTAGAAACTTGAGTAAATTCCCCTAATAGTCTCAGATATGAGTACATACTCAAAACACGAGTATAAACTCAGAAAAATTATTCATATACTTTGAAATATTTACTCACAAAATGTAAGTATGTAGTACATACTCAGTTTTATTCATACCACCCAATGCAAATAGGTTTTCTATAACTATAAGGCAAAAGTGTCTCATTTTCAAATGTTCCTGATCTGAGTTTGTTGGTATTCTTATTCATCATTCAACTATGTGTAGTAAAAGGATGGGGAAGAGATTCAGTGCTCAAGAAAATTTGCACAGAATACATCCTCTCCTATACATCATGTACAGTTTCCACGATTTTGAAGAAAATAAATAAATACCTTCAAAATTGCAATTTGCAGGGCTCATAAGCTTTGGAGAGCGATTGCTTATTTAGGCCGAGTCCTAATTTCATCAGATTATATTTAAGAGCATTAATTGTATTGAGACTGCAGAATTGCTATTCTATAATTCTCTTTATATTCTTTTAATGTTAAGTTTGAACTTGCCTATACCTAAACAAGTATACAAAGTTTTACCAAAGTCTCTCTCAATGTGGAATGTCAAAGGATTGCCCTATTAAAAAAAATCAGTCAAGTTGTGACTTTAGTTTATCATAATTTTCTGATATTGATAAAGTACTGATAATAGCAGACTTGCTAATAAGTTGTAATAAAAGAGAATTGAAAGAGAAAAAACTTATGCTTCACAAATGTATTAAACTTTTGATTTCAGAATGCTATTTTTATTTTTACAGGCTGTGTTGAAACTCCTCATTTGTGAAATATGTGGGCTAAAACCTGCTGTTATGGTACCTATTCCACAGTACCCACTGTATTCCGCAACTCTTGCAGAATTTGATATGCAGCAAGTACGTTTACTTCTCGTTAGTGTTTTTAGGAAAATACCGATGTATCCCCAAATGCTTTTATAATTTTCTTTTTGTTATGTAATTCTTGTAGGTTGGTTACTACTTGGATGAATCGAAAGGATGGGGCTTGACAATAGAAGAACTGAAGCGAGCCATAAATGATACTCAAGGGAAGTGTAAGCCTAGGGCTCTTGTGGTCATCAACCCAGGAAACCCCACAGGTACAAAGCATTGCACAATTTAATATTTTCTTAATGAAATGAAATTCATTTTTACTCTTCACTACAGAGTAGAGAGAAAGTTACGTAATGCTGCGCAAAAAACAGCGAATTTTTGGCAGAAAAACTCTTATTACAGGGCCCTGGTAATGAAAAAAATGGATAAATCCAGTTGCTAAATTTAGAAAAAAAATCCTCTAACAGGTGGTGTGGTCACTATCCAAGTCAATCCTTGACGCCAAAATATCGAATGACTGCAAAACGTGTGTCTTCTGTCTGACTGTCTGTGAAGAACACCAGCAGCTTAACCATTCAGTGTATTTTCTCCAAAATTGATATTCCCAAATCAATCTTGCTGATGTCACCGCTCCTTGAATTGGAAACAGATATTTTAATTTTGTGCAGTACTTTACATGAAGCCCCTGGGGCATAAAAAAAATGGCTCCATTGTTTTTGATTAAATTTGGTTGTTGGATTGTGTGAAGGATTTTTAAGAGAATAGTTCAGGTGTGATATTCGTTGAAAACCCTGAATTTTCGTTTATTGCAAAAGTTCAACATTTTTTTTTTTGGCTATTTCGTACAACCAAAATATTAAAGATAGAGATTTTTTCATTCTGTGAAATCTGTTCCTTAAAAATAGGTTTTGGAATAAGGTCATTGCAATTTTTCAAAAATTTGAGTACTTTTTGCAAAATTTTGCTTGAAAAAATGGGCATGAAAATATGTGCTAATTTAGCACCACTAGTTGTTGCCTTTCGTTGAATTTGGGAAACTGTTCAAAAAAAATATCTTTTATACCACGTATCTAATAAATGGTAGAATTCATTAGTGAAGGGAAGTCTGAGGGGTTTTAATCCTCCTCTTCGACATTTTAATAAACAAAAGCATTAACTCTATTTCATCCTGATATACAGAGGATTTTCTGGAACAGGCTCCCTTCCAGTGTGACAGCTCTCTATTTGGATTCTTTTGTAATCCAGCATGTGAAATATTTTTTTAAAAAATTTTTTTTCCGAAAATGTCAGGATGTAAAACAATTTAAAAATAAGATTCTTAATAAATGTGCAACTTCAGTTTCTGATTTTTGTTATTCAGGTCAGGTTCTCACCAAACAAAATATTCAAGAGATAATAAAGTTTGCAAATGAAGAGGGTTTGATTCTACTGGCAGATGAAGTAAGTATGAAATTTTAATTTACTGAAATTGAAAAATAGTAAACTAGTGGGGCTAAAACAGGATACACTTTCTTGCCTTTAGAAATGGTTGTGTAATACTATTGTACCACAATTTTTCTCAGAATTAACACATCCCAGTCACCATTATTTGTAAAGCTTGTTTGAAATCATAGAACATTTCTTGCGAAAATTGAATAGTTTCAAGCAAGAGATTTTTTATTCAAAACTTAAAATGAAAATATATTTCTGGCATTGAATTCATTGTATAAGGTAGGCAGTGTATTCATGAACATATCCTATGGTTTTTTTAGCTTTGCAATATATTCTGCGTAAGCAGTATGTGAGGAAGTAAAATAATTCCAAGTTCATACATAATACGATACTGATAGTGTTGACAAACAAATGCAATAAGATTGAAAAATATATAATAGTAATTATTAAACACTATAGAATTGTAATGTGAAAAATATGAGTTTTCTACAAAAATGAGACCTGCACCATACTCTTAAAACGTCCTTTACATTATCTAACAACAAAATTTAATCAAAAACTATAAAAATATTTTTTTGTAAATTTGGAAAATGTCCAAGGAGCTTCAGGTAAAGTACCTCCCTAAATTAAAATATCGGTTTCAAATTCAAGGGGCCATGCCATCAGCTAGATTGATTGGGGAATATCAATTTTGGAGAAAATGGGGTGAAGAGTTTAGCCAGTAGCATTGTTAACAGACCAACAGACAGACCTGTTGCCGTCAATCGACTTTTCGATATCAGGGACCCACAAACCATGGATTGTGGCTACACCACGTGTTATAGGTTTTTTTAATAAATTCAGCATCTGGATTTATCTACTTTTTCCTTGCCAGGATCTTGTAATAAGTGTTTTTCTGCCAAAAATTCACCATTTATTCTTGCAGTATTACATAACTTTCAAGCATGGTAGCGGTACAGGAAAAGTAAATAATGATGAAGAAAAAGGATAATCATTTCAAAATTTATTGTTCACTGGCCACAAGTGGTACACAATAAATCACAGGATGTGTCAGTGATTATAAGAATGGAATCTTTATCTGTGGTATGTGAGTGGCGCGCTGAAAGAGAGAAAATTAGCATGTCCCTCTAGCTCCCAAAAACTAACAGCATTAGGATAGGAAAAGGTAAGGGACTATGAAAGGGCTGATAGAAAAGTTCAAAGAAGTGAGCAAAAGTAAATGGAAACAGCTCCACGCCAGAAATAAAAGGGTAGTTAATTAAATGAAAAAATCGTAAACCTAACAAAAATAAAAACAATAGCAATTAAAAAGCAAAAGTAATTACGAGGTACTATCAGGTTTGGGAATGGATAGACAGTTGAAAATAGAAATATGAAAGCAGAATATTCAGATACTTCTGCAGACATCTGCTTCTATCAGATACCTCATAGGGATCTAGTACTGCTATTTTCTTTAATTGTGTTGAGAACCACAAAACAATCCATAAGTTATAATTAATTTGCAAGTATGGTATTTTACATTTTGTAATTGTTTGAAAAATTTCTAGAAATGAGAAATATCACAAAGTGGTATGTCCTTCACTTTTCGTTTTAAAATTGTGTTATCTTGTGTTTTCTTTCCACAAAACTGAAAAAATATTCTCAGTACCTAAATGTTCTTTTAAAATAAATTTTGTTGAATTAACTAACTAATATGGTGTGATGATTTTGAAAACATTGTATTAGAAAATTCCTCTTGCAGTTTATTGCGGTCATCGTTTTTACTTTCTCGTTCTTAAGACGGGGAAGTTACGTAATCGTGCATCGGAAAACTGCGAATTTTCGGCAGATAAACTCTTCTTCCCAGACTCCGATAAGGAAAAGTTGCTGAGTATAGAAAATAAATCCTAAAACATGAGATGTAGGCTGAATCCATGTTTTGTGGGCCCATAATACTGAAAATCAATTGACAGCAAAACTACTGTCAACGCTAGCGCCTAAACCGTTCAGTTGATTTTCTCCAAAATTGATATTCTTAGATCTATCTGAACGAATTCGAGGCTTTGGGAGTATCAAATGGATATTTTGATTTTTGAGAAGCCTAAAAAACTTTCCAAATTTTCCCAAAAATGGCACCAATTTTTTTTTTAGTAAACTTTGCCCTTAGATAGCGTAAAGGTTGCTTAAGAGAATGGTGCAGGTCTTGTGTTCATTGAAATACCTTTTTTTTTATATGTGTGTGTGTTTAACTTTCCCGTATACTATACGTAAGTAGCATAGAGAAAGTTATGTAATGTTGCGTGAAAATATAGTGTATTTTTGGCAGAAAAACTCGTATTACAGGGCCCTGGTAATGAAAAAGTGGATAAATCCAGTTGCTAAATTAAGAAAGTATCATTACATGTGCTGCAGCCAGAATCCCTGTTTACCGGAAAACCAATTGAAAGCAAAACATCAGTCTGTCTGAGAACAACGATAGCGACAAAATCGTACAACCGATTTTTTTAAATTGATATCCTCTGATTGATCTGGCTGATCTCGTGACCCCTCCAATTTGAAACCAATATTTTAATTTTGAGGGATAATTTACATGTAGCCCATGGGACATTTTCAAATTTTTTAAAGCAACAGCTCAAATTTTTTCTTTAAATTTCTTGTAAAAATAGAGTAAAATAGGTGGCATATGTCCAATTTTCATGGTTAACTCTCAATTTTCGAAAATTGCCAAGTTTGAATTTTATTTGGCGTCTTCCTCCAACTACAAAATTGCAGGTAGAGATTTTTCCTTCAAATAAAATTCGTTCTTCATAGCGAGTTCTTTCTTTAAGCTCTTATATGTTTTTTGAAAATTTTAGTAATTTTCATACAATATTGCGTGCAATACGTGCAATTTTAAAAAATTACAAAAACAAGATTTTCGCAAAAACGGCTCCAAATTTTTTCTTGAAATTTTTGATAGGAATAGTGCTAAATGTACTCTATTAGATGACATAAACATCATACTACTCTTTTCTTTTGTTTTTTCAAAAACTGCAAATGTGAAATTTTTTTGACTTGTCTCTCACGTCGTTAATATTTAGTGGCGATTTCTTCACATTATTATATTAATGAGTACACCTGCTTTAAATAATGTCAAGTAAAGTTTCTTCAAAACTCAACTTCTTTGAGCTGGTGTTTTTTGTTTTGTTTTTTTCCTCCAAAAATTGCACCAATGTAAATTTTTTTGGAAAATATCTCACACTTTTAATATACACATTACCAGCAATTTGTTAACATTATATTTGTTAGTGTAAGTGCTTCAAATGATTTCAAATGAAGTTTTTTGAAAACTCAAAAATTGTCTGTGAAAAAGAGCTTCACATTTTGAATTTTTGGTAGTGTGACGTACTGGACAAGAAGAACACAGACGACTGATTTGTATAGTATTTACAGTATATTTACAATAATAAAATAAAAGATTATGATACAAGATTGAATCCCTTTGGCAACCTTTCGATTCTCTAAGCCGCGAAACCCCGCGACTGTCCCTAGGCCTAGACCAGTACCTCTGCTCGAGAGCATGAGAAAGCTACGCGAAGTGCGAGCTGTCGGACATAGAGTCCCCCGTAACTAGAAATGTTACATGGCCTGATGCCAACTTTGATCTTACACCCGAAGATCACGTGCAAGGTTGCACTGGAGATATAGAAGAATTCATGTAAGAACAAGCAAAAGTGACAGTTCGCTAAACAAGTGAACATCACATGTAATTCAGAGAAGTATCCCTCCGCCGCGGCAGCTGTTCAGAAACACGTGCACCAATACGCACCTTACATTCAAGACTCGGTTTTAAAATAAACATAATACTTATCACGCAAAAAGTAAATTCCATACAATGTGTATAAAAGAAATAAATTTTTACAGAAGAGCACATAGCACAGCACTTCCTAATTTCAATTATATCTCGTGGTGCACTATATTTTCGTCGGACGAGGACATCACAAAAGGAAGCGTTGAAACCATTTACAAGTTAGCCAACTGCAAACGAACGAATCGAGGAAGGAGAATTCAATGGGATCAAGGACACAACGACCACAGAACCTTCGGTTATGTTTCCAGCACTAGCTGTCAAAATTGCTTGTTCTTACATGAATCTCTCTTTACCTCCCGTCTTTCGACTCACTAGCGTATCCCGCGAGTGCATGTCGGCGCCGCAATAAATATCCCACGGCTCGTCCCCCACTCTACCAGCGGCGGACGTCATACGGCTAGCTAGCCAGCCCTCTCCAGGGAGCAACCGTCATTACCTAGACTCGCGCCCGCGCGCGCTCTGTTGTCCAAGTTATTTTGGGACTGGGATTTTCCTGCCCCGCGCGCGCCGGCGAGGCGCCGCCGCGTTCCACCCCCATCCCCCATCCGGCTTAAGACTGGGATTTCCAAGCGAAACGTCACGCCTGAGCGTGAGCTACCTCGCGACGCTACAGTAGCATTGAAACACCATTTTCTTCTCTACATATTTTTAAAAGAAAATTGCCTTTTCAGACGAGGTTTTTGATTTCTTTAAAATTCTAAAATTAATATTTCAATTCTACCATTAGGAAACTGAAAAATTGAGAAAATGTCAAAAAAATATACTTTGGGTGGCGGTAGGTGGCAGCTGGTTTTCTCAATGAAATGTATTTATCAAAACTACATCTTCAAATAAGGTCATGCTTAATTTTCTTTAAATGCGAGTAGTTTTTCTGTAATTTCTTGACAAACATAATAGCCTACTGCAAATGTGCTGTTCTTCAGACAGCTGGATGTGTCATAAATTAGAAATGGCAATTTTGTAGTATGTTATTTCTTTGTTAGTTTCTTACATTCGACCTTTCGTTATACATTTACAGATTAATCTTTTAGAAATTATTTATTTTGAAATAAAAATTAATAGCTCTCAGAGAATAGCGACAATGCAGGCCATGAAACAATGGAATTCCGTTTCGCTCTCGCGAATTTCTGTGAATTACGTCGTAATATTCGTCATTGTTGTGACTTGATATAACTGTATCAAAAGGAGTTATAATTGTCAAATTTATGTAGATATTTGCTTGAAAATATTTACTTTTTGCACCAAATGCTGTACCATTTGTAATGAGTAAAGTATTTGTTGCATTGTTTTAGAATACTCCTCTCTAATCATGGCCCTATGAAATGCATTTCTATAGTGTTTTGTTTTTGTTTGTTATGTTTTTTCTCAAAATTTGCATTTTCCTCACAATTTTATGCACATTTTGTTTAATAAACCACATGGATATTTCGAATGGCTGAGCCGCTACAGGCACTCTAATGTTGGTTTGAAAACATGCTTTTTAGGCAAAAATTTGCATTGCAGAAGCATAGAAACACTCCAGAAATATGTAAATTGTTTATTCTTAACAAAAGAAATTAATGTATTTGACCACAAGGAATAATTAACCCAGAAATAAAAAGGCACCCAATTTACATAATTTGACTAGTTTTTTTTATTTCTGGGTTAATTTTTCTTTCTGAACAAACATATTCATTTCTTTTATAAGTAATAAACAATTTAAACATTGATGGGGTGTTTCTATGCTTATACAATGCATATTTTTGTCTATAAAGCATATTTTGAAACCAACTTTTGAGTGCTTATTGCGGCTCATCCATTGGGAATATCCAAGTAGTTTATGAGACAAAATATGCCTAATATTGTCTTGGGAGCTTCTTTTCGAAGTTTTGACATTTCGTCCCCGGACACCCTGTGTGTATATATAGACCATTATCTGCAAACTCGCTGTATTTTCGAAAATGCAAAAAGTTAACATTCAAAACTACAAAATTGAAATTAGAGATTTGTGTTTGCAACAAAGTCTGTTGTAAAAAATCATCTTTTAAATAAGTCATGTAGAATTTTTTGAAAAGAAAAAGAAAAGAAAAAAACTAGTAGTTTTCGCATGAATTACACTTGAAATTTATGCAATTTCGTAAAGAGGATTTTCTCAGAATATTGGTAAATATAAAACATTTCAATTACATTTTCAGAAACATTTTCAACTTTGTGCTCAGAGTAAATGGTGATTGTGCTGTTCCAGAATTTGTAAACCTTCCTCATTTCATTTGTCTTTGAAATTTATTTCCAAAAGATATGAAACAGTATAATGAATACGTAGAACTTATCCAACGTCTCTGCAGTGATATCTGACACACATTTCATTTTCGGTGTCCATCCTTGCTGCCCAAAATTTTAAGACATGTCTCTACTTTCCAACCCGTTTCAACCATATAGAATCTTATGGTGGAGTTGTTTTTTCCATAACTTCATTCACATATAGATAGATAGATAGATAGATTTATTTAAACTGCAATTGGGCATAACCCGGTGGCAGCGATTACAAAAAACATAAATATACACAGTCTCTCAGTAGCATAGAACTAATACCAATAATAATAATAATAATAATAATAATAATAATAATAATAAAAATAATAATAATAACAACAATAAGAATAAGGTAATATAACTAGCAAATTGTATACTAATTGTAGTAATAATAATAATGGTAAAATAATAAAAGTAATGTTAAAATAATGATAATAACATAAAAACTGACTTCATAAAACATTAAATTACATTAGAGAGAAAACACACACACACACTACACTAGTATCACACTGCACTTCACTTCACTAAGACCTTTCCTTCGTTATTTCTCTACTATACACTGCACTACACCTCTCTTCACAATAGAACACTTATGCATCGCTATATAACCCACTATTCTCCCTCATTTACTTAATAATACCCTAAATTAATTTCCTAAACTGTTGAACACTTTGAGGAAAGGGTTCAAAGGTTTTTGCAGGCAATCTATTCCATTCCGTAATCGTTCGATTTGTAAAAGAAAATTTCCCGACATCCGTTCTCTGCTGTCTTAAATTTATCTTGTGCCTGTGATCCACTCTACTGATGTGTGTAGGAATACATAGCCACCGATTAATTTCTTTCCAAGCTGGATGACCACTATAAGCTTTATACAAGGTGCGGTCCAGACCTTTATACAAGGTCTTGCTACTGATCGCCTGTTTTTGAGTGAATCCCACCCTGCCGTTTTCTTGTCCCTGAAAGTAAATTTAGCTGCCCTATCCTTTCCAAGTGTTTACACTGCATAATCTTGTGCAGATCCCAACAAATTGTTCCATATTCCATTATTGGACGAACAAGAGATAAATAAGCAAATTCCCTCGCGTTTGCCGTACTCATTTTTAGGATGCGCATTACAAAGTGAAGATATCTCCAGGCTTTTTATTTATCATTTATATTTAAATGATGTCGTGCAACTTTTTTAAAAGCCTAAGGAATTGTGGAATAACAGTATGAGGAGGAAACATTTTGGTATGCCTGCATTCCCACTAATTTGAATGGCCCCTTTATATAAATAGAATTAATAATGAACAGCGTTTTATATTTCACACTGTGTAATAATGTTTTTTGTTTCTTTTTTTTTAGGTTTATCAGCATAACGTGTATGATAAGAACAGTGAATTTCACTCTTTTAAGAAAGTATTGATGGAAATGGGTCCACCATATTCCCAAACTGAATTGGCTAGTTTTATGTCTTGCTCAAAAGGTAACATTAAAGCTAATTTTTAATTAATGAAATTTCTTCAGTTTTTAAACCGTTTTGGTTCTTATTTCAATTTACGACATTCTTCACAAAGCTGTGGCCCATCAGGCAAAGGAAACAAAGTGCCACTTCATCCGCAAATGCCATGTGAATGTCACATATATTTAAGGAGCTTATGCATAACTACTGCATATGAAATCTCTGTGTCTATTATCCCTCCTTTTTTTCCTTTGACTATACTGTTTTACTTCCATCTTCACAACCTGGCAAGAACCACACAACCTGGCAAGAACCACACAACCTGGCAAGAACCACACAACCTGGCAAGAACCACACAACCTGGCAAGAACCACACTGTACCTTTTTATTATGCTCTGTGAAGTGGTGTTTCAAAATCTTTGTCATGTATTTAAACTTGCATTGTAGGTTAGCTTTCTGAGTGGGTATCTTATGACCTTTGCTAAGGAAATGATGGGCAAGTGAAATGTCCACTTCGAATCCTTCGTGTGTGTTCAGAGCCAGAATCCCTCAACTCATAGCTCCATACAATGCACAACAGAGTATAGCTTAACCCATAATGTCCAGCTGCACTGCTAATATTTCTGTCACTGGCTACAATAACTCTGTGGAGACTTTTGAGCTTATGCAGTGTTGTTGACATGTCATTGGTCTTGATGGTAGTGGATTATCCTCAGCAGCTCCACAGCAGGGTCAAATTCAACCTCTGTTTGGAGGAGAATTCTAGTGGTCTTGCTCTGTTTGGTCGGTTTGGTAGATTTTTGTGGTTTCTTTGATTACTATCTAGATTCTGAAGTAGTACCATAACAAACAGACCACAGACTTCACACAATCTCCCCTTCCTTTCTTTACAGACGTACTCTTACATACACTGAACTTCCACTTATAGTAGGAAACCAGTTGGGACCACCATTGGTGGAGATACCTGGATGTGTAGGTTGGCACAGGATCTCACATTTGGCATAGGATCAGCAAGGGAGGGACACCACCACCTCCCTTTGTATAATGTAGAATTGAGAACCATACTTGGCATTGAAATGCTCACTAACTCATTCACTAATATTTGTCTCATGTCTCTAATAACCTTTTGTGATTCCCACCAGGAAGTCTATTATACTACAATTATTTTGTGAATATGTTAGATCAAAATAAAAATTTGGCCTACTTATAAGTTAGGAAAAAAGCAGATTCTATAAGTAATTATCATATTAAAAGTAGGCAGTAATTTTGTTCATGTCCATGATAAAAAATGTGTAATTGTAGATAACACTTTGGCACAATATCTACTCATGAGCAATCACTGTTCCCTAGTTGCTTACAAGTTAATTATCTTATTGCCATATATTCTGTTTAAAATTGCAAATGAACAAAATGCAAGGGGCTCCCTTCCATTAACAAAAAAGAAACAAACTAGTCTTTAAATTGCCATCACAGATGCATGAATCACAACCAATAATTCCTTTAATGGGGACTAAAAATATAAAATACTATAGCCTTATATTTGTGAGTAATATTTAATATATCTGATTTTGATGTCTGTAATTAGGATACATGGGAGAGTGTGGACTGCGGGGTGGCTATGCTGAAGTCATTAATCTTCAGCCTGATGTAAAAGCAATGTATTTGAAGAGCATTTCAGCCATGCTATGCCCAACTGTGCTTGGTCAGGTAAGTTTTACATCCACACTTAAAGCATGTCTAAGGCAGTGGCAGCTGGTGCCTGAGAAAATTGGAGATTGGCAACTCCATCGAATGATGGAAATGTAATTTCCAAAATTCAGAACACTAATATATAATCAAATGTAAGAAATACATGTAAATTAATTAAAACTAAATTTAATAAAAATCTGCATTGAAATATTACTTTCTTAGTTTCTCGCGTAGGGTGCATGACAAGTATGTCAGGCACCTCCTGCACACACAGTACTGGCTTTGATTTCCAGTACTATTTGTGCACAAGTTACACAAGGACTATTGTTTGGATACGTTAAGTAAAATTATTGTAAAATTATTTTATTTCAAAAACTTCACTAACGTATAAATTGCAATAATACCATATATAAGAACGCTTGCTCACATCATATTCACAAGAACACTCACAAACCGTTGGCCAGCTGAAGTGCTGGCAGACTGACTCCCATGAGACCCAAAGTATAACCCAGTATGAGTGAAAATTTGTGTTTAAAATGGAAAGTATTGAGTCATAAGCAAAGAGTGTATGAATACAATGTGTTCAGGAGCGTGGGGAATATAAACATTTATTTCCCATACTTCTCAATAATGAAAAACTTTTTCAGGTTTGTATGCTTCCTAGCCATACATGAAATTGTTCTTGCTGCGTTGCATCACGTCCCATGTGTTTCTACCGTTAAAAACTGAAATAATCTGTAAAATATCCTTTTAGATTTTTCCAACTTAAAAGATTCGGACCCAACTGTTAAAAAAATTCATAAACGCAAGCCAAAATGTTCTAGAAAACAATATTTAGAGTACATAGCATTTTCCAAGATCTGTTAGAATGTTACTGTAATATTATTGAAGGTATTGTTTTGACTTTGAAATACCTAAATCATACCCTACATTTTCTTAATTTCACAGATTATTAATTAGTATGTTAAGTGGATTAAACATATAGTATTTATTAAAATAAGACTTAGTTTATAGAAGAAGTGAACTGTCTCCTGGAAAGAATCAAACCTCTAAAACTGCAAGAAGTTCTTAAGAAATACCTGCAGACAAGAAAAGGAAAACCACAATAGTGGAGAGCAAAAATGTAGTGTGAAACTAGAATCGGAAGAGGAGATTTGCGGAAAATTTTAACGTTGTTGGCAAGACACTGCAGCATGTGTTTTGGCTTTTAAAACCAGTTTTTAAAAAGTCCTGATTGCGAATCCAGCGTGCTACACACTGAGCCATTTCTCTCGGTTATATTTATACCACTTGAAAATTACACCTTGCTAACATTTTTGGAAAACTGTAATGTAATTTCCACGAGGAGGTGACAAGGAATAATCATATTATATTCCAGCTATTTAGAACGCAAGTGTACATTGCATTTTAATATAAATAAGCATGAAAGCTCCTTAATAATGCCTATAATGCCATTCCTGTATTTTATTACTAAGCAACCCAAAAATTATTTCTCACCTCTTATACTGTCATGATTGACACAATTTTTTCATTGACCTTTGAAAACTGTAAAGAAGGCTTACTGCATATGGCTCAGAAACTTGGATCCTGATCCAGGAATCACAAAGACTGGAAGCAGCTCAGATAAGGTTTCTTTAACATCATCTTGCCTGTACTGGACAGGATTGGCTGAGAAACAAAATCAAAAGTAAAAACCCCTAAACAATAAATGTAACATAGGAAGTTAAAGAATCAAAAGACATGGTTGATCATATTGAAAGAAAGATGATTCCTAGTGGCTGCTTTAAAATTCAGATCACTAGAGGACCAGGAGATACAGGAAGGCCAAGAAAAGAGTGTTGGATCATTCAGGAGCACCCACAAGATCATCAATGTCCTTTTTGAGGGCAACTGCTTGACAGGAACTGGCATCAAGCCTTCAACCTATTATAGATGATGAAAGGCCTGAGTTACCACTGTTACAAAGTATCAGCCTCAGACCTTTCTTCATGTATAATAGGATGAAAGAACTGAGGCTGATACTTTGTACCAGTGGCAGCTCCTTGGAATAGGGATGGTAGGCACTGCCTACCCTAATGAATATGCACTAATTATTACATTACATAAGAATAAAAAAACTTAAATTACTCCTACAATTTTAATATGGTGTAAGTATTATTTATGTAGAAACGTGTAATGAACATTTTGTTATCATAGCCTGAGCCATATTTCCATTTCAAGCGTTTTCTAACAGCCCATGCACCATGCAATCTGTCTCTCTCATCTCGCAGAGACATGCTCCCACTTGTTGCACCTCTCAGGGTAGGCTTTCCCAGACGCTGCCTTGCTTTGCATCGTATTCTCAGAAAAGGCTGTGTAGTGAGCATTGAATGGTAGCAAGCTGTGTCTGTACTTCATGCTTACACGTTGTGCAGCAAATTCCATTGCAGTCTTGCGGTCACACGGAAGACTTTGGAACTGGAATGTAATAATGTCAGTAACGCAATTGTTTTGAATAAATTGAATAAAATTACCAAAAAAAATCGATTGAATTGGGGTATTGTCCAATGCTCCCTTCTGGGATCAATTCAGTAATCTGTTTTGCCTACCCTGAATGTTTGTTTACTAGCCACCACTGCTTTGTTCACACATTGGTTCAGGAAACATCAATAATGTTACTACTGCCTGTAATTATAATTTAATGACTTAAATAAATTTGCAGTGCCTGAAGTTGGGCCACATTTGTGGTAGAAAGAAGTTTTGGGGGAAAATATTGTAAAAAACTTGGGACCTATTGAGCTTATGATTTTTTGTATTAAAAAATGCTTTTCGAGTGTTAAAATCTAAATTTGGTTTTGAGAGTTACAAGATGTATTCTCTGTATTTCTAGATGACAATGGATTGTGTGGTGAAGCCTCCTGAGCCAGGTCAACCATCATATGATTTGTTCATCAAAGAGAAGAATGCAGTACTCAAATCCCTAGCTGAAAGAGCTGAAATGGTGGCAAACACTTTCAACAGTATTGAAGGCATGTCTTGCAACTCAGTTCAAGGAGCAATGTATGCTTTTCCTCAGGCAAGTTTATTGTTTGTGTGCAACAGTGCAATTGAGTAGTATTAACATGTATTTATGGGCCTTTACAGAAGTTGCAATATGATTAATGCATTCAATATAATGTCTAAACACCATGTCATCATGAAAACGCAATTTTTTCCTCACTAATAGGTGTTTGTGTGATTGGTAAAATTCATGACCCCATAGGTTCACGACCTGCTCTCTGCTAGGAAGTGTAGTTGGTTGGATATGTAAATATTTAGCTTAAAAACAAAACAGAAAGGGGAATTTTATTTGAAAAGAAATGTATTAAAGGTCATATTCTTCCCTCTGATTACAGACAAAAGCAATAGATACCAGTTTTTATTATGTGTCTAATTCAATGTTTTCATTTTACAAACATTGTACTGCAGTCATGTTGAAAATAAATATATACGCCTAATTTGTTAGATGTGTAATAATTAAAATTAATAGAAATGGGAAGTGAAAAATCTTCAAAGTAAACCTCTAAATAACAACTTAAATGGTGTCTACGTGTAGTTTCTAGTATCTACTTCTAGTGCTAGAGTGTTCATTGTTTTTTGTGAAATAAGCTTTGTAATATAAGAAAATGGTAACAAAATTCCTCTGAAACTTGCTGTGCCACACATTTAAATTGTGAATTTTAAAGTGAATTCAATTAGCTCTTTCCTGAAAAATTATGAAGCTAGAATATCCATGTGTTGTGAATCGCATAGGATAGTCTATATCTTCTTCTATACAAAATGAGAAAATGATTTGGGAGTAAAGAGCATTACATTTCATATTTCATTTTGCTCAATTTTGTTACCACAAAAAGATTAATATGTATAAAGTAACATTTTCAGAAATATGATCAGTTCATATTAAGTCTTGTATTCTTTGTGTATGTATTTAAAATTGTTTGGGACCATTGATTGCCAATACCTTTACCTTGTGCACATTTGGAACTATAACAATGAGGTGTCTCAGGATAAATGGTATACACAGGTAAGGGGGATAGAGGTTGAGGTTGATCACTGTTTGCCAATGAATGTTTGAGAAATCGCATATAACACACTTGCATATTTGATATTTGCCTGCGATTGATAGGTGGCATGTCCCTGTCTGACACCTGTCAATTGACACCAGTGCTGATGAGTTGTTGCCTATTACTCACGCAACTTTTCTTGACCGATGGATTGAAGAAATGCGGGTGGAGTGGGGGTATTAGTTATGAAATCGGCCACTAGATTTTATGAAGCAATGCCAATCTCTGGAGAATCCGTCGTCTTTGCAACTTTCTCAATAATTTGCATTCTAACTCTCTCAGGAGTTCGAGGTATCTCCTACGATGGATCTTCACCTGCTTCGGTCATTTCTTTAGATTTTTGAAGAAAGTAACTGACAAAAATTCTCGTCTTCAATAGAAAAAAGTTTCTATTTCGCACCAGTGAAGATGTGTTTGGAAAGTTGTCATCAATTCTCGCTGCGAGCTTTTGCCGTCAACTGTTTATTGTGCCAGAGAGGGGGAAGCAAGGTCATTGATCAAGAAAAGTTGCGCGATTAATACCAATCAAGGGCAAATGTCACATGTGTAATTTCAACATTCGAAATTTCCTTCCATGTGTTCATTGGCAAAAAATTATCATCTTCAACCTCTCTACATGCCCTAAAAGTTTATGGCGTTTATTCTGAGATTACTGTATTATGTAAACCAGGGCAGATGTAAATAGGTCAAAACAGGTGTTGATTGTAACAATTTTCTGTTTGCAGATATATTTACCTCCTAAAGCAATAGAGATGGCTAAACAACAAAAATTAGCACCAGATGCATATTATGCTTTCCAGTTACTGGAAAATACAGGCATATGTATTGTTCCCGGTTCTGGGTTTGGTCAGAAAGAGGGTACCTACCATTTCAGGCAAGTATATTTGGAGAACTATGTGTTTAGTCAATCTGCATGTTGTAGATGATGATAGAGGGTACAGAATTCAATATTAATTACTTAGTAAGATTCTAGTTAAAAGGTACAATGAAATGAGACTCAAAAGACCTTACAGCATTTAAAACAGAAAATCTCCAGGCACAGGGGTATTATTTATTGTTTAAGATAGACCTAGAATATTTTTCAAAATCCATTGTCAACTTTATAATAAGACATGAAAAGAAAGAGATATCCAGTAGAAAACTTTAGCTAAAATAAAGCTGTGTTTGTTATAGAAGTACAACAGCTCAGTAGTAGCTTTTGGCAGGGCCAGATTAATATCATCAGGGCCCTAAGCATCACCAATTTATGAATACCCTAAAAATATTGAAACTTTGTCTTGAGAATTGCAGTCTTTTAAGTTTCTGTCACATTTATATACGTTTCTTTAACATACTCATTATTATGAAACCTTTTACCTACCCACCTATTTTTTGCCCACATAGGTGTCATTTTGGTACCGATAGTTTATTTCACCTTGGAACTGAACTAAACACCTTTGCCGGTTCTTGCAAGATTTGGTGTGAGCTCCTGTTGTTCTTATTGTTTTATTTATAGCTAGCCAGTACTGTTTTAGCTGGCCTGCCCTCGAATTTTACCCGCACCCTAATTTTACGGAAAGAAATGCCAAAAAAAAAATGCGTGATATGGTTGCAATCATGCGACATCTAGCGGCACGAGAGAAAAGAGTTGAAATGCCGTGACATATTCTATCGTGAAGGCGGGCCGTGACCTGCCACATTATATAAACCCGAAGAATAAACCATGCCTTTTAAGTTCGCGGTTCCAACCTTGACGCGAATATTACCCGCACCCCAATTTTCAGCAAATAATTTTTGAAAAATATATGCGGGTTATATTCGAGTATTTACAGTAATTTCCAATTTCAAGAAAACTGTGAATTTGTGTCATGCACCTATATCTAGGTTTTATTAACTTGAGTCTCGTCTTTCAAGGGAATTGGTGGCTGATACAAGCTATTATAAGTTGTTTTAATTATTTATTTTATTTTTATCACATACTACTGATGTAGTATAGAGAAAGTATTGTCATGCTGCGGTAACAAAACTGATTTTTCAACAAAAAATTGTACGTCCCTGATAACCAAAAAAGTGGATGAATATTGCTCCTATATGTAGAAAATTATTTCCTCTAACACACTGCACAATCAGAATTGCATTTTGTGGGTCCTTGTCATCAAAAAACAGCAAAATGTCTATCTGTGAAATGTGGGAGCCTAAACCATTCAGACAATTTATACCAAAATTGATATTGCTCTATTTACTCAAGACCTTGCAAATTTGAAATGATTTTAATTTTTGGGAGTGCTTTACATGAAGTGTTAACAAAATTTTCTCAAAAATGTGTTTAAATTTTTCCCTTTAAAAGCTTTCCTCAGAGAGAGAAAAGATGCTTTAAAAAATGGTGCAGGTCGCATTTTCATTGAACTCTCTTAATTTCCGAAAATTGCGAAGTTGGTAATTTTTTGGCGTTTTCCTACAACTACAGTATTGAAGGTAGACATTTTTCTTAGTGAAATCTGTTCTTCAAAGGCAGTTCTTTAAATAAGGTCATGTACAATTTTTCAAAAATCAATGTATTTGCATAATTTTTCAAACATTATTTTTCAAATCTGTCATAATTTTTTCTCAGATAGAGCAATGTGTGGTAAAAATGGCACAAGTCTCCTTTTTGGTGAACTCTGCATTTTCAAAAATTGCAAGTATTTAACACTGTATAACTATAATATTGTTGATAGAGATTTTTTTATACTTAATGAAATTTGATCTTCAAAATTAAATATTTAAGAAAGGTCATGTACCATTTATTTTCGTTTTTATGAGTAGTTGCATAATTTTTCATCTTCGAAATTGCGAATTTTTAATGTCCTGCACCAATTTTGCTTTCTTCAGCAAGTCTTTTTTTTATTCATTTATTTATTTGGTCAAAAAAAGAAAAACAGTAAAAACTGTATATGACGTATGGGGGAGGAGATTATCTTCATACATTTTCTTGAGATCCAAAGATATCAGCCTTTAGAAATATCAGTCTTTAGAGATATATCCTCCTACAATATGACAATGGCAGCGCCGCCACACATTTTGAAATTCTCAGAATTGCAATGAAACTCCGTTTATATGTTTCGCACTTACACGTTTTTCACATTTATACGTTGTTTTCTGTAAGTTGGGGATAAATTCCAATACTTCTCAGGCTAACTTACTTCAGATATGTATTTTACGTTCATACGTTTTTCACTCATACGTTCATAATGAAAGTCCCTTTAAGACCGTATAACGTTCAAAATCGACATAGGTGACCAACAAGTGAGAACATTTGCGTTATCTTAGAACAACCGAATTTTTGTTTTGAATTTAGTATTCAGGTTGTTTGATTTCGTCGCTTCGCGGGGCGTTTCATCTCTCCATTTTGGAATTTTGGACAAAACTACATGATGAACAAAAAGGGGCGCTAGTGTCGTCCGGTGCGGCGTTGCTTAATGTTCACCAATATTGCACGATAAAAATTCACATTTAAAGGAATTATTGAAACTCGAAGGAATCAAAGACTTATGGTGACAATTTGGCGTGTATCACACGAGCGTTACGTTGACTCGCGTTACCTAACGCTGATGACGTCAGCTGCGTCAATGCCTGCACATACACGCGCGCGCGCGTCTCGTAACGCGCGTCGTATATTAACATTGTATCATATGCGAAATGGCACACGAGCGCTCTGGCCAATGCGCGTCGCCTAGCGGTCGCCGCGTGTTGAAAACTAGAAATCGCGCGTTATTATGACTTACGTTGTAGCTTGAGCTGTGGGCACAACGCGCACTTGGCACACTCGCCACACTCGCCAAGACCGCTCGTGTGCCGTTTCACATAAGATAGTGTTAATGTTCGACACGCGTTAAGCGACTCGTGTGCGCAGGCATCGACGCAAGTCATCGTTAATCTTTGTTCAGCTTAAGAATGATCCTGATGTAATCAAAGAAGCATAGTACTCATCCGCATCCACTAATCTCATTGGTCGATTGCCCCAGGTCCTCCTTAATGGTACACGTGTATACGAACTGTCAGAAGCGTACGCGACAGCAACATTCTCACCTGCGATAAAAATGAAGTTCCAATTACCAGCAGTGACACACGCACGCGTCTGGGAGAGGTTCGAAACCAAAATCGTTTATTTCCTTGATGTGACAGGTTTTCTGTGTGTACTCATCTCTCTGCGTGCTTTCATTACTCTAGACGAAGACACTTCCGTGGTCCGCGATGTGCGTTCGGCAATCTGTTTAAACGGCCAGTGCAGGAATTTCTTCAGCCACACGAAAAAACACTTAAAATAACATTTTTCAACCCGTATAAATGGATTACTTCTCGTATGTTTTGTAAAAGACTGTCCTGCCTCAGTATCCGCCATTATAAAATAATAAGATATGCCTATAAAGTAAAATTATTAGAAGATGCTACACCGATCTTGCTGCACTAAGCAAAGAGAACAAACTGGTCTATTGCTAATGGAGCCCAACAAACGCTGCATTTGGAACTTTTGTTATGAGTCAACTGCCGATAAAGCTGTCTACACCGGGCGACGGGTATAAGATTTTTTCGCCGCCATTACTGACGCCTTGGCCTTCGGCGTATTTCAGAACAGTGGTCCGATTCAGAGTTTCCAGTAACTGTTTTCTGGATTCTATCAATGTTTTCCTTTTTCTCAATTTCTTGTTGTGTTTTCAAACTAGCATTTAAACAAGGAAATCTATTATTTTGCCAAGAATTATTTTCAGAAGTGAAACATTACACATACACACCCGCAAATCCAAGCAACCAATAAGAGGCTATATTAAGCAAGTTTGTTTTACTTAATTATATAGACATATTATATAGATATATTTATAGACATCCCCACCGGGAGCACCACTGTTGAATACATGGTTATCTTCCCCATCCTGTACCACTTCTGTTTCCACTTCTGCATGTGCCAATCACCTTTATTGTCAACATTTCAGAGGGAGTTCAAAATGAAATTATTTTTTGAGGTCTCTATAAAAATATATAGGAAATTGTCTACCTTCATCTGTTATTTTGTGTAATTAACTGCTTTATTGTCTTTTTTGTCTCAGTGTATTTATTTATTTGAGGAATTGCTCTATACCTTATTTCTACTACAAAAGAAACAAAAGCATTGAATTTGTAGGAAAAAGTACCCAGGAGTTCTTAATCAATAATGACAAGAGCTAGGAATATTATTATAAAAAGACAATAAATGAAAATATCAATTGTAAAAAATGTAAAGACAGCAAAGTAACAAACAGCAACAAAGTTTAACAGCAAAGAAACAAACCAATAAAATACATTGCAGTTGAGCAGAGGTACAGAAATGGAATTTAGTTCATTCTTAGAAAAAATTGCTTTTCCGGTAATAAATATCTCAAGGTCAAAGGGTAATCCTCAGCAAAGTGAGTGTGTTTTTAGATGTTCCTCGCAAAGAATTTGATGACAAAGCTAATTTGGAAATGAAAAATCCTTAAATTTAGTATTCAAAAATTAAATTGTGTTCTTCTAATCACTATAAAGAGTTATCAATACGAGAGTTTGATTTCATTCAGTCATTCTTGAAAGTTTGATTTCATTCATATATAACATTAAGCAAGTTATTTTGTTTTGCAAATTTTAATCCTTAAAAGAATTAACATTTTATTTGTAATGAGGAATAAACATTAGGGATTACTAATAAGGTTTAGAAAGTAGTAAAACACTTACCTAACCTTCTAATAACCACCTGAAAATATGTAGGTGACAAAACGATGAGCAAAGCAGCTCAGCAGATACCAGACATTCTGGAATTACAGTGTTTTGGTTTCTGTGAAGTGTTTGTAGTTCAATGTTCAATGTACAAATTAAAGACATTAGAAAAGGTTTAAAATAGGATATGTAACTTGTGCAAAAAGTATACGTAATATATAATTTCTTGCAGTCTTCTTTTCTTTATACAAGTCATGAAATTTAAAACATTTATCTAAATCACTTCATTAATTTGCAAGGTACTCAAGATGAGCTATTATTTTTTCCCCAGGACCACAATTCTTCCTCAGCCTGAAAAATTGAAAGTAATGCTTGAAAAATTCAAGACCTTTCACCAGGAGTTTTTGAAGAAACACCAGTAATGCATAACAATTTCTATGTAAGGCAATAATGTAATACTTCGACCATTACTACTTATATACTACTACACACATATGATATACTGTACATGTTGTATTACATTTTGTGGATGTAAAGTATATCACATATGTGCATGACGATCAAATGAAGTGAATGTTGGTATTGTTCCCTATTTTATCTATGTTGTACATGTGTAATCTATTCCTGTAAATTTATTTTAATTAACATGACTAAAAATTGTAAAACTAAAAAGCAATATTTTGCTCTCATATGCAATAAAATGCACTGCAATAATTGGCAACTTTTGAACATTGTTTCATTCTCTCTCCAAAAAATGAAACAGAAAAAAGTGCTTGTACCTTTTGTTACCTCTTACTTCAAATTCAAAGCAAAAAAGAGAATTAAAAAAACTCTACAAAATATTACACAACTGTCTGTAAGGCAACGAAGATACATGCACAGACGGACAGTGAAGTCTCAATGTTTTTATTTTCTCACCAGCTTGCAAAGCATAGCTGTAGTTTTTTTTAAAATCTCTCACCCAGTGTTAATACGTGTGTTGCTAGTATATTTTATAATGTATTGCATTTGTGACCTCAAATGGTGTAATGATCTCTTATGAAGTGCACCCAAGGAGGCAGCCACCAAGGCTGTGGGTTCCAATCCTGTCTAAGGCATGTGTGTTGTGACATTGGGGCATTCCCAGTCTGTCATATCACCTCTGTCACATAAGACTTCCATATTCTCTTACCCGACCGCTAACTCTTTGCAATCAGTGTGTATCTGTCGGTGTGTGTGCATGTGCGCGCAAATGAACTGTCTCACAAAATCTAGAATGGTACAAGCATCTAGATAGGACAGGAGCTTCTATGGACGCCATGACACATCTTTTCACATAAAAATTGTTGGATTCTAATGATAGTGTTAAAGTTTCGATCCCATGATTTTTCTTTATAGGAGTACATGTTGTACTCAATAACGCAGTTTCAAGAAAAACTCAGCACTTTCGCAGCAACATACAATACACCAGAAAAACCTGGCAGTAAAGAACTATTACCAGCTGTGTGCATTGAGTTCTTAGTCACATACTACATCAACATTTTGGATCATAGTTCTGTAGAATGAAACCCCAAAGGTAGGGGAATCGGAAATAATTGCTACAAAAGCTTTTATTGTTGTAATGGTTTCATTTGTGGCCCGATATAACTGTCCTAGGTTTCCCCCCCCCCCCTCGGCGGAGTTGTGCTTGCGTGGTGGGGGGTTAAAATATACCTCCAAAAGGGGGTAATTTTTGTTTTTACCGTTACAGCTCATAAAGATCTCAAAATATTGAAAAAAACGGACCTATTAAAAGTCGAAGGACATTCAGTTCTGCTTTGAATGACACATTTCGATGATTAGAAGTACACCAATAGCGACCTCATCTCGCGAATGTGCTTCAGGAACCAGTTTACAACACAATTTAGCGGACATTTTTAATGCAGCCAAGTACTAAAATTATCTCCTTGTTGTTCGTTGAAACATATATAAAGCATCTTTTAAATATTGCATCTTGTAAACCATTTTTGGTTGGTTACCGTTGAAAATTCTCACTTTATGCTACTTTCAAAATGTTTCTGACCACTACTCGCTCCCAGTGAGCTCTAGTGAAGATATAATGTTGAGATCACTGCTCGCTCCCCATGCAACATGGTGGCCAGTGTCTGGTCAGCGCCATCTATCTATACTGCGATTTTTGTAGGAAGAGCTCTCAAGGCCACTCAAATCCCATCTTCGCGATGGAATATGTCACGGCATTTCGTGTCATTCACAGTCGTTCCGCTAGATTTCGCACGATCGCGACCGTATGAAGCAGTGCTTGCGATCATGCGACTTCTACCGGCAAGACCGAGAAAAGACGCGAAATGCCGTGACATATTCCATCGCGAAGATGGGATTTGAGTGGCCTTGAGAGCTCTTCCTACAAAAATCGCAGTATAGAGTGTGTTGGCCTGGTCTGGCTTTTCAAACGAATTGCCCGTGCTGTGGTCACGTGATTCGTGACGCAAACTGGTGCTGCGCAGAACGAGCAAAAATCGATGCGCCGGGGTAGCCCACCTATATCTTTCCACCATGCTCTCGCCAAATGCCTGATAGCGTAGCGGGGAATCACATATCTGTCATTAGGCTCCGTCACTAGCTACGTTTAACAGCGAGCGCTTTCGTTGTGATTCGCGCTTCCTCTTCACTTTGTCAAGTGCAGTTCAGCTGTCACTTCTCCATCTGCCTGCCTTCAGACACTGATCAGCGCAGTTTGAGCCGGTAAGTATTTAATATCATACTTTTCCCGTTATTTGCATTATTCGAAAGTTCAGTATGTTTAATGAAAATGAGACATGCAAAACTTTTACTTTCTCGCTACAGAGTAGGGAGAAAGTACGTGCTGTTTTAGCGCCACTAGTTCTAAAAGCACTTACGTATTCTATTCGGGGGGGGGGGTATTTGAAGTCACTCTTTATTTTCCCGTATACGTTCGTGTATACGGAGTAATATATGTAGTATAGGGAAAGTTATATAATGTTGCGGAAAATCGATTTCGAGGATTTCATGGGAAATGCACGTTTTGGGATCCTCTAATACCGAAAGAGTGGTTCTTTTCAAAATGTCCGTCTGTTCGGTGTCTGTGAACTAGCGCCTAAACCATTAGTACGATTTCTTCCAAAATGAATATTCCCCAGTCGAAATGGTTCCACTCGAGGCGCCGCGATTTTGAAAAACATTGTTCAAAGTTCTTTACGTGAAGCCCCCTTGACATTTTCAACATTTTCTCAAAAACTTCTCCAATTTTTTTCTTTAAATTTCTTGTAGCAGTGAAGTATTATTATTAAGGGGAGTAGGTCCGATTTTCACTGTTAACTCTGAATTTTCGAAAATTGCGAAAGTTTGAATTTTTTCGGCGTTTTCCTACAATTAGAAAATTGAAGATTAAAGATTTTTCCTCAATCAAAATGAGTTCTTTCATTAAGGTCCTGTATACTTTTTGAAAATTTTAGTAGTTTTTTGGCTATATTGCGCGATATAATTGCAGTTTTAAAAAATTACAAAGACCAGATTTTCTCGAAAACGGCTCTAAATTTTTACTTTCCCATGTACGTACGTAGTGATATATGTAGTGTAGGGAAAGTTATGTAATGCTGCGCGAAAAAATGGCGAATTTTCGGCGGAAAAAAAATTCATTTCCGGGCCGTGATAACGAAAAAATGTATAAAACCAGTTGCTAAATTAAGAAAAACAATCCCCTAACACGTGGTGTAGCCAGAATCCCTGTTTTGTGGGTCCTTGATACCGAAAAACCAATTCAAAGCAAAACGTTCGTCAATTTGTCGCATAAACAGTAATTTGCAAACACTATTGTATTTGTAAGTTAGAGCTTTATATTACTTCAAATGAAGAGTTCCGAAAAAAATCTGTGAAATAGAGCTTCAAATTTCGAATTCACAAAAGCGCTCAAACGCTATTTTCTTAAAAAGGCTCCAAATTTTAAAAAAAAACTGTCATTTAAAGGTTTTTGTGTTCTTTAATATTCTAATATTAATATTTCCGTTCTACCGTTAGGAAACAAAAATTAAGAAAATGTCAAAAAAATATACTTTGGGATGCGATAGATGGCAGCTTGCATGAGTATGTGGCAATTCCGAATGGCCAGTCCAGACCCAAGGAAATAGAAAACTGATACGGGAAAGTCTGTGCCATTCTGTACCACAACTAGTTTTTTTTCGAAACGTCCGTCTGTCCGTTGTCTGTGAACAACACTTATCTCCTAAACCATAAATACGATTTCTTCAAAAATGAATAATTCCCTGTTGATCTGGCTCTACTCGAGACGGCGCGATTTTGAAAAACTTTCTTCAAAATTTGGGAGTACTTTACATGAAGCCCCCTGAACATGTTCAAAATTTTCTCAAAAATCACTACAAATTTTTTCTTTAAATTTCTTGTAAGAATAGGGTAAAACATACTTATAATGGTGGCATAGGTCCGATTTTCACGGTTAACTCTGAATTTTCGAAAGTTGCAAAAGTTGGAATTTTGTTTGGCGTCTTCCTACAACTACAAAATTGAAGGCGGAGATTTTTACTCAAATAAAATTTGTTCTCCATAGTGAGTTCTTTCATGAAGTTCATGTACATTGTTTTGAAAATTTTATTCGTTTTCTGGCAATATTGCGCGAAATATTTGCAATTTTAAAAAATTACAAAAACAAGGTTTTTTTAAAAACGGCTCCAAATTTTTCTTTAAACTTTTGGTAGGGATAGTTCTAAATGTACTCAATGAGATGACTTAAACGCCACTTTGCTCTATTCTGTTGCTTTTTCAGAAATTACTTTTTTTTAAACTTCTCTCACGTCTATATTTACATTAGCGGCGATTTGTTCACAATATTAGCGCGTATTATAATCAGGCGTGAACATATCCGGATTCTGTGACGACCAGATGTAGGGGAGGAAGCTGGTAAATATGACTATCGGGTGAATTGTTGACAGAAAAAATGCTATGTGTAACAAAATATAAACCGTGTGTGTAAACAAAGAAGATGCCACGACAAAAATTGGACCGCGCGAGATGGACGGCCAAGAATGCTGAGATCTCGTAAAGGGAAGTAGTGAATCGAACATGTAAATTTTAATAATGTAAGATGACCTAGTTTTGGATTATATGTAAATAAATTGTCAATTAAAATAATAGCTAATGGCCATGCATGCAAGGGAGGAGTAATGAGAATTATTAAATAATGACAGGGTTGTTATTGGTACTGAGAGTGGTCATATGAAATGCTATATATGTTTTCTTTCTTTTGTTTGTGTGAAGGTGAAAAAATTATGTTACTTAATTTTGGAAGCATGTGTCGTAATTTATCTTTTTGGCAAGAAAAGGCACTAGCCTGCGAATTTAAACTTTTGGTTGCCTAAAGTAAAAAAACGTGATTTATATAATGTCGATGTGCTGAGTCCGAATTTTCAATCAGTTTACTTCTATCACGTACGGTTTTCTTGCGAAATGACTTTACATGTATTGTGTAACTACGCGAATTTCATCACAACGTTTTCATAATACTTTTCTTTATTTTGAAGAAAAACAATATTTAATATACACAACTTGCTGAAATTAATGTGTGTGGTTGTTAATACATGCCAACAGAGTGTTTTTGCTTTATTTTGCTTTTAACTTGTGAATACTCGTGTTCCTTCACTATTTCATACAAATTTTACACCCGTTGCTTCTTAGTTGAGAAAGTACTCCTGTTCCTTTTTCTTAATGTTTGCATTAAGATATTTCACGCTTTAACATGCAGTAATAGTCCGCAAGCATATTGATGCTTCAGCGTCTCTGGTACTTCCTTTCTAACCCCAGCACAGTCATGTGAAATAGTTCGCTTTGTCCTTCGCTCAAAAGTAATGTAAGTGAGAAAATAGCAAATGAATTTTCACATTCATTCATGCTTCAAGCATATTAGTCCCAATGTTTCGGTAACTGGGATCCTGGTTTTTACCTAGAACTTTTGAAACAACTTCACAGAAAGAAATCCATGTTGCTTTCTTCTTTTCAACCATAATGTTTTCAAAGGTGGCGTCTGACATCAATTTTCTTATATTAGGACCATAAAGTTCTTTAGTTTGGTTCAGATAGTACTGGGAATTTCTCACATATGTACTTGAAAAAGTTTCCTCCCTTATTTAACACTCCTTAATTGTTTCATTAAGCCAAGCTTAATGAGGAGGGATGGCAGCAAAACATTTGAAGAACGCACAGGGTTTTGGCGAACATTTGTAGAACCGACTTCCAAACGTTCTCGAGGTGGCCTGCCTTATTCCAGTGATCAACTCGTGCCCTTCGTTTCCAAGCACAGAAAGCAAGGAGATTTGGTAAAACCAGATTGTTGACACAGCAGCATCGTAAGAACTTTAAAATCGCCACAAACTTGCTGGTTGTATTCACTGTAGTTTACTCGCAATAATATTAGTTGAACATTTGCATACGATTCTTTGAGAATCACTGAATAGGCAACAGGCACTGAACCAAAAACGTTTCCATTATGAAGGAAAACGCCCTTTAAGATTCGCTTGGAAGCTTCAATGAAAAGTCTCCATGCACTTGGATCATAGTTTGGAAGTCCAAGTTTTAAAATAATCATCAGGCCCATGAGGGTAGGTAAAATGGCTGGCCGAACTACTGGATACACAATTTGCTTTTTATTTTTAGAATTGTAGCCCTTCATATGTCACGCACAGAACTAGCAGTTATTACTTTGATTTCACTGCTCTCTCTCTCTCTTTCTCTCTCTCCTCTCTTTCTCTCTCTCCTCTCTTTCTCTCTCTCTCCTCTCTTTCTCTCTCTCCTCTCTTTCTCTCTCTCTCCTCTCTTTCTCTCTCTCTCCTCTCTTTCTCTCCTCTCTTTCTCTCTCTCCTCTCTTTCTCTCTCCTCACTTTCTCTCTCCTCTCTCTCCTCTCTTTCTCTCTCCTTTTCCTCTCTTCTCTCTCCTCTCTCTCTCCTCCCTCTCTCTCTCTCCAAACCATAGGTATTCCAAACGATAACGACAGTCTTTTACCATTGACCCAATGGCAAAGATCTTCAATGCATACTCTACATTTTTTGTGGGTTGCCCAATATTATTTTGGTTTCCAAGTTTCATTTCAAAATAAGCAATATACGATTTTTTTTACAAAATATATAATATTACGTTTCTGCTTAGGCAATAAGTATTTCCCACCTATATCACAAAAGTACTCTTGATCATTTATTCATGAGCGATGCGACATGGTAAATATACTTTCGCACTGAACTAGAAATTCATGACATTCTACTCCACAATAAAGCTTGTAAAAGATTTCTTTTCTAGATGACATACTAATGCAACGTGAGAGAAACTAAGACTACTAATGTAAGTTTTCATAAAGATAAGATAAAAAGTGTCTGTCACCAAGGATTTACTGTCTACATAAGATTATGACTAGTGTGCACATTATTTCGCTCTAAATTCCTCAGGCCCTCACACCCCGCATCGGAATCATCTGGTGCTCTCGGTGTGCATAATAAACACAGTGAAAACACTAAAAACATTTGGCTTTCAAATCCACTCTTTGGACATATATTGGCTTTCAAATTTACTCTTTGGACGTATATGAATGTTATTCTATAAGGAAAATATTTTTTTTGAAAAATGATCCGTGATAGTAAATTTTTGGCTTTGAATTTGAATTCAACATGCTAAAATTACTCCAAAAAAGTACAACTTAGGAGGCAGCAATTTCATCGCAGATCAGTGTAATTAAACAAAATACTGAAGTGTAAAGTTAGACTCATAATGTTATATAAAATGCTTTTCAGTACGAGGAAAATCCATCAGAACACAAAAAATGTAATCATGGAGAGACAAACCACGCCATGGAGAATATACAATTAGCGGTGCTACAACAGCAAATACCATTCGCATTATTGAAAACGGCTACCTAATATTAAAATATTGCCATTTCTGTGCCACAAACACCTCAGCAATTATTTGAAAACGTCCAAATCAAACAAAACGCCTGTGATGTGTATTTGCATGAATTTCAATACTCAGAAGCATCATCATTTTTACTTTTACAAATGAAACAGGAATACATTTTACTGTTACAGTATTCGCAGCAAATTTTATAGAGCGCAGAAAATGTGAAAATTTTTCATGTCAAAATTTCCATCTCTATTCCAAGTGTTCCTTAAATTGACAATGAAATACATGGCCCACAATAAAGCTTAACTTTAACTTCACTACCTGTTAGCCATTTGTGTGAATCATACAATGAAGGATTGAATTTTCTTGCATTTTTGTCGTCAGCACAATGTAAAATCGTATTCAGCGCAGGAGTAGGTCGACCAGTGTCCAAAATTAGTCTCCTTACAATAATATTAAACGAGGAAAACGGTGTACGTAGTAGTTCATTCACTATATCTATCATAATATTAACGTAAAATGAGATTTAAATATAAAAAAATCCAGTAGCACTAATAATCCACAGCATACTAGTTTAAATGAAAAATAATTACTTTCTAAATAATAATATTAACTTTCTCCGTTTGTTAACTCGTCAACAAAACAACAAACATTCTTGCTTTCCCGGCTTGCATGTGAGTGGAAACCGGAGTCTTCCGTGCGAGTAGGCAGCAAGGGAATTCGCTGGCCTAGGGGCAACACGCATGCGTCAAGTGCGGACACAGCATGCTCGCTCTACGCTCTCTACAGGGCTTTTTCTCAGAGTACGGTGTGAATCTATTCTGCGATTTTTCTAAATTTGCCCCTCAAGGCCACTCAAATCCCATCTTCACAATGGAATATGTCACGGTATTTCGCATTTCTCAGTCGTTCCGCTAGATTTCGCATGATCGCGACCGTATCAAGCAGTGCTTGCGATCATGCAACTTCTACCGGTAACACCGAGAAAGACGCGAAATGCCGTGTGTTATTCCATCGCGAAGATGGGCCTTGGGGGGCGAAGTTACAGAAATCGCAGTATAAGTAGCGCCCGGGTGTGCCTACCCTGAGAGGAACAAGCGGGCGTATTGAAATATACCATTCTCACGTCTCATCAAAAGCGTGGCTGTAATCATGTCCTGTTCCAAATTTATTAAGATTTGGGCGCCAGAAACAGGTTACATGAATTACTATCAAAGTTTTTCTATCTGATTTAACAAAAATTATCTAAACATCCAGCTAGCTTGGGTCGATGGGTCCGGATACAAATACTCGCTATCGCCTCGATAGCCGATTACCTGATCTGCCAACTATACAGTATGGCGTGGAATCTGAAATGTAATAATTATGCTTTCAACTAATTAAAAATTATGATTGACAAATGAAAAAACTCTTTTCTTTTCCAAAGAACAAAATTCAACAATTTATTTAACTTTTAAATTAAAACAATTAATTAGATGGTCATGACCCCTTCTGAATAAATTGTCTCTTTTATACTGCAGTATTTTTTTTTTACCGTTTTTGCATGCCAACGCTCCGTAGTCGCTTCTCACTTGGCCGTTGTTAATTCCAAGTTCCGCTTCTCTCTTCCGGTCTTGCGCCGCCGCTGACACGTCCAGTCCACACTGCCTAAACTATCTGTTAGTCTTGTCCGACGCTCCCGGTTCCTAATCTCTCCCACCGGTTATGTAGACTATTGAAGTCCAACTGCAATGTCCGAAAATCTGAACAAGTCCTCCGAAAATCACTTCTGGTAAATTATTTCAAAGTCCGAAAACAAACTATCACTTCTCTCACAAGACAAAGTCCGAAAACAAGCTATCACTTCTCTTACAAGAAAAATACAAGTTTCACTTTCCCACTATATTGTCTACAGACGATCTTTACGCTACGGCACCCAGAGTCAGAATGTTCGATCTACACTCCACGACACCCAGAGACGGAATGTACGATCTTCACTCTACGACACCCCGAGTCAGAATGTACGATCTTCACTCTACGACACCCCGAGTCAGAATGTTCGATCTATACTCCACGATACCCAGAGACGGAATGTACGATCTTCACTCTACGACACCCCGAGTCAGAATGTTCTGTTTTATGCATTTTTAAACCCTTCATGGCTCGGTCGGCGTCCATCCTTCTATTATTTCAAAACACGGCGGCAACATTAGACTATCTGATCTTTTATAGCCAACCCGTGCGTCTCTTACAAATCCAAGTAGCCGCGACCTCAGACAGTCATTCGTTTTGCACCAATTCCCTCTTAGGTTCTTCAGCCATCTAGCCGGCGTCCTGACGTCATCAGGGCCCGTGTATAGTTTGTTGACCTTGCCAACCTCCGCGCCGTCGTTGCTAAGGCCACATACCGCCATATTGGATGCCTATTTATCCACCCCATGTCTAACTAACATCATTAAATAAAATCCATCGTATTCTGGTATATCACAGTATGTCTCTGTAATAAGAGACTAGACGTCCTATGGCGCACGGGCCTTTAGAAAAGGCTTGAAATGGAAAAATATCTCATGCCACACGATAATGAAATCATTATACATTTCCAGATGATTAATACTTACACCGTATTGAAATTGAAAGAGTCATTTTACTTTCCCGTATGCATACGTATAAGGAGTAATATGCGTAGTATAAGGAAAGTTATGTAATGGTGCGCGAAAAATCGGCGGATTTTCGGCAGAAAAAATTCATGGCCTATAAAATATAAAATACATTAGGAACTATCCCTACCTAAAGTTGAAAGAAAAAAATTGGAGCCGTTTATGAAAAATCTTGTTTTTGTAATTTTTTAAAATTGCACATATTGCACGATAACTACTAAAATTTTTAAAAAATGCACATGACCTTAATGAAAGAACTCACTTTGGACAACCAATATTGTTTGAAAGAAAAATCTCTATCTTCAATTTTGTAATTCCAGAATGATGCCGAAAAAAATTTAAACTTTTGCAATTTTCGAAAATTCAGTCATCTGTGAAAATCGGACCTATGCCACCTAAATAAGTGCATTTTACTCTATTCTTACAAGAAATTTAAAGAAAAGATTTGGAGCTGTTTTTGAGAAAATTTGTAAAATCCCCCCGGGGCTTCATGTAAAGTACCCCGAAATTTTACAGAATCTTTTTCAAAATCTCAAAGCTTTGACTAGAACCAGATCGACCGGGGAATATCCATTTTGGAAGAAATCGTTCGTATGGTTTAGGCGCTAGCAGTGTTGACAGACAGACGAACGGACAGACGGACGTTTTCATTTCAATGGTTTCTTCGGTATCAAGGACCCACAAAAGAGGGTTCTGGCTACACCACGTGTTAGGAGATTTTTTTTTCTTAATTTAGCAACTGGTTTTATCCACGTTTTCGTTATCACGGCCCGGCAATGAATTTTTTTCCGCCGAAAATTGGCCATTTTTTCGCGCAGCATTACATAACTTTCCCTATATTACGTATATCACTCAGTGCATACGTACGTACAACACTCCGCGTATACGTGCGTATGCGGGAAAGTAAAAAGTGGATAGTCAGTTGCCTCTTTTTAAATTGATTTTTGCAGACTTGTCAAGACCAAATTTCATGCAAATGTCATTGCTAAAGTCATTCACGACAAGACAGCATTTGGGAGAGAATCTCTTCATTCATAGCGAACACTTTAAGATCATCCATGTAAAACAAATGTGATACCGGCCTTTCATCACCATGGAGCATGTAACCAAAGGCAGCTTGCGACAACTGTCTAGATAGTGGTATCAAACTAATGCAAAACAGCAGAGGGGATATCTCCTTGTAACATTCCCCTGTTAATCTGAATACTTCTGGTTTCTACTGCTTCCTTTCCGCTGTGAATTATTAACTTGGTACTTCACGACTTCATACTAGCCTTGCAAAACTTAATAAGTCTGGGATGAAATCGATAGAGCTTCAGGGTCTTCAAAATCCATCGTGTGGTACACTACCAAAGGATGACGCCTTAAACTGTGGCTGTTACACATTACACGACCAATCACGAGCTTGCCCAAATGAGACCCAAAGATCGCAGTACTTATTTGCGAGAACTGTGACAACTAGCTTCACATAAGCTTCAGTTTTAGACTGGAAGTGAACATATGTGAATTCCACACATTATAAGACTGTGTACATATACTGTGTAAGACTTACACGGTGCGAACAACTCACTGTTTTCATCGCAGTGTTGTCAAACTATGTGAATTCCAACACTGCATAAAAATATAATACAAAAGTTTTGTAAACTTGTGTTGGAAAAAGAAGTCTGATACCATAAAGCTTTATCAAGACCCATCAATTACACGTAATTCACAGAAATTTGCGACAGCTGAACGGAATTCAATTGTTGCGTTCCCTGCATTGTCGATACTCTCTCAACCCAAAACTGGCCGTAATTAAAAAAGTGTTCGGAATTTGGTAAAATTTTAATACATAGCATTAATTAGGTAGCATTTATTGGGAAAAATGTGATTTTCAGTTTTTATTAAAAATTTGATGGTTTTTGAGAAGGTATGAAATTTCATACCATGGCCATACGGGGGTCAAACATTGATGATTAGAAGTTTATATTGTAGAAAATTATGTATTGATAGGAAGACGTTAATGTTACAAAGTATCTTAAAAAACTACTCTGAAACGATTTTCTAATATAAAATTTTAAGCAATGAATTCTGGCTATGGTATTGCACAAAGAAATATTTTGGGTGAAGACCTACATTACTTTTCACACACTAAAATGTAGTGCACTTTTTGCACTGTGCACATTTTCTTTGCTTTTCTGCTGCATCTAGCAAATGTCCAATATTGTCGAATCTTATTTCTCTTAGCACTTGCTTGTTGGTTTTGGGTTTTACCCCTCTTGGTTTTTCAATTGCAGGTGTTGAAAGAATAGCAAGCACAATTCTTCGAGTGAATTCTAGAAGAGGCACGTCTTTATTTGCTTGTTTTTACAACAGCCATGAATTCACAACGGCTCCGTTGAGACAGAAACGAAATATTGGAAAGTTCTATTTTTTTTATTGCGTATTCGGATACGGTATAAGCCTCGCAATCGATCGAAAAGATCGTCTCCGCCCATATATTTATTGTATTCCTTCACTAAGGTGGGCATTGGGACTGATGTTCTTTCCCGTTTTTCCCGGCTCCATCTCTTACACGTTGTCATGCCTTGTACAGCGTCATAATCAAGATTAGTTGCCAATGTAACTTGACTATTGTCGTTCCAGCGAATCAAAGTAATAGATGACTGAGCATCCCTAAGAACATGGTGCGATCCCCGTGCTTGCTTCTAGCAATGGAGCTTCCTCGACTCTGTCAGAGCGGATAGTGCCGATTACATATAGATTATATTTCTTCAGGGTCTCAAGTAAACCTATGCTTTTAAAAAAAGTCCATAAATATTATGCTGTTGGGAGGGAGGTATCCATGGCAAAGTTTGTGGACAACACTAAAACCAAGTGTTTGACCAGGTTCCCTAGATTCTTTTGCTCCTACATATGGGTCGAATTTTATCAGGTAACCGCTTGGAGTAGACATACACCAAAATTTAAAGCCATATCTAATAGGTTTCCCGCGTATGAATTGTTTCATAAAATGATACCCATAATAAGGCTCCATTGCTTCATCGACACAAAACTTCCCTCCCAATGGTTTTATTAAATTCTGAAATTTTTCATTTAGTGCGTTTATCACAGGTCTCACCTTATAAACTCTGTCTGTATTATTATTCTCATTGAGATGAAAGTACCTGTGCATTGCACGAAAGGGACCTCTCTTCATTGCATTGCTTACTAGTGAACTGTGAGTATCAGGTGTCTGCTGCCAGTACATGTCTCTATGAGGCAAAGAGTGATATCCTGAGAAAAGCAAGATAGCAATGTATTTTGTGTGGCTATTAGGTAAAACTCATTAACTCCACTTTTACTTTATTCGAGAAAATCAGGTTTTAAATTTGATTATACAGATTTGGGATATAGAAATAATGCTTCGTTGTGCGATTATTTTTTTAAGGGTTAAGGAATATCTGAAAAAACTAGTTTTTAGCAATATTTGCCCATCCCATCCGCCCGCGGTAAACGTGTAAATTGACTGGATTGTGTTGGAGTTAATGAGTTTTTCGTGGAACACGAGTGGAGTTAATTAGTTTTTCCTGTTCCGCTTCACTTTTATCGACTTATTTAAACATTTTTCGGTATATGTCGATGTTTTTTGACATATATCGACGAAATTCGATATATTTCGATATATCTTCATATATTTCGATATATCTCCATATGTTTCCATATATTCGGTATCGTAGCTTTATTTCAATGCTGCTGATATGTATGCTGATATCTTTCGATTTATATGGATATATTAAACATATTTCGTTATAATAAAATTTATTTCGATGAATATTGCTATTTTTCCTTACAAATCTACTTATTAGACACATTTTGATGTATTCGGCATATGAAAATTAATTTAGTTTTCAGTTGATGTTGACATATTATATTGATGAGTTTGACATCTTTAAAGTTAAGAATTTGTTAACTTTAATAATTTGGCATAAGTAAAGTTCATAATTTGTTCCAACATGAAACTCATAAATAGTATTTATGAACATTTAATAAGTAACGTCAATTACTTATTATATTACTGAAATATGTCAATTAATGTCATTTTCTGTATTTCAGTTGCATTAGATCAACTTTTAACATATTCGATTTGTTAATTCATTTTTACTTTCCCGCATACGTACGTATATACGGAGTATAGTAGTTCCCTACACGTAGTATAGGTTTCCCTATACGTAGTATAGGGAAAGTTATGTAATGCTGCGCGAAAAAAATGGCTAATTTTCGCCAGAAAGAAATTCGTTGCCGGGCCGTAATAACGAAAACGTGGATAAATCCAGTTGCTAAATTAAGAGAAGAAAAATTTCCAACACGTGGTGTAGCCAGAACCCCTCTTTTGTGGGTTCTTGATACGAAAAACCAATTGAAAGGAAAACATCCGTCTGTCCGTCCGCCCGTCTGTCAACACTGCTAGCACCGAAACCATACGTACGATTTCTTCCAAAATGGATATTCCCCGGTCGATCTGGTTCGAGTCGAAGCTTTGAGATTTTGAAAAAGATTCTATAAAATTTGGGGGTACTTTACATGAAGCTCCCCGGATATTTTCCCAAAAATGGCTCCAATTTTTTTCTTTAAATTTCTTGAAAGAACAGAGTAAAGTACACTTATGGCATTGATCCAATTTTCACGGTTAACTCAGAATTTTCGAAAATTGCAAAACTTTGAATTTTATTGGGCGTCTTCCTCCAACTACAAAATTGCATATAGATTTTTTTCCTTCCAATAAAAATTCTTTCATAGTGAGATTATTCTTTAGGGTCATGTACATTTTATTGAAAATTTTAGTATTTTTTCCCGCAATATTGCGCGTAATATGTGCAATTTTTAAAAAAAATACAAAAACAAGCTTTTCTCAAAAACAGCTCGAAATTATTTCTTTAAACTTTTGGTAGGAATAGTGCTAAATGTCGCTCTATTCTTTTGTTTTAGCAAAAATTGCAAAAATGTAATTTTTTTGAATTGTCTCTCACGTCGGTAATATTTACATTAGTGGCTATTTGTTTACATTTTAGATTTACCAGTTCAGGTGCTTTAAATAATGTCAAGAAAAGTTTCACAAAAACTCAACATTTCCTCTGAAAACTCGCTGAAAATTCCACGTTTTCAAAAACTCTCAAACGCCATTATCTCATAAATGGCTTCAAATTTTTTCTTCCAAGTTTTGAAACGGATACTGCTAATTGCACTCTTTAATACGACGTGAAGTTCATTTTGGGATACTTTTTTGTTTTTTCAAAAATTACACAAATGTAATTTTTTTGAAAGGTCTCTCACATCTTTAATATGCACATTAACAGCAATTTGTAAACACTATTGTATTTGTGAGTGAATGTGTTTCAAATAAAGTTTAGTGAAAACTCAAAAATTTTCTGTGAAAATGAGCTTCAAATTTCGCATTTTTAGTAGTGCTTAAACGCCATTTTCTTAAAAAACGGCTACAAATTTTAAAAGAATTCCATTTAGAACGAGGTTTTGGTGTTATTTGATATTCCATACCATTAGGATACCGAAAACTTAAGAAAATGTCGAAAGGACGGCGATAGATGGCAGCTGACACGAGTTTGTGGTAATTCCGAATAGCTAGCCCAGACCGAAGACAATAGAAATCTAATACAGGAAAGTCTCTGCCATTCTGTAGCACCACTAGTTAAAACAGATTTGATGGAGTTAATGGGTTTTCCTGATAGTGTTGGAGTTAATGAATTTTTCCTGATAGTGTTGGAGTTAATGCATTTTACCTGAAATTACTGTTATTTTAGTGATTTTTATCAATTATTATGTTGATAAGGTTAACGTTTTTTCACTGATATTGCTGTATATAATGAAAGAAAATGAAAAACCATTGCGAAATATGGTGAAAACTCCTTCTTTTTTTTTTTTTTTTTTTTCAAAAATGGAGTTAATGAGTTTTACATAATAGCCACAGTTATATACACATTCATGCGAAACGTGAATTTGGGCCCCTCTCTGCATGGCATATATGGCAGTTTCACGACAAATCCTATCAATTAGATCTTCATCAAAATTATCCTAAAACATCAATAGGGGCTAAATTCTTATCTGTAATTTCCTTAACAAAAAATGGCTCTGACTGAATGTAGTTATCAGTTCCGATCATAGGTGTTAAATTTACCTCTTCCCATTTTCTCGACCTTTTCACAATACAGGATTTTGACTTCATTGCATGTTGTTCACTCGTATCTTCTTGAAATTTGTCCATTCCATTGTCTTGACCAAATACAGTTGCACCGTTTTCAATAAAGCCCATCCGCGTCTTTTCGTTTTTTGTGCTAGAAATTATTCTTCGAATTTCAGCAGGCCGCGCGAGAAGACCTCTACCAAGATCACGAATGTTCGCACGATCCCCTTCTAAATCACCACCAGCATCATTTTGGTCGCTCGCAGCTCCATCAACAGCAGGTTGCAAGACAATTTCGAGTTCATCTGCGTCTTTTATCAGTTCTCCCTCAGTATCGGTTTCCGCAAGTTCTTCTAATACATTCAGTATTGCCTCAGTGTCGTCTGCTATATTTATTCTGAAAATAAATAAATATTACTTCTAGATTACTCAAGTAATATTCTAACTTACTATACTTTTGAAATGTGTGGCGTAAGATATATATGATATAGTATGGTATGGGCATCAAAAGATTGTACTCTCAAGTGGCCAAGGTATGAAATTCCATACCCTAACTTATATATGATCTCACAATATTTGTTTTTTGTAAATTTGTTTATATCACATTAAAATTTCATGTCTCTCTCAACACACATTGCAAAGGAAATATTATATTACATAAATAAATAAACCAGAAAATATAAATGAACATACCGGGACGTCATTGTCGACAGTGCCGTTACGGACGCACGAAATGATTGTTGTTCCAACCCAAAGAATGGAGTAGGAACTGACTCCTAATCAGCTGAAACGATGTTGCCAATCTTTTTTACAGAATGCAACGTCGTTCAAACGTTAAATTTAATATTTACCCACAGCAGAAATATTTAAGTTCACAAGCGCGCGTGGTATGAAATTTCATACCATGGCCGGTTATGGATTAAAGAGCTAGAAAATTTTATTTCCAATATTTGAAAAGAAATAATTTCTTCAAAGATTAATGTGTGAATGTATAACAAAAGGTCGAATGTAAAAACGAACAAAGAAATAATATACAAATTGGAAATTCTAATTTACGACGCATCCAGCAGTCTGAAGCGCAGTAATTTTGTCACGAAATTATAGAAAAACTAATCGTATTTAAAAAAAATTAAGTATGACCTTATGTGAAGATGTAGTGTTGATAAATATTGAGAAAACCAGCTGCCATCTATTACCGCCCAAATTACATTTCCTAATGGTAGAACGGAAATATTAATTTTAGATTTTTAAAGAACACAAAAACCTCGTCCTTAATGACAATTTAAAAAAATTGTAGCCGTTTTTAAGAAAATTGCCTTTAAGCGCTACTGAAAATGCAAAATTTTTGAGTTTTCAAAAAACTTCATTTGAAGTATTTACATTAACTAATATAATAATGTTTACAAATTGTTGAAAAAGTTCATATTAAAGATTTGAGAAACCTTTCAAAACAAGTCGAAAAAATTCATTTTTGTAATTTTTGAAAAAAGAAAAGAATAGAGCAATGTGGCGTTTGTCATCTCATAGAGTACATTTAGCACTATCACTACCAAAAGTCTAAAGAATAAAGTTTGAACCGTTTTTGAGAAAATCTTGTTTTTGTAATTTTTTAAAAAAAATTGCATTTATTGTACGCAATATTGTGCAAAAACTACTACTATTTTCAAAAAAATGTGAACCAAATGACCTTAATAAAAGAACTCACTTTGGAGAAGAAATTTTATTTGGAGAAAAAATCTCTATCTGCAATTTTATAGTTGGAGGAAGACGCCGACAAAAATTCAAACTTTTGCAATTTTCGAAAATTCAGTTTTCAACCGACATTAGACCTATGCCATTCTCTTAAATGACCTTCAGACTATCCAACAACAAAATTTAGTGAAAATTGTTGGCTCCATTTTTTTTTAATTTGAAAATGTCCCAGGGGCTTCATATAAAGTACCCTCCTATCAAAGACCCACAAAATAGGAAATCTGGCTCCGCCACGTGTTAGGAGATTTTGTTTTCTTAATTTAGCAACTGGATTTATCTATTTTTTTGTTACCATGGCCATGTAATAAGAGTTTTTCTACCGAAAATCTGCCGTTTTTTTCGCGCAGCATTACATAACTTTCCCTATACTATACGTACGTACTTACGTATAGTACAAGTATTGTATTGTATTGCATGTACGTACAGTATACGGGAAAGTAAAAGTGGTTTATGCCAAAACGTCTGTCCGTCTGTAAACAACGATAGCGCCTAAACTATTCATAGGATTTTCCCCTAATTGGTTATTCCTCAATCGATCCGGCTGATGTCTCGGATACTTGAATTCGAAACAGATATTTGAAATTTTTCGGTGTACCCCTTTTTTACTTGTTCCGACGTCGTTTTCAAGGTTTTCTCGAAAATGGTCCCACCATTTTTTGTGCATTTTGAATTGACCAAAGTTTGTTTGTAAAAATGGCACATGTCCGAATTAGACTGTATTTTCGAAAATTGCAAAAGTATAAAGTTTTTTGGCGTCTTCCTACTATTACAGTATGCACGTTATGTTTTTTATGTAAGTTAAATTACATCTTTAGATGCTATTTTCATTAAAACCTCTGAATTTCTGAAAATTTTAGATGTTCAAATTTTCTTTGAAACTTGGGGGACATTGGTATGATAACTTAGGCATTTCGACTAACAGATAAGTGAAGTGCTTCCTGAACTAATAATACCTGAATCTGAATCCAATTGTGGAGAAAATATTGTGGGTTGGAAACACGTTCGTGGATTCAAATAGTTTTATAATATTGTATAACCACTAAAAATTATTTTGTGGAAATAGTAAATGTAGCGGACGAGGAAAAGTAAACTTTGTTTTAATGTATCTTCAAAATACTTGTAGTCTGTCCAGATTGAAGAGTCCACTGCATGTTGTAAATTAAATTACTATTTAAATCAATTAATGGTGCTGTTGGGATATAGCAGCATAAGCTGCTTGTCTACTGGTTGGCTCATTAAAACCAGTGAAGAAATGGGAAAGCTCGTGGATAAATTTGTATTATTCATTTAGGAAGACTTGCTGCACACATCATGGACCCCAGGAAGTACAATAGACTTGATCCCTCTCTACACTTGTTATCAAATTACATGTCTCTGAAGGAAGATAAAAGGAAAAAGGCCAATAAACAACTCAAAGAGGTAATTTTTATTTTCTTTATGGCAGTATATGACAGATCAAGTAATGAATCAAACATTAGCTATTTATTTTCTGCTTTAGGTGTTGGAATCTCCTGAAGGCCTTCTTCCTACCATGCAAGGAATAGATGAGGATTTTAAAAATATGTTCCAACAGCTTCATTACTCTGGAAGTTACTTTGAAAATTTACGGATATGTGATGCTAATGAATTTGATATTAATTTGGAACTTAGATCTCAAAAGGGATCTCAAAGGGTAAATTTGAATCTTTCTTCAATTTTCCCTTACACTCCTCATTTTCATCTTTTCAAATGAAATAAAGTAATAAGAAGTTATTCACTCTAATTGTTAGTTATTTTTGCCACTGTATCATAATCTGCCAATTTATTAATGTAATGCATTGTTAATGTTATTTTTAATTTGTTAATGAGACTTAGTAGTTTAAAATAATGTTAATGATTTTAATGTTTATTTCGAGCATTTGCATGTTTTATTAATCATGTAATTTATCGAGTTAACTATTTGAATTATTACTGTAAGGTATGTAGTTTAATTTATTTCATGTTATAACTTTAATTAAATGTGTATTTTAATCAATTACATTTATTTTAACATGTAATTTATCAAGTTAATGTACACTTATTAAATTATTACTGTAAGTTGTTAGAGAGGCAGTGATATGGAAACACCGCCTAACACAACACACCCAACTCAAAGGTAATACATTTGTGATTAACACTATACATTAGCACATGTGAGCAATGTCCAACAAGAAGTGTGTACAGACGAAGGTGCCATGCTGATACGTCACTTAAGTTCAAGAAGCCTAATTCTTTAAGGAACTTTCTGAGGGAAATGGCCTCTTAGACGACCTCTCACTAGACCATTTATTCGGACTCCAGAATAGACAAAGTAACGGTCCGCTGATTTCGTGAGTTCCATGAAATATCTCCCATCCAGCACGAAAAGGAAACTAGAGTATGACTTCCCATCTTCGAGACAGTTGCCCCCAGTCAGCATCGGTTTACCCTTTAAAAGATCCTGAATCTGAACCGTATCTCGGTCCAACATTGATCGAGCCCTTCAGATAAAGTAGAACATGTTTGGCGGCCTGCCAATGATCGGATCCAAAAAAGTTATTAAATTGTGCCACATAACATGCCGAAAAAGTAATGTTGGGTGTGGTAGATGCCCAATGAGTGAGAGCTCCAACAAGCTCACGGTATAGGAGCTTCAAGTCTTCCGGGAATTGCGATGAGTTCTTCATCAACTTGAAACTTGAATCTAAATGGTTCTATATCGCGTTACAACTTGTCATAACGAATCGCAACAGCAGATCCTGGATGTAGTCTCTCTGATGCTACGTCAATTGCCCATCCGATGGCAATTCCCATCCGAAGCCCAAATCCTTGACACCGAAATGGGCAGAGTCCCTTCGTCAGCTTTGTGACTACCTCCCCGTTGCGTGAAGCTATTAAAATATCAACGTAAATTGCGATGAAAGTTATGTCTTCCCTGATCCGATGTAGAATAACTAATGATCATACTTCGAAGGGATGGCTCCCATCTTCTTCATTGTTGCATCCAAATTCTTCCAGCTTGGCGTAGCCCGTAAAAGAATTTCTTTAAACCTTGTCATCTTTTCAAAGACTTGATCATCTTCGCCTTCGCTCCGGCTTGATTCCTGCCTTCAGAATTCACGATATCGTGCAGAATTTCTTGAAGATTTCCTGGTGGTTGCATGTAGATTTCCTCTTCAAGAACTCCCTTGAGGTACGCGGTTTCAACGTCAAATGGGCGTATCGCCATTCTGTGGCTGACCGCAAGAGATGCAACTAGTCGAATGGTAATTCTTCGAGCCACAGGTACGAATGTTCCGAAAAATGAACTTATGGCTGCTGACTAAATCCTCGGGCAACCAGTTGCGCTTTTTTTTCTCTTCTCTAACGTTCCATCAGGATTAAACTGGTTTCTGAGAACTAGGCATCCCACAACTTTCTGATCTGGTGGACGATCGACGATATCCCAAATATAACTTTTGAGGATGGACTTAATTTCGGCATCAATGACCTGGCGGCATTCACTCGCGTCTGAACCACGTGACGCCTCTTTCGTGGGCACTTCAGACAGAAAAATTTGCACTTCTTCACTTGTGTCTTCAACCTAACGCAAAATGGTGTGATATTGATTTCTCGGTCTTCCACTCGAATCAGACCTGATCGTTCTTGGTCGACCGCGTTCCCTTGATTCAATTTCTCGAGTCGGATGCTCCCTGGTAACATTATCTTCAGCGCTGTCAACGATGAATGATCCTGGAGAGAATGCTTCTGTCTGGATGGAAATATCAAAACCAAGAAAATCTTCATCATCAGAAGTTTTGAACACTTTATCGGACTCCACGACAGGTTTCGCAGGCTCCGATGAAAATTCGAACTCTGTGAACTGCCGAGACTGCTTCATTCGACAGTTCGTGTGTATCAAATATGTTCCGAAACATGTCAAATGCTAGGTTAAATCGTTTCGATGTAGTTTTACGTGTGCTTTGATGACTTGTCCTTGGAATCATAGCAATATAACACCACGTGGGCAAGAAATAATATAAATTTTCTTTTAAGTTTTTAACCAGCTCTTAATAAACGCAGTTTCACAAAAAAATCCGTATACGTCAGTAGCATCTAACCGTAGATTTACTTGACCTCCGCCAGGATCGCTAGCTGTATGCGCGCAGATCCCTTACCGGCCAAAAACGGGCTGAGCTATGCTACTGTATAAATACGTACAGTATGACTATTTCACTCATGTCTGTCCGTGTCGTAAGTAATCAATGCTAATCAAGGTTATATTCAAATTAAACCAATCCCAGATGTCTATAGCCATTTATGATAATCACTTTGTTTACCTTTTCACTCCGCTGTAATCATTTTGTTTATCTTTTTAAGTTAACGATAGCAGTTGTTTCAGGTCCAAAATAGCTTGGGCGCATCAATGTAATATTTAAATGTGTCATTTTGGTAATGTTTAAAACTCTGATGAAATATAATCTATTATTAAATATTCAGTGCCGAAAAACAGCGAAAGGAACAGTGAAAGCGTGTGGGTGCAATTTCAAGAATTTTTTTTTGCGAAGAAAGAAAATACAAATGGACAGCACAAACCGCAAATGAAGAAATTACACATATTTTTAGGCAATTAACATGCGAAGATCAGATGGTGTAGAGTACTAAGAATGTGCTATCAGAACTATGTGGAACGTTACAACCAAAACTATCCAGGAAAATAATGGATACACATGTGTGTTCAATACATTCGAAATTGACGACTTCCGCTGCTAATTCAGCTTGTACATCTTCCATTTTAAATATCTCCACGGAAGACCAAGACTTGGAAAATTCAACTTCCTACAACTTCAGTAATTGTGTTCAGTTTTAATAAATGTTCTTGTCAGTAGCCTTGTTATAGTTGTTTTTTGAAAGTTTTATTACCATAAAATCAAATCATATTTGAAATCATCCCCTGCATTAAACTGTTATTCAAATGTTACTTGATTATAAGTTATTCCACTAGGCAGTGATAAGTCGGAGCTGAATAAAAGTTTCTCATTTTTCGGTAGTAATTTTGAGAAATATTTCACTTTTTTTTGTAATTCTTGTGATATAAGTTATCCTTTCGATTCATGTAATGTGTTTATTCGTGAAATAGTCGCACTAAATATCACTCGAAGTGCTGTGGTACTGCTTATAATCAGATTTTTAGAATACGCAACTGCGTAACTTTAGCTTCCCCACTGACATGAAAGCAGTTGAGCAAGATCAAATAAGTGTTTGCAATGGCGCCATGCTGATACGTTAGACACATTACCAACATAAGGACTGTCAACCGTTACTCGCTCACGGAACATACTCTGAGATCTAACCTAAGTTAATGTAGTTTAACAAAATGTAAATCTTACCATAATTTTAATTAATTTCTAGACAGACTTTGCGTGACACTTTCTGTAAGTCTATAAGCAATATATTATTATTATTATTGTTATCATTATTATTATTAAATAGACAAGTTTTTTAACAAGGCAATGTTTTTCTTTTTTGATTGAGTGAACCTATGCATTGTTCTGACATTTCATGTAAGTTAAAATTAAATACTTTATTTTGAAGAAAAATATGTAGATTTAATAATTTTCTAACTTTGTTTGGATAGCGTCTCTTATGGTTGTATCTGTTTTTAGTTTTTTCAGCTTCTTTACACCACAGATTATCCTGGATATGTTCATTTGCAATATTTATCTGGGTAAATTGAATAAATAACATTTTAATACTGTGCTGAGAAGTATTATTTAAGTGTGTGGGATTTTCATTTTCATATACGATTTCGATGTAATGAGTTGTTAAAAAATGATTATATTTTTTCTTGTTACAGTGACACCATTAAGAAGTGGGTAAATGAAAATGGATATGTTATGCAAAAGAAAGTGCTGTCTTGGCTTCAGGGAGTTGTTGACAAAGCACTGAAACAAATGTCAGATGGACCATGGAAAAAGGTTCGTTTTAGTTTCATGACATTTTTTATCTTGAAGAAGAAGGGAAATAAGATTAGGAATGTCAGGTATAAAAGGAGTGAACTATTTTCATAAAGTATTATGAAAAAAAGTATTTTTCTTATCTTTTTTTAACCGAACGATATTCCGTTACGTTATAACATTTCATACACAAACACACATCATAATAAATATATTAAATACACAACATGAAATAAACACAGAGAAATAAGTAACACTAAATATAAACATCAAATAATCATTTACACTTAAAATGACTTTACTCATTCACTCCTGGACACGTACGTTACCTTTGATTATGATGGCCATTCATTACAGTTCTTACACTGCTACTACAGATCTTGGCCTTGCACAATTTAATTTATCTTCTTTAAAAAAACAAAGAAATTATTTACGACTTCCCTGTTTGAAGAATTCGGCGCTTTCCGCCAGCATCTGCATTCACCAACCATCAAACGCCAGATATCACCATCCCCTGCTGTTTGGCTCCTTGGTATATGCTGCTTGGCTCCCATTAGTCCTTACCGGCTATGAACGCTGCTATGGCATCATTAATATACCGATGTATGGTACAGTTTGTGTCGCCGCCGCTCACTAACACACGAAACCGACTGGCGACGTACTGCGCACTCCAATCACGAAAACTTCGCGAATGTTTTTAATAACGTTCATTCGCTGCAATTAAGTCTGCAAGCACTCATGTTTCACTAATATTCTTGCTACAATCTACATATGTGACGTAAATATAAACAACTAGTCTCTTTACGAAAGTTCCCCAAAACATTTAAGTTATTTATTCCGTCGCACAACACAGTAACTTGCTATTAGGAAGTCTGTTCACATTAAATTAAAATTCACTAATATTACTCCGCAATAACTCCCTTTATAATTAAAATTCATCACTAAGTAATTCCACAAGCATATGCATATAAACTGTAACAATATACAAAATATCGCAGCCACGAACACACGACCTGCTTGCAGTCAAAACCTCTCGTCGTCTCCTGACGGGGATTGTTGTCTGGACTCTTTATAGATTCCAGCTCAAACAAAAAAAGGTCGCTGTCATTATTGTTCTAGTCTGGTTATTAGCGAAATAATTATATTTCACCCCTTTTCCTGTCATGTTATTGTGTTCTAAATTCTTCTAAAATGCTTGCTGTCTTTGTTTTATTCTTTAAACCGACGTCCTATTCTTCCGAAACATTTTATTTTACAATTTAGTAATCCTATTCATAACCACGTATTTTCGTCAATTGTTTCTGCTTCAACGCCAAGTTATGAATTCAAAAAACTTTGTTTATTTTCTTCTCCCGTGTTCTAAATTTTTCGGTAGTACATTCATAATTTTCCCGAAATTTTCCTCTGCAGCCTTGTAATTTCTGGCTTAATTTAATTCTTCCGTTTTGCCGTAATCTTGAAAATAAACAATAATTTCGCCCCGAATGACGTCACAAGTTGTAACACTCGCTTGTTTACTTGAGGTTTTCTATCGAACATGCAAAATTTGCTAAAACAACGCAACCCGTGGTCCGATTTTAATGAAATAAGTTTTAAATTTCTCCTCCGAATTTGCACCATCGAATGTTGATGCGCGAATTCATTTTCCGTTGGGCCTTTCCGTGTTCAAAAAATAATATTTACACGCGACGCTGCCGTCGCTTGTTTATCCTATGCTATGTTTACAATAACTAATCACAGTTTCCTATGTTTGGTTCAACTTTACTACGCCGTTTTTACAAAAATGTATCAAAATAGCCGTAAATCATCCCAGACCATTACATTGTAGTTGTTGGCACATCGGCACCAATAAACGATTCAAATTTGGCGCCGTGGCGGAAGATTGGTTTTTAATAACAATCTTTGGCCTTAATTACCAGCTCAGAATTTGCATTTTAAACTACCGCGTCGGAAAAAATTCAAAATAAAAAATTCCCTCCAAAACCCGCGTGCTGGTTGCGAAAAGAACGCGAATAAACTTCTTTGCTCTGAGTATTTTGGATATGTTGACGGAATCTACTCGTTAGCTCAGCATCCCTCCACCAGGTGACAGCTCCTACTTGGTCCTCACGGCCAAAACGCTGTATTCACAAAGAAAACGGCTTGGAGATGTCCGTTTTAACCTATAATAGCATTGTCGGCAAATTCAAACGCCGAAACAGTAACTTCACAGCAGTTTTGTTTTCTCACATGGAACTATAACTTATATATAACTTAAATATACTTAACTATAACTTATAGTTGCAATGAGCGCGTATTAACGTTCCATGAGAACAGGTTAAATTCTCAAAGGTTGGTACTTGTGTCGCCACTCTGATGCTCTCAGAGAATACTTACATTTTGGCGCGAAGCGGAGCTAAAGTAATGAGCGAAGCTTGTTACAGAAAAATAAACAAAAGGAGGTTGCTTTCCCGTGAAAAACAGGTAAAAAGGTGAACGATTTATTCAATGGTTGCTTATTCCTTCTTATAAATCTTTTAACAAAAAGGAATCCATTGTATGTTTTGCAGAAATCGGCCGAACATTCCAGAACCTATATAGCAAAATCCC